>JAHRHJ020002486.1:0-299148 GCA_019776745.2 Taxus chinensis | reverse complement strand
TGTCGAGGGCGGGTTCTGTTTTTACTTTTCCTACAAATCTCGTGCATTTAGTGTGTTTTTTTTTTTACGGCCATTTCAATAGTGTTTTTCCCAAGTGTTAGATCCCACATTTAAACCCACCCCATGACCCACAAATTCGACTTTGTCCCGCGACCACGCTGATACACCAACTCCTACACGTCTGGAAGAGAACATTGTAGCCCGAGGAATGAAGCCGACTCAGGCGTAAGAAGATTTGAATAGTGGTTGTTGTCTCCCTCCCAGTCACTCCAAGCAAACTGTCTTCTTCAATTATTCTTCCTCTTCGCTTCCACCAATCTATTTCTCTGCGGATTGATTGCTAATAGTTTTTTCACGTTGGTATCGCGATTGGCAATTCCTTACACTAATCTTTATTAAAGACCACCGTTATTCGTCCTTTCCGTTAGTAACATGTGAAGTGGCAAACATATCTAACTTATATGGGATTGTTCTATGCTTTTGACATTTTTTGATCCAGCGGTTTGGAAGAACCTGGCTCTAGTTATTTGGAAACCGTGCTCAATAACTCATAAAGTAACCACCTGATTTTATACAGTCAAGGGCTTTTTCTCATTCTTTGTCTATCTGATCTCTTTTATCACCCTTCAAGCCTTTCATTAATTCGTGTGTTAAGATCATTCTGTTCTATATTATTTTATCGGTAAGATTAGCTTTTGTTATGTTTTCTTCGCCAATATTTGTTATTGATTAGTTTTTTAGAACATTTTTTGTGCTGGACTTTCAAATTTTTCCCACTCTTTATTACGTATGATACATTAATTGATTGATCCTTCCCTGCTATACAATTCCAATTAACTTCGCCCGTCATCTAACAGCAATTTTTTTTGTACCCTCCCCTTTTATGTCATATATTGATTTTTTTTATTCTAATGGTGATTTGTGTTTTCGTTTCGTGTTCATCATTAATTCAGTCCCTTTTGAAAGTTGATGAACTCCCTACTCATGATAACACTTGTTTTCCATACTTTCCAATATTCCCACTACTGTTCTTCCACTCCAAGAAACACTCATTTTGTTTCCCCTCACCTGTGATCCTCTCCCTGTACTGCCATGTACAAGATCAGGTCGGTTTACTGCAAGTAAGAGGAACCTCTCCTCATCTATTAATGGAGGGATTGATGGGCACGGACCCGTAGACTGAGGGGGGGAAAGGGGGGGGAAAGTAGGGATAAGCGAGGGGGAAAGGGGCCGTGGGTGCAACTTTAAGCAGGTATATGTGCCCACTGTTTGTTGTGTCCTTTGACGGAGGAGACAGGCGCTTCAAATTCGTCTTTTTATTTTCCTGAGGTTTCAGTCCCTCGCCTCTGATTCACGCTCTTCAGCATGAAATGAAGTCCTAGTCTGACGTACAATGAACCCTTCTTGTTTCGCCACACCGTACCTCCGTCTTGTCGTGTTTGTGCGCAATTCTCATTTTCTATCCCATTGTTCTTGTATTGTCAATGTGCATGTGACTCACCCCCCACTTTCCCCCAACCTGTTGATTATCGGTGGACCTCATAGTTAGTTTTCCCGTTGTTTGCACCTTCCCGAGGGAGAATGGGCTGGATTGAATATTCTCATTTCCAGCTTTTCGAAGCAGTAGGGTTTTCCTTTCCCTTGCAAACAAGAAATAGAAAGACTCGTTCAACAAGTACTCCACCGCCCAAGATAGAATCCCTACGGGTGGTATCCTCAGAGTCACCCAGTCCTAATTTCGAGCTTGGATTCTGTGGGTGGTTTTACAAATTCCTTTTCAAGCCTTTCCCAAATGGTAGTACCATTGCACGAGGTCATGGTGTCGGGCCCCTGCCTCCATCAGCCTTTGCCATGATGAATTACCCGAGGAACCGGAAGAACTTTCCCCTAAAGTCCAAGGCGATGGTTATTAAAGTGCATCCTGATGAACAAATCGCAGCCTCATAGTTGCATGCGGAGTTCTGGGAGTTGAAACATGAAGATGTCTCCGTAAGACTTTTTCGTTGAGACTTTACAAATTAATGCTGCTGATTGGTTCTATCACCTTAGGTGGGCTATCACCAGCTGGGATACAATGAGAAACTAGGTTTGAAAAACAGGTTTCAAACCAGCAGAGACGCATGCCTGCTGCCCAACATCTCTCAAATAAAGCGGATTCATCAGAGCCAATGAGAGAATTGTGGCCCGATTCACAAAGGTTGATTAACCAAAATTCCACCAAATACTCGACCTGTTAGATCAGATTCAAAAATGTTTTTTCCCTAAAATGCTCAATAACCTGAAGTTAGCTAGCAAAAGCAAGAAGGCTAATATCGTAACATTGGAGAAGATCAACCTATTGTTGTTAGTGCGAAGATGATTTAATCATGTAAGGAAGTTGAGGAGTAGACCCTCTAAATATAAATCTATTCTTCCTCCTCTTACACCCATGGCGAACTACTACTGATCCAATTGGTACAAAAAATTGCAAATGATCCATTGCCATTAAGAAACAATTCGGCTCCGCATGACTCCCTATGCAGGACGTTCAACGAGGAATTTTCAGACCATAAATCATTTGCCGGCTTGATCAACAAGGCGAGCGCTTGAAGACCTCCTATTAAAGTTCCCGTCAATGAACCTGTGAAGTTTGAGGACACCTGAAGATGAAGAGGTTAATGAAGATGCGAGGAATTGTTGAAGAGGTTGAGATGAAGCAGATGAACTTGAGGGATCCGAGTTGTTAATTTCTTCACACGAGGCATTGATGATGAGGATGTTATGATGAAAATAGTAAGAAGACATGAATAGAGAATCATACGCTGTCATGACTCGAGAGAGCAGGGGACAAATCAAGGACGAAGGAAAGTGAGGCAGCCCACCAAGAAAATATAAAGAACAACCGACAACGATCCCCGTAATTGCAAAAAGATGATTCATATCCCCGTTTCATTCTACACCAAAGGTGAGTCCTGTCAATCTGCTAAAGTTAATTCTTTTCACCTAAAATGTAACCTAAGATTTCAAATGATGATAAGCCCATCCACTTCTGGGTCTTTGATATTATGCGACCACTTAAAAAGACTAAGGTTCAATCTCAGAAGCTAAATTTATCAAACCCATCTTAAGGCTTTGCAAAATGATTCACGTTGTCAATGTTCCCTTCTAAAACTACATCTAAAGGCCGTTTACCCACTCCTTCTTTGCAAACACAACCAATCTGGTAGCGCTTTTTTTGTATGTAACCTCACCCAGAGTGACAAAATCAACAATTCTATGTGACATTCTTATAGCTGGCCATAGGCTCAGTAATGTGTCATAGACTCAGGAGCCTCAGACAAGTGATCCCTGCTAAAGTAGCTAATGCCTTAGGCTTGACTCTCACAGTACTTATGGATCTTGTTATTATAGGAGAGTAAGGACGTGCCCTTAGTCGGGGGAAGAAATTAAAGATGCACAAAGTGGCTTTTACTGCTTGTGAGAAGAAAGTTTTGGCTACTTATATTAGTAGCAGATATTCCTCCTTCATACGGGATGTTTGCACTAAGACAGGAAACTTCTGTAAGGATGTTTTGTGGGTTGGAGAAATTCAAAGGGATTTGTCAATGCACTCGTACCTGTTAATGGGCCAATCGAAGAAGTGTTGCCTGAAGGGAAGCAATATGGAGTATATTGTACAAAGAACGGATGATCCCAAAGCAAAAACAAATACTATATGGGAATATGGGGGCATGGCAACTACATGATATGTTCCTGGAGAATCCAACTCCCCAAGTATCACCTAAAGATCCTAATGGTGTTTGGATTTTAGAGTTTGATGGAAGTTGTTCCTCAGCTGGTTCTTGGGGGATGGTGTCATAATGGTGTCACCTGTGAAGGGAGGAAGCGTTCATCCTTTCTCCCATTCCAAAAAAAAAGTTGCATTTGAAAAAATACCAATAATACAACAGAGTATGAGGCTCTCCTCTTGGACTACAGTGGCAAAAGAACAAGGTGTGTGAAGAAGCTTCTAGCTCGTGTGGATGCCAAGAATTGATTTGTTAACGCAGTAAAACATTTTTCCAGGTTTGAAAAATGGAAGGTTGAAACATAACAGAAATTAGGTGTGGGATTCATTGACTTTCTTGATGCTTTCTCCATTGAAGAAATACATAGGGAGAGAATACCAGGGCTGATTCATTAGAAGTCTTTGTGTCACTGCTTATTACATCACCAGGACTTTTCAAGATAAGGGTAACCATTGAGATGATCCATCAAACTAGTGTACCTGATAATAAAATTAACTGCAAGTTTTCAATGATGCTCAACACTTTGCTTGCTTTCTTAAGAACTCCAAGATAATTGAACAGCTTAACTTTGAAGGAAGTGAAACTTGCCTCGTGAAAGTGTGCCCTTGACAAAGCAGCCACAGCCACTTAAGGAGAAGAAACGGATAAGGATGGGATGTAACTCAAAACTCAAGGGAAACAAGATCACTAAATGATGGTAAGTTTAGAGGAACTGTTGATAAACAGACATGTATGTAAGTCTAGAGCTTCACTGGACCCTCAACAATCAGCTGAATATGACAAAATTTCATATGGGAGTTTACTGACCCTAAGTTCATGAACATGGAAAAGTTGCAAGGAAGATGAGAGGAAAGAAATCAATTGATCTGTTTAAAGAGGTATTATAAGGATGTTCTTTTTGGCCCCCCCCCCCCCCCTACTATATGAAGATTTAAAACGCTTCTCCAAACCAAAAGAGGTGCAGGGCATTTTATTCCTCTCAACCTGGAATTAAGCCTTTAAACAGAAGCAGAGGCAATAAATCCTAAAATAGTTGACACCATTTTTCAAGAAATATAGAAGTTATTGAAAGCCAAAATCATTTTTTCCTACCCTCATTCAACATGGATTGCCAATATTGTAAGTTAGAAAGAAAAAATGGCAGATTCGTATTGTGTGGACTTAGGAATCGAATCAGGCTTCTTGAAAGATAATTATCCTTACCATGATGGATCAGGTCTTCAAGCTAGTACGGATCTGAAATGTGTCTATGCTTGATGGATTCCTTTAGGATATAACAGGTAGAAGTATTGCCAGATTCACACAAAAACAGGTTTCATACCCCTTGGGGTACCGCTTACAAAAGAATGTCTTTTGGATCATTAATGTTTGGTGACACTTAAGCGAGCTTGGATTCTGGCCTTTTGGAAGTTTGAAAGGGAAGTGTATTGTTGTATAACTTGATGACTTGACTGTGTAATTCGAAAACAAGGGCAAACCATTTTCAGCACCTGGAGACGAGTTCTGCTAAGAGGTGGATAACCTCTGGGATCCTCTTTTATCCTAAGAAAACCTGTCTTTTGGTGTCCACATAGGGGAAATATTGGCAACATCGTCTCCAAATATGGTATAAAATTGATCCTAAGCAAGTTTCAAGTTATTCAGCAAATTCCTCTCCCAACCAGCAAAAAGGGCAGCACTCTTTATTTGGTAATGATCAATTTTTTAGAAGATTATTATACCCGAATTTTTGCAGAACTACTCTGAATATCCCCCAACTGATGAAAGCAAACAAATGTTTGGTTGGTCTTCCTGAGGGAAAGAATCCTTTGATATATTAAAGAGCCATTGCTACACTCCTGTTGTGGGTTAGCATGTCCAGGATTTTAGGCAAAGATTTTATTATCTATTGCTAACGCCACAGATAACACCTTGGCTGCGTTTTGACTCCGGAAATTCTAATGCGCACGAACCCCATTGCATTTATGAGCTTATTCTGAAAGAATCATGAGTTTAAAATATATAACCATGATGGAAAATACATGCTTTGTGCAGATTAAAGTTTTTAATCATTTCCGTTTTTACATTCTCAACCTCACTCCATGGGTTGGTACCGAAACACAAAACGTTAATCCATTCTCACCCAGCAGGATTTTGATCCAAGAGAGGGAACTGGGTGGCTAAGGTTCAGAATCATTATTTGACATCAACGACAAGCTCGTCCGTGGAAAAGAAAAGCTTTGTGAACTCATTCGCTGCAGGAGCCTAGACAATGAGTTACTGGAGGATAACGTGGTCTTCCTACATTTCTGTTTTCGTAGCTCAGTTGACGAATGGTATTCCGGATATCCGCCCCTTTCTCACCTATGGAGAATGCCCCTCTCATTTGAACTGCCAGAAGAAAAGAGTACTGTTAAACTAAGGCAGTGCAATAATTTGTGTGGGAACACACGCCTTATTTCAAACGTGGGTTAGATGGAAGGTTTTTTTGAAATGTGTGGAAAAGGCATATCAGAAAAAGCTACTCTCAGCTCAACGCTTCATCATGATCAAGCAATGCGAAGGGCACTACTCATCAACACCGTCACTCTGCTCATAAGATACTTGTGAAGGGATTACTGGCCTAACCTTATTCAGAGCTGCATCCAAGTGGTTTATAATGTGAGTGCTTGTTCAGACTTTGGGGGGTAACCCCAAATTGGTTTGCCTCTTAAGCCAGTTGTAATTGAAGAACCTTTTCAACAGTGGGGTTTGGACTTCATTGGAACACTTAATCCCTCTTCTAGTGCTGGTCATACTCATGTATTAATTGCTACAGATTATTTCACAAAATAGGTAGAAGCCATTCCAGTAAAGAGTACTACTTCTGAAGTGGTGTGTAGTTTCATCAAAGAAAACATCTTGGTAAGGTATGGTGTACCAAACAAGATTGTGACAGATAATGCTTCGAATTTTTCTTCAACTGAGATGATGGATTTTTGTTATGGATATGGCATCTCTCTGGCTCACTCTTCAGATTACTATCCTCAGGGAAATGGACAAGCAGAATCCACTAATAAAAATCTGGTGACCATAATAAGGAAATTAGTCAATGAGTCTCAACGAAACTGGCACAAGAAACTCTATGATGCTCTTTGGGCAGACAGGATCACACCTAAGAGAGCCATTGGAATGTCTCCTTTTCAAGTAGTATATGGACTAGAAGCTCAATTGCCAGTAACAGTGGAGCTGCTAGCCTTGCATCTAATGAAGGCCATTGAAGATACCAGTTTCAATGATGCTTTGGATAAGAGAATAATGTACCTTCACAAATTGAATGAGGATAGATTGGAAGTTACTGATAAGATATCTACTCATCAACAAAAAGGTAAGGTCCTATTTGATAAGAAAGCCAGGTTCAGAGATTTCCAAGTTAGAGACACTATTTTGTGGTGGGATAAAAGGCATGAACCTTGTGGCAGCCATGGCAAGTTTGATTCTCTTTGGTTTGGACCTTTCAAGATCAAACACTTTGCTGGTAAGAATTATTTTTACCTTGATTATATGGATGGTTCTTCTCTCCCACTTCCTTATAGTGGGCAGTACCTGAAAATGTTTAAGTCGTAGGTGATTAGGGAGTCCTTTGTATATTCTGTACAACATTTTGTTATTCTTTCCCTTTATTTTGGTGTGTTTTCCTCTGTATTGGTTCGATTCGATCATTCTGTTGCCCAATGGATAAGGTACTGGTCTACTTCCCCGAGTTTGTCTAAGTTATTACCTTGTCTCATTCCTTGAATTTATGCCAAGTCATCCCCAGAAGGAGCCAGTTGTTGTCCACTCAAAATTCCCTTTCTCTTAAGAAAGTGAAAATTTAAAATTTTGAGTTTAAGTGTTTTCTCTATTGTACTGATAAAGTGAAAAGTCAAAGAAATTGAGAAATCTATGTTTTTGGGTCATTTTGTGTGTTTTTAGGGCCTGTCAGACATTTTTGTCCCACGTGTCCCAAGTTCAATTGGGCCCTCTGTTCCCCGATCGGCCGGTTCACCCGAAGTTTGTTCTTTTCGGGCCCATCAGAACTTTTTGTCCCAAATGTCTATAGTTCACCCGGACCAATTGTTCCATTTTCGTCTGATTCAGCCGAGCCACGTACTTCACGTACTTTTGTCCCGCGTGTCCCAAGTTCGCCTGGACCAATCTGTTCCTCGATCGGCCGGTTCACCCGAAGTCTGATTCTTTTCTGAGCCACGTACTTCACATACTTTTTGTCCCAAATGTCCCAAGTTCACCCAGAGCATTTGTGCGTCTTTTCCTCGCTTCACCTGAATCGGCCGAGCCGCGTACTTCACAATACTTTTGTTCTGTGTGTTCCAAGAGCATTTTTGCAACTTTTCCACACTTCGTTCGAATCGGCCCGAGCCACGTACTTTGCGCTTTCACATCCCACATGTCCCAAATGAACCAAGTGCCATTCATGCTAATTTTTCCCGCTCTACTTGAATATCTTGCTTATTCAATTTGGTAGATATGTATTAAATATGCATTCATTACCTCTTCTCTCTCCTAAATGGCTATATAACAAGTGAACCCCCTATGCATTTTGCACACTTCTTTCCTGCTATCTTTTGCTCGAAACCTTTGCAATATAAATTCCTACACGCGTATCCATTTTCCTCTGCAATTCCTTCCCAAGTATAGCTTGTAGCTTCACCCCTCCTAATTACTACCAACATGAAGATCAAATTTCAGGGGCAAGAACAAATCTCACCACTAGAGTCTGGCCGTTCCCGATATCGGGGACAGTGAAGTTCACCATCTTGAATTTAGTGATTTTTGGTCGAGGATGACAGACGCAAACCCTACACCAATGGCACAGATGATTCATGACAGTGGTTTGGCTTTCGCTGGTGGTTTCCCAATCTCTGTGCAATGTGCAGATACAATGCTTTCATGCGGAGCTCATTTCAAACCCTGATTCGAGTGAGATTGACCAATATACACGTGGCAGAGACATAGCTGAGGCATTGCAAGAGACTTGATGCTACCCGCCATTTTGCACTGCACTGAGGATTCCATCCCAGTGGATAATGCACATAGTCTGTCTTCTCCAGAATCAAGCACAGGCATCTAACCAAGAACTTTTTCTCAAGGATTCCTATGGGAATTAGTTGAGGTACCCCTGATTGGTAAGATCCTTAACTAACCTCAAGTTAAACGAAGTAGTTACTGAGAGTCATTGGGAGGGTAGAACTATATAATGGCAGCAAACTCGCCATTTTGAACAATTGGAGGAACAAGCCTTATATTCTCACAGTGTTTTATGAAATCTCTTTTGAAATCTAAGGACATAAGGGCTTTTGGACCCTACCCCTATCTGACTACCCTTCCGCCACCTGTAAGCTTTTGAGCCAAGATGAAGTACAGAGTATCAAAGATCATTTGCACAAGTATTCTATCTATTCTAGAAGCTATGGAGGCTCATGGTGGAAAATATGCTTGTTGCTAGATTAAACTTCATCGATGAAGCTTTCAAAATCCATGGAATTAGTATGATACAACTTGCAACAAATGCTCTCAATTCCACTGTACCTTGGGGTCATAGCATAAAGAGCTTCCTCTTTGGAGCAGTCTTATAATTCTAAATGGTGCCTTTCTGCTCGTTCATGGGACAGACTCAATGAAAACATTCTTTTGGTGAGTAAGGTTTTTGATGATGCTTATAGGATACACTCTCGTAGAAATCTTGGGTCTCCAGCATGGAGTGGAAGATCAATGTCCTGGAGGAGGCTTTAGTGTAGAATTAAAGAATAGTTTCTGCAGAAGGGAGAGGCTTTCCCATTAAACAGTGAGTTGTATCTGCTTGTCCCCTGATATACATTGTCATCTTCAGGATGAAACTTCTGGTGTGTGTCTCTCCCTACAAGAAATCAAAGCTCAATTCAAAGCTTTTGTCAAAGGAAATCTGTTCAAGGAAAGTTCCATTTCCAAAGAGAAAATGAAGGATATCTGCTCTCTTCAATCTGCTATTGAAGAAGTAAATACAGACTATCATACTCATGTCGAGTTTGATAAGGAAATGGAGAAGTGCCTCAGATTTTGGACTCAATCTACAGCCAACACGTTAGTCCCACGTGGCAGAGACATAGCCGAGGCATTGAAGAGATTCAGGTAGCGGATTTTGAAGTCAGTGGGTCCCTCCCAGTCATAAGCCCCTGTCTTCTTCTCCTTATTCCTCTCTTCTCTTCCTATTCTTTTTCTCGGATTTATTGTAATAAGTTGAGGTATCACGATTGGCAATCCTTAACTAATCTTTAGTTAAAAGAAGTAGTTACTGAGAGTAACTGAATTGTAAACTATATAATGGCCTCTCCTCGCCATTTTGGAGGAAGAACTTGGCTTATTTTCTGAAAGTGTAAATAAATCATAAAGAAATCAATACAGAAGGGCTTTTCATTCTTCGTCTATCTGATCTCTTTTATCCCTAAGCTTTTCATTTAATCTTGTTAAGATCATTTATCTATATTATATTAAGAAGCTTTGTATTCTTGCAGATGTTATTGATAGAACTTTGTGTCTTTCAAATTTCATCTTATTAGTATGATACAAATGATCTTGTTTTAATTCACTGTACCTTCGCATGCATAAAGAATTAATCTGTCATCTATAATTTTCAATGGTGCCTTTCTGCTCGTTCTCGTTTTCTCATTCCTCAGTCCTTTTGTAATTGATGATCCTTATAGAAAACACTTTCGTAAATATCCAAGTTCCACAAGAAAATCATGTTTTGTATATGTGTAAATAGGTTCGTTTCTGAATAAGGGAACCTCTCCCATTAAAGAGGAGAGACTTCTTGTCCCCTGACTGTTGCTCTTCGTGAAGTCCTATTTGACGACCAACAGTTTTTCGCCATCTTGACTTTAGTGATTTTTGGTCGAGGATGACAGACGCAAACCGTACGCCAATGGCACAGATGATTCATGACAGCGGTTTGGCTTTCGCTGGTGGTTTCCCAATCTCTGTGCAATGTGCAGATACAGTGCTTTCATGCGGAGCTCATTTCAACCCTGATTCGAGCGAATTGACCAATATACACGTGGCAGAGACATAGCCGAGGCATTGAAGAGATTCAGGTAGCGGATTTTGAAGTCAGTGGGTCCCTCCCAGTCATAAGCACCCTGTCTTCTTCTCCTTATTCCTCTCTTCTCTTCCTATTCTTTTTCTCGGATTTATTGTAATAAGTTGAGGTATTGCGATTGGCAATCCTTAACTAATCTTTAGTTAAAAGAAGTAGTTACCGAGAGTAACTGAATTGTAAACTATATAATGGCCTCTCCTCGCCATTTTGAAGGAGGAAAAACTTGGCTTATTTTCTGAAAGTGTAAATAAATCATAAAGAAATCAATACAGAAGGGCTTTTCATTCTTCGTCTATCTGATCTCTTTTATCCCTAAGCTTTTCATTTAATCTTGTTAAGATCATTTGTCTATATTATATTAAGAAGCTTTGTATTCTTGCAGATGTTATCGATAGAACTTTGTGTCTTTCAAATTTCATCTTATTAGTATGATACAAATGATCTTGTTTCAATTCACTGTACCTTCGCATGCATAAAGAATTAATCGGTCATCTATAATTCTAAATGGTGCCTTTCTGCTCGTTCTCGTTTTCTCATTCCTCAGTCCTTTTGTAATTGATGATCCTTATAGAAAAACACTTTCGTAAATATCCAAGTTCCACAAGAAAATCATGTTTTGTATATGTGTAAATAGGTTCGTTTTCTGAATAAGGGAACCTCTCCCATTAAAGAGGAGAGACTTCTTGTCCCCTGACTATTGCTCTTCGTGAAGTAATAATTCGGAGGGCGGAGCTGGAAACTAGACTTGGGAAGGAATTGTAGAGGAAAATGGATACGCGCGCAGGAATTTAGATTGCAAAGGTTCGAGCAAAAGATAGCAGGAAAGCAGTGTGCAAAACACATAGGGGGTTCGCTCGTTATATAGCCGTTTGGGAGAGAGAAAGGGCAATGAATGCGTATTTAATACATACCTACCAAATTGAATAAGCAAGATATTCGGGTAGAGCGGGAAAAATTAGCACGAATGACACTTGGTTCATTTGGGACATGTGGGACGCGAAAGCGAGAAGTATGTGGCTCGGCCGATTCGGGCGAAGCGGGGAAAAAACGCACAAATGCTCTTGGAATACGCGGGACAAATGTACACGAAGTACGCGGCTCGGCCGAATCGGACGAAAATGGAACAATTGGTTCGGGCGAACTTGGGACATTTGGGACAAAAAGTTTTGACGGGCCCGAAAAGAACAGACTTCGGGTGAACCGGCCGATCGGGGAACAGAGGGCCCAATTGAACTTGGGACACGCGGGACAAAAATGTCCGACAGGCCTGAAAAACACACAAAAATGACCCAAAAACGCAGATTTCTCAATTTCTTTGGCATTTCACATTATCAGTACAACAGAGAAAACACTTAAACTCAAAATTTTAAATTTTCACTTTCTTAAGAGCAGGGGAATTTTGAGTGGACAACACAATGTACTTGCGCCTTCTACCAGGAATGTAATGAAGTTGTGCATATTTTTAAGCAATAAAATTTGTTTTGTGGCACATCTGTTTTCCCTAGCTCGTTTTATTTACATTCTTACCTCTCTATTCATTTTTGGCATGTTGTTTCTTGCTTGCAGGTTCCATTTTTGTTGTGTTGTCAGTGTGTGGGAAATGCCACTCTACATGGTTCTTGTCTATGGCACATTTGTCTGCCCTCTCTCCCATGTTTTCTCTCTTTCCTTCCCCTTGTGGAGAGCAATCAACCGTTTTTATTGGTGCTATCACCGCTTGTTAGCTTAGTATTTCCCTTTCACGCATCTTTCTAACCTTCTCTCTCCCACCCTGGTCCCTTGGAATGTGTAGATTAGGGTTAGTTAGCTGCATTTCCTTCTGTAGGAGTAGTGTTAGTATTAGAATTAGGTAGAGGAACCAGCCTTCTCTGGAGGTTGATCTTACCCTGCAAGTCCCACACTTGTGAGGTCGTCCCATGTTGGCAAAAAGTAGGGATCTTTAATGAGCAAACCCCAGGGTGCTGCTTTTTTGTCATAACATTCTCTTCATTATAGGTCATGGGTTCGATTGGGCCTGCCACTATAACCTTGGTGCTGATGTAGATGCCCCACTCTCCCAATGTGTTTAAATGGAGGACTTGAACCCATGAGTATGAGGTTGGGGCACCTTAAGGCAACCTCCACGACTGGTTGGGCCCATCCCTTAGGGGTCACTAGAAGTGTTTTGAAATAACAACAAAAGAATATAAAGAGATGCACAAGTGCTCAGGGTGGAGGAGAGCATTCAGATCTGGAGCTGTGTTGGGCATCTAAGGGAGAGGTCAACATGCACAAAGAGTACAATACACGTGTGTGAACTGTAGTCAACATTTGGATTAGGAATATTACATTCCACAAAACAGGACCCGTTTTCAGGTTCTTGCACTTTCTTGCGCCATGTGTACCCATTTTTTTTTTCACTAAAGGCATGCCAAGTAATAAAATGTCCAATGAAATGCTTGTGATATTTGCTGTAATGTAGACCATTCATTTTCCCTCGTGTACCCATTTGCAAGACTAGCTATGTTGCCGGAGAGGACAAGGCAGATGGAGCCCTGAGAGAACCTGTTGGCTGATAGATGGGTGCAGGACATTGAAAGCATCAGATGCAAATCCATTCTGCAGGCAGAGGGAGGCTTTCAGGAATCATTGGCTCACAAACCATTGTAGGGCCTTTAGTATCAAAGAGATGTTCCGTTTGAAGCTGGAAAACACGAGATGTTTTAAGAGAAAGAACTGGAGTTTTGCGCGGAACCGAAAGGAATTCTTTCTAGCTTTCTCACGTACAGTTGAATGTTACCCCCAAGTGATGGCACCCTAACTACGGACAGGTTTTTCAACCGCATAGTTCGCTTGAATGTTTTGTCGGATCACGTCTGCGAATGGGGATCGTGTGGAGAAATACAAAGAAAAACACCAAACAATGTCAAAATCAGATCTGGCGGTCTTCCCGGTATTGTCTTGATGGGGACAAAGTGGGGGAGTGGTTGTAAAGGTATGATTATTCATTGACATGTAGAGGGCCACGACAATAGATTGCTGCCGCAAGGAAACTCTCGCGGTGTGCTGTCCGGTGTTGTCTGAACTTTTCCTTTTGAGCTTTTCCAATTCTCCGTTAGAGATGGGTACGTTGTTCATTTTCTATGAGCCATAGACCTTTTCGCAATCTCAGTGAAACAGGAGACGCGGAATTCACCACCTCTGATCCACGTGCAGTCGACCCACACGACACAACATGCCGTTCTCTACGACTATGATGCACTGGAGTTTTTTGTGACCGCTTGCCCTTATGGACCAAACACGCATGGTTGTGTTCAAGTCGTTTATGAAATGGCCTTCGATGCTGATTCGAGGAAGCATCATATCTGAGGTGTTGTTGAGGAAGGAGGAAGGAAACAAATTTTTTGGCACACCCTCAGGTGGTCAACACAGGCTTGTTTTGTTGCCCTGATACAACATGGCTAGGATTGGGGAAGGAGAACCAACTTGTTGGTATGTTTCTTCGCTATATCCATATCGTATTTAAAACGGTCCTGCACGCATGCAATGCAAGGAAAGAAAATGTCAGGAAAACATTGTGCGAGATTAGAAAAGGACGAGAGGGAAGTCAAAATATTGGCTACTTACATTTCATGGTCGGACAATCCTGCCACAAAAACGGTTTTTTGACAGCTGAAATTGTGCCTTCTGTCAACGTTTTGTCTGGCAAAAATAGGTTTTGAAAACTTGGAGGGCAACAATGCCTTCGGAGCTGTGCACGTCAGAAAAGAAAGGTCAACTCGATGTGGTGTACCACTGTTCAACAGAGGACCGCACAGGAGATTACGATTGAGGAGCTGAGAACGTGGAGGAAACCCGTATCCAAGCAACCAGACAGTAGGCGGGCAATAATACCTCCTTTTGTTAACGTTTTGTGTCCATGGTTGCATGCAAAACTCGAGGCAGAATGGATGCGCGGCAGACAAATCAATATCACCACGAAGAATGTGAAAAGAGAAAACACCCAAAAAAACAAACAACCAAAAGAAAGCTACGCCCCCACCTAGAAAATCGAACACGACGTTCGGTCACTAAAAGGCAAAGCGGAAGGGATAAAGGGAAGGTCGACGCGGTTCAAAAGCATGATGCCAGGGTAAAGGGATGTAGCTTAGAGTTCGCACAAACAAGGTAAAAGTATGCAATCCCCACAACCAATTCACACAAAAAGCCCATTTTTCATGATCTCAAAATGCGATTTAGTAGAAAGCCTCTACAGAAAAAGCGCCTCTCCTCACCCCCCCCCCCCACCCATACCCCCCCCCCCCCCATTACATTTATAGAAGAAAAAGAGGAGTGAAGGAAATCAGAATTTGTTACAACCACTCCACACCGCACCTAACTCATCCATTATAGCGGACAGTATTTGAATCGGGTTTGAAAGAAGCCCGGCATTGTGTTGATGTTTGCGTTTTCCGGAACCCGCTTCCGCCGCTATTTTCCAAGTTTCCTTGTGTAGGGTTTGGCGGATTGCCGCGACATGTTTCGCCTCATGCGTTACCGACTCCAAACCCGATTTGCCTTGTAGTGTGTTCGGGTTTGGGGAACTTCAAGCATCGGGAAATGCCGCGATTGCACGTTGGTGTCTAATGTTTCCCGAAACCAGAAACCCGAATTCCTTGTGTCAGGTTTTTGCGAACCCTACGACATGTGCTTTCTTTGCGTTGTGTGGGTTTTTGGACCCTTCCGACATGTCCTTCCTGTGGGTTTTCTAACCCCTCCAACACCATCTTTTGCTGTTCGGGGTTATCGCTCCTCTGAAAGGTTCTGCCTGATGTTTCTTCGCCTCCGAAACCCGCCTTCCCTTGTGTCGGGTTTTGAAGACCCCGACATGCTTATTTGCGTGCTTACCTGCCTTGTTCCGCCTATAAACCAGCGATTTGTCTTCGTTTATCCACTATGATTAACTGGGGGAGGTGTGGGTGTTAATAATACAACAGTAGTGGGAGCCTACTTGTTTATGATCTCAAAATGGCTAGACGCCTCCTATAGTTACCAGGTTCGGCCGGATTTGTATGAAATCCGGTTCGAACCGTATTTTTTGAAGCAACCGAATAAATCCGGTTCGGTTCGGTTTTTTTTTTTGTAGGGAAATTTTGTTTTTGGCAGGGTCTTTTTTTTGTAAAATTTTTTTTTCCCTTTTTTGGCAAATTTATTTTTGTTGGTTAAAAAATCGCAAGTATGGAAAAAAAATTGCCATTTTTGGAAAGGGTCCGGGAAGATGTAGCAGCAAAAACTTGCATGTGCCATAACTTTCATTCTGTGGCTCCGTTTTAGGTGTCGTCTTCTCTAAAAGTATATATTTTCTCGAGCTCTACGCATTGATGGCAATATTTTTCTTATTTTCATAAAATCCATTTTTGTACCTTTTGGACCAAGCAACTTCTTGCAATCTTTTGAAAGAATCATTATGATGATGATGATTATGGTAGATGGATGCTTTTTTGTATGATTTGTCTATATATAATGATATAAGTATACAATAATATAAATTTATAATAATATAAGTATATATATTCCGAACCGGATTTTTCCGTATTTTTTCGGATTTTTTCAAGAACTCCGAATTTTCGGATTTTTTTGCCCTTCCGAATTTAATCGGATTTCCGAACCTGGTAACTATGATGTTATTGCTCACAGTCATGATATAGATTTTATACAATTAAATAACATATAAAATACAATATGACTGTTATTTTATATAAATATATACATTGTACAATATACTGTATAAGTTATATAACAATTAACTATTAACAAAGACTGTAATATATTAAATATATATAAAAGAATCAAAACGAACAAATATATTAAAATTTTAAATAAATACTATTAGTATTAAATATTAATATTAACAGGTTACATGCAATAAGTATTTTCAATGTTAAATATTTATTTGTTAAGTCGTGTATTCACTGTATTGTAATATAAATTATAATATTTACACTTACAGTATTGAAAAGTCGTGTATTGGAAAAAAAGAAAAAAAAATACAGTATTCTTTACCTGTTAGGGCCACGAACTGGGCACGAAATGAGGATAAACCTTAAAAGGTTCATAAAGTGGCACGAGTTGGAAAACTGGCCACGAAATGAACTGCACTTGCGTGCCCTCCTACCCACGTCGAATGCCCACAGGTAATGGAGTAAATGCAAGTCGCAAGAGCAAAAACGAGGCGAGCAAAAGAAAACAGGATAAAAAACAAATCGATTTGGTCTTTTTTTGCATTTAAACCTAAGCCACGATTTCACCCGGGATTTTCCACAAGTTTAGCTACAATTTTCCACAATTTTGGAGGGTATTTTATCGCCAACAATCGTCAATTTATCAACACAACAAAAATCGCAATTTTTCAAAAGATAAATCATTTTCATGCTTCCAAACGATTTATCGCCAATAAATCGCGATTTTTGGAACAGAGCATTAATCTATTAGTAACAAAACTAAAAATCATTTTAAAATATATATGATATATATGTTTATTCCACAAAAAACAATAGTAACAAGGGCACCTAGATCACATGCTCTATTGAGCAGTATGCACATAAATGATAAATGACATGAATTTTCAAGCCTTCAATCTTCACCAAAAGATCTCTCAGTTATTGCTTCCCACCTTTTTCATATGACAGCATCGGCGCTACATATATTAGCATCCACAATCTTCATTTGCTCCCTTCAATATCATACATCATGCCATTTTTTAAAGCCCAAAAACTGGGGCATATAACCGCTACATGTTTAGTAGAACAGCCTCAATTTGTAAAAAGCAACACCATCCATTCAACCTCCCCTTTGCATGACAGGCATGTCTATTCAATAAGGCTTGCTCTATTTGTTATCTCACTTAAGATGGACCTTCAATTTCTTTCCACTCAATTGGAATCCATTCATCACATTAATGGTAGATTGTGCAACTTTAGGGGAGTTAGAACTCAATAAACTTGCAAAAAAATCGAGTTTTTTTTTAAATGTTATTTTTGTGTGTTGGGACATAGGGGACTTCTAGCAGCCCCCAGTACAGTTAGGGGACTTATAAACGTCCCCTGGCCATACCAGGGATGGCTAGCCGTCACCTGCCAGAAATTTGCCTTCCTCGAAACGTTTCCTAAAAAAAAAATTGGGGACGTTTCCTACCCGTCCCCGTGTTCCCAAAATGTCCTCTAAAACATTGGGGACGCATTCCCGGGGTACACTAAAAAAATCTACAAGATTGTTACTTACAAAGTTACAAGAACAGAGAAAGCATTATAGGTGTCCAGTCCATTATAAGATTGTGTTATTGACTTTTATGGAATGAGGAGGACAATGTCCCACTTTATTTCTTCTAGGGAGATGGTTCTTTCGGATGAAAATAACTCTAGATTTCTCCCAATACTATATGAAGACAGTACTTTATTCTTCCAATCCATCCTGGGAAAAAGAAGGTGCTAAGCAACCTGCAATTAGTGATGCTTTTCCCAGCACAGCGGTAACCAATCCGACACTGTCAGTCTTTTAAAATTGCTCAGTATCCTGCTCACATTAAGGATAAGAATACTGAGGAGAACTGGTTCCATTTGTCTGCAGTCTCCTTACAGGGAAGTAACTTATGGACAAAGAACCAGTTTCTTCACATGGATTAAGCATTTTTCTTATTTTGATACTGGGACTGTCTCCTTTTCCTACCCCTTTTAGTGAGATTCCTTTGATGCTGGGACTGCCTCCTTTTCCACCCCTTTTAGTGAATATTCCTTGGATGCCACTCACGATAACCCTGGCCCTATCATTATAGAGATTCATCGGCAGGAATTTGGTACCAACAAGGTGCGACCCCAATTTTGGCATTCAATGATGAAAAATTGAAAATCATTAATTTCTTCTCTCTAGATGTAGCTATTTATATTTTTCATCTGAACTTGGCAGCTGGACATTGTTATGTTTAACTTTTCTCTCAATTGTTTGGCAAACGCGTCACTTTTATGGAAGCTTTGTTAAGCATTGTTCTTTGCTATATATTTTACTCAGATTGGCCTACTTTACTCGTTAGTTGACATAAATACATCTACCTTAACTAAATTCTTGCAAGAGATACATAATTCAAAGCAATTTAAAACTATGAAAGAAAATATAGAAGATTTCGGAACTTCCCATGCTTGCATCATATCACAATAAGAGTATTCATAAAGTCCACATGTCTATATTTTCTGTTAACTATTATGGCAATGGTAACCATACTAATTTTCAACATCAATAGCAGTACAGTTATGCCTAAATTGTAGTTTGCAATCAAGTTTTTTGGGTAGCACTTTTGAATTTCATATGCAGCAGTTTAACTGAATTAAAGTTAAGTGGAAAAGATGAATTGCAGCTACACTAAAAAATAAAAATCTAATCAGCAAACTGAATGTGCATTCTTTCAAGTTGTGTTATCTAGTTTAAACCTCTTCCAATCTTGAAACGACTGAAAATATTGATAAACGCTTATATAACATATATACCTGGTTCCTTTGCTGGACATTTGAGCCACATTGCAAAGATAGAGAATCATTTTCTTCCACCCTTAATTAGTTAATTTTGACATTTAACATCATAAAAAAAAAATGATTAAGTGCATTTTTTAAAATCTAACATTGACTCTAAATGAATTCAGTATGGGTCTAGGTACCCATCCCATCATATTCCACAATTGGAAGAGTTCATCATGATAGCAAGTTTATATAGGCAGCATTGTACATTGCATAAGCATGCTCTTATTCCAAATTGTATTGGACAGCCATTAGATATGAAAAAGAAAACAAGCCCATCATGTCAACTTGTGTCTTATCTCTTTAGATAGGATACTAACCCTGAAAGACCCATTTGTTTTACACATTTTTGGAGAGTCCCCGTGATCAATGCATAAATGTGAACCCAGCGGAAATTCTTTCTCGTGGATCTTATATGGTGTATAATCCCAAAATGTTATGTCCCGTTTTTTGGACTAAGGAAATAATTTAATAATTTAATTTAAGTTGCCCGAAAAGTAACTTTAATATTATAAAAAAGACAACTTATATTTTATTATTAAATTAAAATGTTTCTCAAAGTTGGCTAATTGCACAAAGTGACTTTCAAAAAAGGGGACTTAAGATGTTTTCTAAAGTGTCGCTAGGACAAGGGGGCAAAATCAAATATTAAACTTAAAAGGAAAAGAAATTCTAGAGATTTCTTGAGGAGGCTAAAAATAGCAAACAGAAAGTTACAAAAGGCGTTGGTGTAATGTCCCCTTCTCAACACTAATTCTCTTTGAAGACCTTGGGCCCATTCCACTTCCCGTGGGCTAAAAAGGAATGAGCAAGGGATGTTAATGTCACGATTTTCAGTTGTTTTTGTGAGCTTTGCATTATTTTTAAGTAATTTTCTACATATAATCAGGTCGGTTAGGAAAAGGAGAAAAGCCAATTGAAAAATAAAAGAAAAAGGAACTATGATGTCCACGGAGGTTGGTTCCATTTAGAAGATTATATTTGGTTTTTGGCACCATCTATAGCTATTTGAAGGGGTCGCTTGGCTTGGAAATAGGGGTGTCACTCAGATTTCACCCTGAAATCTGTGACTACCCAATTCGAAAAAATTTCGTACTTTTAAAATAGTGGGTCATTTGTTGTTTTTATTGCCTGAAAGTTCTTGTATTGCGTCAAGATAATCCCAAAGAGCCATATTAGCCCTTTTCGCCAAATACCCAGATGCCCAAAATTGTTTTATTCTGTCGTCGGGATTTGTCTGCGGGAAATTTGTATTTAATTATTTTGAGCCCCGTATGAGGCTATTTGCGCTCCGTTTCAACTCTGTTATGAGCGGATATGTTATTATTCCTATATACCAGAAGGATTTTAACTTATTTTAAGTTTTGGGCTTTATTTGTAACTTTTGGCAATTTTTCGTGTTTTTGTGGTGTCCCGTTCTGTTTTCTGTAAAATTTCTCTGGAACAACTCCTTCGCCGGGTAAGCCCGATTTTTGGCCTGGAGCAGCTGGAAAACATACACGCACATTTTGCCCGGAGGAAGTCGTCATCGGAGGTCTGGATCACTGGGAAAAAGCGAAGTCGTGCACAGAAAAGCCCCTGCGGGGATGGGCGCATTTTTGGAAAACAAAGGATTTAAGCTGCGATGGGAAAAATATAAGCCGCAGGCAGGATGGGAATTGTATACCTGCCTGGCAGGGTACTTTTTCCCGTGTTATAAAAGTCACTTAAGCTGCAGTGGGAAAAATAGAGGCTGCAGGCAGGTGGGAATTTATTGCCTGCCTTGCAGGGTGAAAATTCCCATGATATAATAAAAGGAAAGTGACTTAAGTGAAATCATGGGATTTTAGTGCCTGCCTTGCAGGGTAAAGAATCCCATTGTCAAAGTCAAATCACTTAAGTGGATCATGGGATTTTGGTGCCTGCCTGGCAGGGTAAAGAATCCCATTATGGAAAAATTCTTAAAAATAGAATTACATGTGCAAAAAAGTGCGCCCCCTTTGGTGATGGATTAAAGTGATTAAATTGATTATTTTTAATAATCTTTCTTCCTTCAAAAAGTGCGCCCAAGCTTGAGGAGGTCAAAAAGTCAAAGGAGGAATAAAAGAAATAAATTAAATTAATTAAATTTAATTTATTTAGTGGCTGCCCCCTTCTCTCAAAAAGTGCGCCCCATTTGGGCATTATTTAATGATTTTTGAAGCATTAAATCATTAAATTAATTTCTATTTTCAGTGGCTATGGTCAAAGCACACTGTGAGACTTGAGTGAAGTGCTGTGTGAAGGATTAAATTGGATTAATTTAATTTATTGGATGGCTGTCCTTAAACATGCTATTTTTAAAAGAGAAAAGCATGATTTTTAATTAATTAATTGCCTTTAATTGTTAGGGCAATTATTAATTATAGAATTGTGAAGGTTATATAAGCATGGGCAGCCATATGGATGAATTATTTAATTCACAGGTTAAGAATTGCAGCAAGGAGAAAAAGTGCGCCCCCATTAGAGGAAGGATTTTGCACAGACAAAGTGCTAACAAAGGCTAAAAGCTTCCAGATTTGGCGCATGCTTTGGAGAAGGTTGATCTTCGTCGGCATAGTTGTTTTCACAGGTGTTACAGGAGCTCAGGTGTTGATTGAAAGGATTCATGCTCTCTTTATGTGCAAATTAAACACCAATTTTTGGGGCAGCAGGCTTGAAAAGTGCAGATTTTTATAATTTAAATTCACTATTCATGCTCCGGTGGCCATTTTTGTCTGAATAAATTGCAGGAACTCATTACAGGTGCTTTATAAAAGAAAAGGAGTTTTTATCAATGTCCAATACATTGCAAATATCCTCCGAATCTGAAGAATTGTCCAGATCTGCACCAGTATTGAAGAAATCCGGCCAAATTAGAAGAAAAAGAATTATTCAGACAAAGATTGATAAAGCCATGGCAAAAGGAGATGAAAAAGAGAGCACGATGGATTCATGCATTGCTTCTAAACTTTCAGACATAGGAGACACGGATCTAGGCCCAGAACCTCTTTCTGATTTGATTGACAGATCCAGAGCTGGAAAGACTTCACTCATGCGTGCGGTCAAAAGTAGTGGAATTATTCGAGCTGCAGCTTTCCCGTGTACAGCCCAATTGCCAGAGTTTGTGATGGAGTGTGCTAGATCTTATCATCCTTCATCCAGATCAGTGCGTGATGTTGCGGGAAAGACAATAATTCGTTTGGATGCAGAATTCTTCGATTATTGTTTGAAGATTCCAGTACGAAAGGTGGTGACTTCTATTAGCATTCAGGATGCTGACAGTAGGTGGGAAAAGCATAGAGCTGACTGTGTGAGCATCATGAATAGCCGGTTCATGAAGAAGCCTAGATCCCCTTCCAAGTTCCCGAGAACTCTTCCACGATCCAATTTGGTGCAGGAGGCGGATGATATTGTCAAATTGCTATGCAGGTTGAATGGTGAAGCGAATGCCTACACTTTCCGGACATGGATGTATGCTTTCATCAGGACCATTGAAATCAACAAGGTTGATTCTATAATCAATTGGTCAGAAATTATTAGCAGCAACATCGGTGAGCAACTGCGGAACGTGAAGCGTACCTTCAGCTTCAAGATGACTTCATACTTGGTGTATGCTGCAGCTTCACAGGGTGTCTTTTCCAAGCTGGATAGATGTGGTATTCTTTCCAAGGATCCCATTTTCGAGTGCTACCCACAGCTTACTGTACCTGCGTGCGAGAAGGACTTCAAAGTGATCAACGATGGTTTCTTCTACGATTTCATCTGCAGGTTAGACAAAGACTTGAAGACTCACAGGGTAAGCAAGGAAGCATGGGAAGCAGTGTCCAAGATTGGCAGTGTATTCATCCAGTTTGCAGATTTCACATACCTCAGGGTTACGAGCTTTTCAGGTGAACCAACAAAGATGCCAAGGTACCCGAGTGACAGATTGATTGCCATGGAGCTGAGCAGGCAACTTGTGGAGTTACACGACCTTCAGTCGAAGCGGCACAAGTCTACGGGCTTCTTCCCACTCACTGTGGGATATTACAGTTGCATCAGCATTCACAGAGCTCGAGGGATGGAAGCACAAATGTTGTCCGAGTATGAGCAAGAGTTCTTCCCTGCACGGCTTAATTTCGATCCATTTGGAATAGCCAGGAAGACAATCTCCCAGGAGTACGCACATGTGCCTTCGTTAGAAGATTTCTGGATGAAGTGCAGAAGTGAGTACGAGGTCAGAAAGAAAGATTTCAGCAGGCTGTCGGCAAAGCAAGTATTTGACTTTGGACTAGCGCGGATACCTGCGGATCTTAAAGATGATGGGAACGTGGTACTTGACACTTACCATCAAATGGGAGGAGATAAAGCTCTACTGCAGGATAGCAATGGCGGCTGCAGCACAATAGAAGAAAGATCTGGAGCTGTGTTGGTGAGTACTTCGAGCTGGTTGCTAACGAAGGGATACTGCCTTGATGAAGTATTGATGAATCAAATCACAGGCAACTTCGGCACAGGAGATTCCCTCAAGCGAAAGCATGAAGGAGAGAGCAGCAGAAGGTCCGAGAAGTTGAAAGTACGCAGAAGATCTCAAGAGAAAGAGAAGACCACTTCTACGACCATAGCTTTGACTCCGACTTCTCCAGTACCTAGAGGATCACCAACTATTGCACCACAGCAGCAGGATGCTTCCATGCCTTCATTAAAACCAGCAACGTTCATCTTCTCTCCGCAGCCACTTCGTTCAGCACCCGTTCCAGAGGAGATGTTGAAGCTGCAGATGACGGAGTTCGAAAGAGCTTTGTCCTTGGATGTTTCAGAGGATGGCAGCCATGATACTGTGGCACTTTCTGATGGAGAGGATGCAGAGCGGGAAATGGTAGTGCACTCAGCGACTTCTCACTCTCCGAGAAGTAATTTCTCGGAATGGTTAGCTTTGCAGTTGGTTCCGGAAGCAAGAGTAGAGATGAACTTAGAGGAACATGACTTGCAGCTACTTCAGGATCTGAGCAGAAGAGACAGAAGGCCTAAAGTTGCTAAAGCAACTTCTAGGTTGATCATCGAGGATTCGGGAGAGAAGTTTGCTGAGATATCAATCCCGGCGGAAGGAAAGGTAGAAGAGGAACTCACGGCAGAAGATGTGACGGTGACCAAAATACCACTCGGTCAAGCTACCACTGAAGGATTGAAGCAGGACACGCAGACGTTGCTGGATGCTTTGTTCCTTAGGCTTGACAGTGAAAAGGCGGAGAAAGAAGAGCTGCAGAAGCAAATATCTCAATTATGTGAGATCATAGCCAAGGTTGCTAAACCTTCCGTTCAGCCCATTTCAGCGCAGGTGAGTGATCATCTTATGCAGGAAATGGAAGATGCAAGCAATCAAGTAAAGGCTATTGACGAATGGAAGGATCTGATTATTCGTCAAGCTTCTGTGCAACTTGGGGAAGTGCCAGCCCGCCTAAAGGTTATGAACGATGCAGCAAATCAACTAAAGCAACTGATAGAAAGCATAGAAGGAATGAATACAGTTGCAGAGAGTAACCTGAGTATTTTGGCCGAGATCAACAAGCTGCCGGGAGATGTATTGGTTGCAGAACAAATTGTGCCGGATGGATCAGTCGAGAAGGGGAAGCAGCTAGAGTTTGCAGTATCTTTCCGTTTGGAGATCTGCAGAGTTTTGCTGAAGAGGATGCAGGCGCTTGAGAGTAGAACATCAGATTTGCCGGACAGTATTATTTCTTTCACTGAGGAAAGAGTGGATGGAGGTATTACTTCATACGTGCGGATTGTTTCTAACGAGGTGCATGATTCCCTGGAGGGTTCTCTTCTGATGGTGCAAAAGAGGATTGATAAAGCCACCAAGCCTTTCACGATGAACTCTATCAGTAGGCTGGTGACACTGCAGGCAGACATTGCGAGATTTGGGCCAAGTTTGGAAGAAGTGGAAGCATGCAGCAAAGTGTTGAATGAAGGATTGCTGCAATTCAGGACAGAAAAGGAAGCAGTAGCTAAAACAGATGGAAAGATGCTGAATTATATGTTCGACAAGTATATCAGATATCAGAACAAGAAGAAGATGTAGATGTTACAGCTGGCATGACTTCTTCTATTTCTTTCTTCTTCTATTTTCTATGTTCCCGGATGAAATTGTAAACTTCTAAGTTATTGGTTTTGCAACCATTACTTGAAGTCATGTGGAACCTTTCTATTAGTTAAGTGATACATGTGTCACTTAAGAAGAAGTTAGTTGAGGATGATTGCCAAATGTCATCTTTACTTGTTGTTCATACTTTAGTTCAGTTTGAGTCTTCTATTTGTACTTTCCCTCCTACATTCTATAAGTAGGAGAAGAACCTACGGGTTAATCATCGATCAGAATTTGTAAGAAGCAATCTTGTGTTCTAGACTTTGTGCTGAACCCCTGAGAGCCACTTGTTGCAGAGGAATACAAAGAAGCAGGTTTCCGGAGAACTTTGTGTCACGGCGTACTGTGTTTCTTGCTTTTAAATCTTAGATCTTTAAAGTAAACTTTGTGTTATTTTAGATCTGGATCTAGAACTGCCTTTGCTTTAGAATTCTGTGTGTTCAAATCTATTAAGCTTCTTCTATGTGCATGCAATTAGCTCTGCTATCTACTAATTGGGATGCACATCTTCCTTATTTCTTCTCTATAATTCCTTTACTTCCTTCTTCTATAATTTTCCTTTCTTAAACAGCTGCTTACTTGCTGCAGAACTTCTTAGTTATGGTTCATGAACTAAGTGGTTAAAGTAAAACCCCTGATAGATAAAAACACATTTATATTGACAAATCTGACACGGGAGCCTCACCGGTTAAATGAGGGAGATTTATCTCATGACTGCCTAGGTTTGATGCTATGCAGAAAATCTAGCCAAGTGCTAGACAACAAGAATCAAATTCATGCTATCAACAAACTTTTGTTTAGATAGATCTTGGTCTCTTTTACTTGATCGAGTTTTCAGCAACTTGTTGAAGATGTTAACGCGGGTGAAGTGAAGTAAATCCAATGGAGAACAATGCTAATTTTCGAAGTTTCTATTTGTATTTGCACTTGATTAAAAGATTTAAAAAATAATATGGTGGATTTGACTCCCAATTTCAAATTGCCAAGACTTGCCTGGTTTTTGGATTATTACATTGATTTCTTAACCTATATCCAGAGATCAATTATTGTCAAAAAGCCCATAGACAACTTTCTGATCCCTAGGAACCACTAGATGGTTACTCTCAATTAACAGCTTGCTTGGGAGCAATTTACTTGATATATTGGCCAGACCATATGAATCCTTTGTTTTCTATTAGCTACCTTTTTCAATGTAGGAAAGCCATTACTCCTCAAAAGAAAACTTCCTCTTTGATTGACGGGTGGCATTCTTAAAAATCAGAATTTTCAGATAAACCACTGATCTTCATAAAGCCCTTCCTCTCACTTAACATCTATGGAATCCATAACCAATGAACATTTTATTGAATACCACTGAACTTGCGACATTTTAAAATTAGGATAAAATATGGAAATCTATATTTATGTTTTATTGTAAAGATAGCTTTTCACATAAAAATTTCCATTTTTTCACATTCTATTTAAATGCACAAGCTTAAATGCAGCTAGTTAACTACATCACAGATCTGAAAATTACTTAGGCTCCCTAAAGTTGGGTCCTACATCTAATTGCATTCAGTTCCAAAGTGAACAAAACATATTTATACTAATCCTTAAGGATGGCCTCAAATGAACACATGCCCTAACAATGAGCTAACATACAACAATATAAATTTTAGAAAAATAACACCAACATTTCATCAGTCACTTCCCACATAAATTCAAGGTTGAAGTTCAAAATAAAATTCACTCTGAGTGCAGAACCATTCCTCTTGGGACTAACTGTAACACCAATGTGAGATTGATTATTGTGGGATTACAGAGATAAGTTTTTATTAATGAGCTTTACAAACTAAAGTCATAGGAATTCCAAAACTATGTCGAATTCTGTTTTTGACCACTGCACATCTTTTAGCTTGACAGAGCTTCTACAGAATTCAGACTCATCCCAACATGATTCCAAGCTAATTTAATTCTCTAATGATCTGTGTCAAGTGTAAGCTTTACCACTAGACGGAAGACCTCTTAGCTTCACAATAATTTGTGAGCATTAGATAGATTATGCCCGACAATGTGAGTGACTTTGTGACCTAATGACTCCTCCATGTACATGATTATTCCCATCCACCGATGAACAAGGGTTTTGAAAACCAAAATTCCATTTGTGGCTTCAAAAGGGAAAGAACTCCTGGGAACATAATGGGATATGATTCTCAGAACCCTTTGCATTAATTTTGTAATTTTCTAAATATAGTCAATTCCTTTCGGATGAAAAGTTCTGACAAATGCTATTTTGTCGCTTGGCTTGGAAGATGGCCTTATGCCATGCTTTTGGAATTTATTCAACTTAGGAGTTGGAGCATGCTTTTTTCTCTCTCAAACATTGAGGACGAAAACCCTCCATGAAGGCTATTGAGGACAAAACCTCTCAATAGCAAACATGGCTTTAAGGACAAACCCCTCAAACTTGAATGATCTCATACGGATATTGCATTGCTAGCTGAATTCAGTTTTACAGGCTTTTCAAGCCAGATTCCCTAGGGTGGCAGACCTAGGGAGGTGGAGTTTGGGTGTTCAAGGGCACAACTTCTACACTTCAAATTCAATTTGCAAAAGACATTGTGTTCCATGAGTATTTTATAGCAACTTTAATCCTCTCATTTAGTATTGAACACTTGCATGGCTTGAAGTATTGTCATGTCTAGTGGCACATATTTTCCAAGGGATATTTGGATGTTGAACCCCAATTCATTTCAATTGGATTTAACTTGGACAAAAAAAATCATATTTCTAGCCAAAGTTTCACTTGGCATATTAATTTCACCCAGCTTTAAGAATAATTTTTGAAGTTACTTTCTAATTATTATTGTTCCAACAAGTTTTGTGGCTGATTGCTATCATAAAAAATAATATTTACAATGGTATTGTTGAAATTTTAGAGAATTTAATTTCAGTTTACTATTTGGTTTTGTGTAAGTTCCTTTCGTGTTTAGATTTATCCCAAAAGGGACATTACAATGGTATCAAAGCATAATCCTCCCAGCCTATTGGGTAAACATGCAAGGCGGTGATAAGGAATTCCTCTTTTATCAGAGAAGGGAGAAGAAGATTTTCAGGACAACAATCAGAGGGTTCCAAAATGGCTAACATAAATTCAGAAGAAGCCAAGTTGAATCGACTTGTTGAAGGGCAAAAGAGATTTTCAAACACTAGTGGATTCACTAGCCCTAACTTTACAAAACTTCATGGGTCAAGACAACCCGATAGTGAGGGCAGCCTAAGGGTTCATAACAATAGGCAGCCCCAAAGGTCAATTTTCAGATCTGTGCTAGGCCTTTTCAACCTACCTTCCTCCCTAGGGAAGAAGCCATTCAAGAGTTGAAACAAGGCATTCAATGGGTCACAACATTGCTGCCAACTATGAGGAGTATAGGGCTCTTCCAAATGAGATTTGTGATGCCATCTCACTTGTGGAGTTCATAAAAGTGAGCAAGGGTAAATCAAGGCCCGAGCCTAGGTCTCAAGCACCACAAAAGGATCTTCAACATGCCTTGAGAAAGGAAGAGGAAAAGAATTTCCAAATTGCAATGGTGGAGCATGAAGAAAAATCAGGGCTGCAAGTAATGGAGAGAGAACAGCCCATGGAGGAATCTACCGTGCCAAAGGAATGTGGAAAAGATGTTCCATCCCAAGAGGAAAAGAATTCTCCCTTTGTGATGAAAAAGAGGAGAAATCATAAAACAAGAACAAAGTTGAAGCCCAATAACAACTCGAAGGGCTAAAGATTTTTTTACTGTAATGTCCCTTTCTAAGGCCACAACCCCAATGATGACTCACATCTAGCAATACACCATCAACCAACAAGTATCAATCCTTTTGAAATTACTAAAAAGACACATCTTTAACCCTGTTCGACAGTCAATAATCAATCCTTTAAGGCAATGAACTGTATAGGCACTTCAAAAAACAAAGTCATCATACAACCATGCAACAACATCTGAAAATGCTTCTATGATAATTATTTCAAGCATGGCAACATTTATTAAAATTACATCAAAATAATAGAAGAGATAAGAGATTACAGGCTCGCAACTGCAAACTTCAATTTATATTCATCAGCAGCAAGGTAGCCACAAACAAGGGCTAAAAATAGGTCATAAATCTCTCAAAAAATATTCAAATGTAGATTCCAGTCTTTTGGAAATATGAAGACCCACAATAATGTCAACTCAAATGGTCCAAAAGTGCCCTAGATGATATAAAACCCTTCACCCAAGCAAGTCGTACTATTGAGGAAGAAAATATCAATAGTCACTCACTTGGGGAAAACCCTCATTTGTGACATTGGTGGCTTCATCCAGGAGCTCACAAAAGTGAGTTTTCGTCCCCAAATTCAAAATCCTATCAACAAAGAAGGGTTCGTCCTTGATAGTGACCAAGGAAAGGTTTTCGTCCTTCAATGGCAAGGAGAAGCTAAAGTAGCTCCAAATCCAAGTAAATTCCAAATAGATGACCCAAGATGATCCTCCTCTCCATTCGAACTTTTTAAGTGCCTTTCCTTTGGCACAAATGATTCTAATTGTGAAGCCCCAACTTCATGTCGGCCTCCTAATGCACTTTTTCAATCATTTGCATTTAACAAGACCAACCTCATTTATGAAGACTTAGAAATTTCATTGCTAAAGTCTTCTTGAGCGAACCATTAATTCCATGAGTATGTAAATAAAATTGAAGCATTAATTTTGAATGTACATCAAGGGTTTCATGGTTGAGTTCCCCTGTATTTTTCCTTCCTTGATGCCCACAAAAGGAGGAACGGGTATGAATTTCCATAGTGACTAGCTTCGAAAAGGGGACATTACATTGACAATAGATGATGTTTTATTGGTTTCCATAAATTGCATGTGGCAGCAAAATAAGGAAGAATTCCTACAAAAAGGGCATTCCTAAAATGCGAAGAGCTCAAGATAGAGGCACATGTACTATCCTTCGAACTTCCTAAGGATGAGTCAGTGATTGATTTTCAGAACAACTTGTGAAGGGACATGTGTTTGAAGAAAATATTGGGAGTCACAAGGATAGAAGGGTTGGAGGTGTCTCCACAAATCCCAAGTCAGCAAAGGAGGGTAAGCTCCTTGTTGACAGCCCAAGGTATGACAATATTTCAGATTTGTTGCTTCCTCCTAGGTCACTGCAATATTTTTGTCATCATGAACAACATGCTAAAAAGGATGATAAGATAAAGGGGACAACTTGCAATATAGAGCACATAGATCCTTTTGCTCAAATTCAAAATTGTTTGTGCCTATGGGATCCTGATGGTTTTGTGAGGATCAAGGTAAATGTCACTATTGAATTCTCCACTTGGCATGTAAGAAGAATGTGGAAGAGTCATGTAAAATTTCTTGTGTATTCTAATAACATGATGAAGGATGAGTCACTACAAAGGGGCTTCATCATTCCTTACACCATGGAGACACAACTTTCCAATGCTTTGGGTGGACACAAGGTAAATCCCACATTTTCATTTTTAGAACAACATTTATATCATAGAGGTTTTCAGCTCCTAATCCATGCACATGCTCTTAGAAGAAGTCTTCCAATAAAAGTGGATGTTGAGTTCATGAATTTTATATTGGGAAGTGAGCAAGATGGATGTTATCTCGTTGCCCCTCCCGCATTGTAACCCTGCCCGTGGAAATTGGTGATATGATTGTAAGTAGTAGAAGTCATGTTTATTGGGTTTTAAGTATGGCACATGGCTAGTCATAAAAAATTGTACTGGAAGGTTATCAACATTTTCAGTTTGCCCAACACTTTGTTTGAATGCCACACAAATGGGGACAGTCATGAAATGGAATAATTTTCAGTCATTGGGAGAATTTTCAATCAATAATGGGATGTAAGCAACCCCCATAACATTGTCATTGTAACAGTTCATGAACGGTTTTTAGTGGGACAACTGTTGTACCCTCCTTTCACAAGTATCACACGGAACATTTCCAGCTTTCTCAGAGTGTTGACAGGTACTGAAGCATTGTAAGTCAGCTGGAAATTGTTGATTTTGGAGAATAGAAATCAAGTTTACAACTGTGTTTTAAGACAACTGTAATTGAATGTATTGTCCAGTTATCAACATTTTCAGTTTGTCCAACACTTTGTTTGCTACCACACACATGGGGGATCGTGAAATGAGGGCAGAAATGGGATTCAATTATAATGGGATGGGATGTCTCTAGCCCTCATAACACTGTCATTGGGAATTTCATGAACAATGAAGACAGTTGGCCATCATTTCACCTATTGGATGATAAAGTTCAAGAACTTTTCTTTTATTAACAACTTAAAGTGTTTCCAGCCTATGTCAGGTCTAAATTCTGGAGAAAGAAATGAAAGGTTACAACTATGTTTGGAAGGAGATTGAGTTTATCGACATCCATAAATCAAGGGAGGTTATGAGATGAAGCAATGAGAGAGAGTTGCCCATCATGTTTATGAGGCATGATGAAGTGATAATGGAAACTAGAAATGATTTTCTTTAATGTGTTTGATAGATTACACGGGGACACGTCCCCCCCAGCATTAAAGTTTGGGACGTCCCGGGTGTCTTAAATTTTCCTAAACAATTACCCGCTATGATGACTTCTGACAGTATCCCCCACTTAGCAATGAAATCAAAGGAAACATCCCTAAGAAAAGCTAAAGGACCTAAACGTCCCATGGGAGAAACTGTTTTATTTCTTCCAAGTGCTTAAATCTGATTTAACATCGCAACTACAAAGGGGCTATTGTTTTATCTTGGAAAAGGAAAGCATACCCGCTTAACCATAACAAGTCAGACTGTATGGGATTAGAAAGATGATTCTAGGTGCATGGCGATAAGAGTGCATTTTATCAATACATTGTCTTGGCAACTTTTCCAGCACAAATTCACATGAAGCTTACAACAACATGTATGAAATGGTCAATAGCATATATATTAAGATTAAAATTTATATTGTTCCTCATTATGTATAGCTGGGGATGTTAAAAATCTGCCAAGTTTTTAATATGGAATCTTGAATGAAAAACTATATCAAGTATGCTATATGGTAGACTGATAGAATTAATCATGCATTGTTATTCAAGATAAAACAATTTAATTATTTTCCCTTACCTTCCTTTTAATATTTATAGTTGGTATATTTAATGGGCTAAAATGTTGGACATTTTAACCTTGTTTCCCTTTTTTGGAGCCTACATGGTTTAGAAATTTTTAAATTTTATTGTCGTCCTGGAACCTAATTTTCATAATGCCCTTGACATCCCAGGACCAAGTTGCCAGATGGAAATCATAGGTTATGGTTTGCAATGTGCAGGTCTAAAATGTTATAAGGCATGAAAAGTAGATAGGTGTAAATATTTAATGTTTTGTTCTATGTGCAGGTCCAGGAATGGAGAAAAAAGGAATTAAACAGTCTGAAGGGAGATAAAGAAAGGAGAAAGAAGACAAGGATGTGATAGAGCAACTGAGTTTGTTATCAACTCAGGTAAATGAGGAAGAGCATAAGTTTGTAGTTGGTGATGATGGGATGGAAGAGGTGCTTCTCCAAGCATTAGAAGCCCATGGTGAAAAATATGGAAACTATGATGAGATGATATCATCATATGACAGTCGAAGCATACCCAAGACAGCTATGGACCTAATTTCTAGTACTAATGTTGTTGTCATCATAATTATCAGCCATCACACCACTACATGGGCACTCACACAAGTGATTTTGCAGGGGTTTCCAGTCATGGGAAAGAATATTTTCCAGTTGGTGACGACTAATGGAGAGTTTTTGTCCTTGTATGGCTACCTACCGTTTCTACATCGATCACATTACTGAATTTTGCATGGGTTTGTCATATTTATATCATTTCTATATTGCTGGTCATAATATTTTCAGTCATGAACAGTTGTACACTTGTGCAATTTGAGAGGGTTTCCTTGCATGGTAATGTTAGTAGAGGGGCTCCACTATTGAAGACAATCCTCCCAGCCATCCTAGTGCTGATTTGGATGGAATTCCAAGTGACTTGTGGCTGTTATGATTTGTTTCCAGCTTACATGCAAGTTGTGTTGTGCCATGCTTTGAAGGGATCAACCCACGGTAACATTATGGGACCCATTGGAGCTCAAGGCTATAGTCATGAAGCAAGTGTATGGGATCCTTCATCACAAGAGAAGAGCAAATGGGTACCTCGGGAACATGGTAGTGAGCACTTGGGGCAGCCTTTGGCCTTAAGGGAGTGTATGAAAGATGTTCTCATCCTAGGAGAGGGATGCCAAAATGAATGATAAACTCTTGATATTCCTTCTCCTTGATGCCCTAGCTGCCCAATCAGCAAGATAGCCTTCGTAAAATGTCATTAACACCACCAAATTGGAAAGTTTTTCGTTCTCCAACCTTCAACGAAGAAGAGTTTCGTCCTCCTTACTTGCCACACTAATGGATTTTCACCCCGTAGTGGATTGGATTATATCAACCAACTCTAGAACCAAATAGATAAAAGTATATATGCCATAAGATGCCCAAATTGAGCGTATGCGACCCCTTATATAGGCTTATGGTGGTGCGAAAGTTCATAAGGGAAGAATCTGTGATGTCCCTTTTCGGGGGACCTTAGGAAATAGCCAATAGCTCTCAAAATAAGATTTGAAAATACCGCTGGTATGAAACCTGCGAAACTGATTTCAAAACCCTTCCTAGGGCAGCGACCTTCCTAGGGAAGAACAACCCTTTGAAAAGGAGAGAAACCTTGCAAAAATGCTTCCAAACTTGTGTCAAAATAATTAAAAAACCCTTAGCAATCAACTTCAGCTGTTAGAACTCAGATTTGCATGTGAAATTAATTTTTTTTTTTGGAATTAGGGTAAAGTGTGGGTTTTGAAAGGCCCACAATCTTGTACAATGAAGAGAGGGGAAGAGAAAAGGAAGAGGAGAAATCCCAAGCAACACAAGGGAGAAAGCAAAAGAAACCACAACAACTAGAGAGGAAGCTGTCTCAGCAACAGAGTCAACAACAAACCCAAAGGAGAAGAAGAGAAAGAAGAAAACTTACAGCTGAAACTGAAAGCAACAAGGAGAATAAAAAGAAAGAGAAGAGAAGATGAAGCCCCTATAGAGCTGCCAAATGAAGAAGTGGATATCACCGAATGGTAACCAACAAAAAGGCAGAAGAAGGGAAAGAGGGAAAAGATGCTATGGGATCAAATCCTGCCCTTCTTTCCCTTCTTCGTTTGCACCAACTGCCAATTTTTTGTAAAATGCTCCTCTGAGCCAGGCGTGTTCTGTATGGCCAAAACCAGAGGGTTGTCCGTCAGTGATTCTTGATTCAGAGGGAAGGGAGCATCTTTGTCCGAGTCAGATTGATCAGATTCGTGAGGTCTCTTGATTCTTGGATTGGATCTCTCCCCAGAATGGGCTGACACTACATGCTGATCCAGTGCAACACCTAAATCAACAAGAGTAGGTTGGGCCTCGACCGGAGGATCTGAACTCTTAGCATCCTAGACATCCGTGTCCAAGTTTGAGTCCTCGTCAAGGTCAGGGGGGCTCCAATACTTGGAAGGATTTTTCTTTGCAGGTTGGGCTTTCTTATGAGGGCAGTAAGACTGAAGGTGGCCTGGCATCCTGCAATTTTTGCATCTGAAAGCCATATTTTCATAGTCAAGGGGCTGAACATGAGACAAATCACCCATCTTGAGGGTTATTTTGTCTGGCAGTCCTTTGCTTAGATCAACCTCGACGCAAATTCTAACAAAAGTGAGCAACCCTCCATGGAATCTTGTGTCATCTAGAGTTATAAATTTCCCTAAAAAATTTCCATTCTCCTCTGCTGCAAGGTGGAAATGGAGAGGGAGATTGGGTAGCCTCACCCAAACAGGAACATGTGAAATGGAATAAGAACACGGGTCAAAGTGAGGGAACCAAGGGGTGGTAAACAACCCATCCGAACCCCAAAAACCACGGGCCCTCGTTCAAGGCTCTTTGATAATCTTCCTGTGCCAAGAACAATATGATGAAGAAGCCTCTAGCACAGAAAAAATGGTCGCAATTTTTGGTCCAGTTGGAGTGAACCCATTGGATAAGAGCATTTGTCAAAGGCCAAACACCATTGAATCTGCAAATGAGAACATTTTTTTTCCTAGGTTATATTTGAGCTTCAGGGAATCAGAACCAATAATTTCTAATGTAGGAGAACCCGCGGCTTGCTCGACCAAATAAGCTGGGGGGGAGGATTGGAGACAGTAGAGGGAGGGGCAACATTTTTGAATAGTGCTTCCTTGAAGGTTGCCGTTTAGTGCGAGCTCTGGCTCCTCCTTTTAAGAATCCCACCATATAAATAGTAGAATCCTGGGTTATCTTGTAGGCGACAAGAGGGGATTCATCCGAAAGCATTTTTCCCGCAAAAGAGAGGCCAAAGGAACCAAGTTTGAGACCCAGTTTAAAAGAAATCATACGTTGCATCTCGAATCCAGAAATAAGTCTGTGAGTTTGGAGGCAAAGAGTAATACTCGAGATCATTTTGACCAGGATTTGTAAATCCACAGAGTAGTCAATGGGAGGCTACGCATCTACCTGGTCCGGAAAAGCATTGCGCTGGTGGGGGGAAACGAGCAACAAGTTCACCAGCCGCAGTTTGCGTGCACGCCAAAGTGGTGGAGTCAAGGACCCTCAAATTATTTTGTGCTTGAAACGGGAGACACGTGCCATTAGTAAAGCCAAACCCTGAAGGTCGAGCCTGAGCTTGAGCCATTCTGCACAGTCCAGCTTGTCGCGCTGCTGCTGCTAGGGTTAGGGTAGAAGGAGAACGCCATCACTCAATTCTGTTAGCGCCTCAAGTCAATTATTGAAATAATGGTTCATGTGAAATTAATTAATTATGAGACTATTGAACATTCACGAGCATTGCAAAAAATAGTAGAACATCACCAAATATCACCAAACTCATAATCTCAGACTTATAAAATATGAGGAATAAGAGAGTAATTTCATATTTATCAAAATGTCACCATACATACTCAAATTCCACTTCTATATAGGTCACTCCACTTGAAATAAATATAATTTGCATCAAAGAAGACCACAATTGCCAGAGAAAGATCCTTTATTGCATTTCCAACCAACTTTCATAATCAAAACCTCATGAAGGGTTTTCGTTACTTCACAAGTTTTCCCCAACCAAGGGTTTTCGTTCTTGGAGAAGATCCTCAACCCAAGGGGTTTCGTCCTTGAGAGAGAGAGAGTAAAAGGGCTACACTAGCCACTTTCACAAAAATAAGAATAATCACCAAAACATGATTTATAAATGCCCAAGCGACCTCCTTAAATAGGCCTAAGGAGTGCTTAAAGCTAACATTACATCATGGCCGACCCCTTAAGTAATTGCTTTTTAAATATTAGAAGGTTATTAGAGCCTACATACTCACAATACCAATAAAACTAAACCACTTAATTCCTCTATTGGAGCAAAAAGGCTTGCAATAGGATAAATGATAATAAATTAAGACACTATCTAAGCAACAATAGAATATAATTCAAATTTCCCCTAGCTTTCTTCCTTAGACCCACGGGGAAAGAATGGGTTAAGGTCTTCAAAAAGGGACATGATAGTCCCCCCTTCCCAAGATTGCTTGTCCCTAAGCAATCGAAAATCTGGGATGCTCCAAGATAGTGCCTCCTTCCCATGTGGCACCTTCAAGTGGTAGGCCTTTTCAATGTACCAAGTATTCTTGTATGCTCCAGTTTCTTAGCTTCCTCTCTCGGACATCAAGGATGGTTTCTGGAAAAGAATGATCTTCCCTTCCTCATCTAAAAGGGCAACTATAGTTAAGGAGTAATGCTTCCCCAATGCCTTCTTAAGACAATAGACATGGAAGACATCATGTATCCTGCTTTTTGGAGGTAGCTCAAGATGATATACAACCTGCCCTATCCTTTCCTTCACCTTATGGGGACCATATAAATCTTGGTTTTAACTTCTCAAGCTCCACTTTGTTTAAGTGAGGACTTGTCTATAGGGTTGCAACCTTAGGAAAACCAAGTCTCCTACCTCAAAAACCCTCTCTATTTGATGTGGTTTGCATATTGTTTTTGTGATTCTAGCTTGTTTGGAGGTTCTCCTTGAGTACCTTTAAGATGTATTGACATTCTTGGATCAGATTTTTTTCACCGGGAACTCTACTATCTCCAATGATCAAATCCATGAAGGAAAAGGCCTCTTATCCATAGTGTGCTTTAAAGGGGGACATTCCAATGGATACATGGAATGTTGTGCTGTAACAAAATCCCCAGCCAAGTGAAGACCATTCAGCCCATGTTGATTGTTGATCCTGAAAATTAGTTTCTCGAATATCCTTCCACTCATTTATTCACAATTTCACTGTTTAAAAAAATAAAGGATTATAAAAAATTATAGGTAAAGCTAGTTAATACAAAATATAAAAAAATAGAAAAGTGAATCAAAGGAAAAAACACTTAGAAAATTGTTTATTTCTAGAAAAGTGCGACTTGCACTAAGGAGGCAAAATGCATAGAAAAAGGCAAAAGGTTAATGGGCCAAAAGTTATTCCTTCTAAGAAAATGCGACTTGCATTAGGAAGACAATTTGGAGGGAAAAAGGCATTTCCATATGAGAAAAATATTTTCTAATGAAACTAGATTATTAAATGAGAGCAAGGGAAAATATTAAATAAAGTAAGTGGAAAACATTAAATGAAGCAAGTGGGTGAAAACATTTAATGGAGGAGAAAGGTGATTGGTTTCATTTGTGGCCACTTTTAAGTCACTTCCTTCCTTAAAAGGACAAGTCGACTTGTATTGGAGACATTCTATGATCATTTGATAATTTTTGAATTTGTGTTAAAGCTTGGAGCTTTTGCATAAATATTCTAAGGACGAAAACCCTTGGATTTCCCATCTAGAGGACAAAAACCCTCTTAGAGCTCTGATAATTTCTACACAAGATTTTCCATTGAGCTTGCAAATATTTTTACTATTTTCCAGCAGTTGTTTTGAAGGGATTTTGCAGATGTTAGTCTAATCCAGGGTGAAGAAATACTGCACCAGTGTTCCCATTTTCTGTTGGTCAATCTGGTATTCAAGGTTGTTTTTGGATCTGATTTTGGAAGCTATTAATAAAACATATTTTAGTGAATCATTTCTCTGAATTTTTGGATGCTTAAAAGTGTCATTTTCAGCTATCAATATACTGCAGATTTCTGAGCAGTGTTTTAGCATATTTGATCTCTTAAAATCATGAGTTTCTCTTTTTGCATTGGCTGTTAAAAATTAGAAAATCAGATTTCATGAATAGATATATTTTGTATTGTCTTAAATTTCCTGTGGAAGTTTTCACCTAACCCTAGTCGCAAACCCCTGATTTAAATCTGCATGATAAATTATTGGAATCCATTTGTCTATCAAGTATGCATTTAGTGTTTGGGATTTGCCTAAAATCCGGTTTAGGGGTAAAAAATGTCCATTGGGGACATTACATTGTAACAAAACTCAGCCAAGTGAAAGCCATTTGATCCATGCAGTCCAGAAACTAGTTTCTCAAATTCCATCCACCCATTTATTCACAATTTCAGTTTGCCCATCCATTTGGGGATGGTAGCTAGTGCTTAGAGTGAGCTTGGTGCCAGTTAGGTGGAAAAACTCTTTCCAAAATATACTAATAAAGTGATATCACTAACAATGTTTTGTGGAAGCCTATGTTTGCAGTGTAAATATTTCTTTAAAAACACATCAACAACATAGGAGCATCAAACTTGGTGGGAAGTGGATGAAAATGGGCATATTTTGTTAATCTATCCACTACAACATATAAGAACTCTTACCTGATCATGGGCAGCCCCGTAATGAAATCCATGGAGATGCTTTCCAATTTTTGAGAAGGAATGGGAAGAGGTTGTAACAACCCAGTTGAAAAGTTATGTTCCCTTTGTTTTGTTGGAAAATTTCACACTCTCGAATGTTTAAGACATCCTCCTTGAGCCCTTTCCAAAAGAACCTTTCACGAATTTGCTTGTATGTCTTAAAGTATCCTGAGTAACCAGCAAGAGGTGAATCGAGCAACCTTCATCATCCTCATTCTTATCTTGGAATCCGGTATGAAAAAGACTATTCTTATAGAGGATCAGCCCCTCCACCTTGTAATTCTCCAAAACCATATGCCCTTCATGATGTCATTAGCAACCTGATTTTTGGCATAAGGAGCTGTGATAATGTTTTTCAAATCAATTACCATGTGTGAAAACAACCCACAATGTGATTTCTTTTTAAGTATTTGCCATTTATTCCCTTCTACATCCTCTAATACCTTGAATTCTAATTTCCTTGCCTCTATCATAGAATTTGTTCTCTAATATGGATAATTGAGGGTGAATTCCCCAAAGACTGTAACCATTGGCAACTCCAAGAACTACTTCATCAGTAGCAAGCTTAATCACACAAGAAATCATCACATACCTCATAATTTCCTCGGAGAAGTGATAGTTGACCTTAAGACTTTATGCACTTTGTTCTCATTGGCAATGGTTACTTGAGAAGTGCTTTAAAAATAATTTCACCCTCACCTTCTACAAGTCCTCCATTGAAGGAATGGTATGCTTGGGACACTCTCTAGGTGTGAAGGAGTGTTGGTTATAATCTAGAGATTTAAGAGTGTTGATTAGACTTTGATGTTCCTTCCTTTCCTAGAAAATTGTTGTCACCTTCTCTACTTCATTGCCTTCTTCTTCATCTTCGGACATCACTTCTATGTAGTGTATTTGCCCCTTTCCAAGGCATCTATGTCCGGGTGACCATGGATCTCTACATGTAAAACAAATCTTCTTTCTTCTCAGCTTAGCTTTTAGACTTTTTGTTTTGTCTTCTTGCTTCCTTCCTTCTTGGTTATTAGTTTCTTGAAAAGGCTTCATAGGCTGCCCCAAATTTGGTACTTTAGGCTGAGATAAAGAACCTTTTGGCTGCCCTCCTATTGTTGGTCTGATCTGCCCTTTTCTCACCATGGTTTTTGATGAAAAACCAGTCCTAGGAATTGCCCCTTGAGATCCAATGACTTATTTATTGTTTCTTGCAAGGAAGATGGCTCAAAAGCCTTCACTAAACTCTTCAAGTGTTTGGCCAGTGTTTCTATAAACAACATCATGAGTCTCCCTTCCGAAATATCATCTATCATGACTGAAATCTTTTGAAAATCAGCATTATATTCATCTATCGTACCTTTTTGTTTGAGCTGGGCAAGATCATGGAAGTATGCTTCCGGATCCATTCTTTCGAATGTCTCCATGAACCTTGTGCAAAACTCAACATAGGAATGTATACGGTGATGCCCTTGTGTCAACATACCATGATGCCACCAATCATGGGCAACTCCTTTAAGGTGAAGGGTTGCAAATTTGATTGCTTCTTCCGCCATAGGTCTCAAAGACAAGTATGTGTCAATTTTCTGAATCCATGCCCTAGCTTATCCTTTTGTAGAGCCATCAAAAATAGGAAGATTCATCTTACCCAAAGCATGTTGCACCTCTCCTTTTGGCTCTAGGGTTCTTTGCCGGTAATGCTTTTCTTTTGAGATTAATTCAAAAAAATCCGTGAGAGACATTGCCTCCCGAAACTCCTTTGACATTTCCCAGTATTCTTCAAATGCCATAAACATAGGCCATGAGCTTGTCTAAGGCTCCCTTGTGGAGTGACTTCCTCCTTAGCCACAAATTGGGTTTTGTAGGGCCTAATAAAAGGAATTTTCTCCTTTTTGATTCACGGGGGTTGTAGAAGACCCTTCCTCTTTGGCTGAACCACCTCCTTGTAACTTTTGGATGGCTAGGTAAGCTGACCTCAATGCTTCCATCATTCCTTGTTGTTTTCATAATTGATCTCTAATTTTTCTTCTCCAAGACTCTGTTGTCTTCTTCTTTTCCCTCCTCTGATAATACTGAATACCCCTGTCATCTGCCATGACGGGCTGGGAGGAAAGAGCTCTGATACCACTGTAATGTCCCTTTTTGGGGGACCTTAGGAAATGGCCAAAAGCTAAGATATCTCAAAAATCAGATTAAGGAAACATGACTGTTATGAACCCTGCAAAACTGGTTTCAAAACCCTTCCTAGGGCAGTTACTTCCTAGGGAAGAACAACCCTTCGAAAAGGAGAGTTAAACCTTGCAAAAATGCTTCCAAACTTGTGCCAAAATTATTAGAAAACCCTCATCAAAACAATCAACTGTTAGAAATCAAATTTGCTTGAAATTAATTAATTTTGGAGACCCTAACCAGTCAAACTTCCAAAGCTTGGAAAAATAGTAGAACATCACTCAAAAATCACCAAACTGGAATCTTGGACTTTTAAAAATATGGAGAATAAGATAATAAATTCAGATTGATCAAAATTATCACCACACATACCAAATAATCCACCCAACATAGGTCGCTCCACTTGAAATAAATATAAATTGATCCAAAAGAAATACAATCCTCCCAATTGCAAGGAAATGATAATTTATTGCAATTTCCAACTCTAGCTTGCATAATCAAAACCTTATGAAGGCTTTTCGTCCTCCACAAGTTGCCTCAATCAAGGGTTTTCGTCCTTGGAAAGAGCCTCAACCCAAGGGGGTTTGTCCTTGAGAAAGAGTGAGAAGGGCTTCTGACTAACCTTAACCAAGATAAGAAAATTCATCAAAACATAATCCAATAATGGCCAAAACGACCTCCTTAAATAAGCAAAAGGAGTGATTTAAAAATAACTATTTTCATGACGGTCAACCCCTTAAGATAATTGCTTTTAAATATCTAATTAGTATTAGGAGCCTACATGCTCATGAATACCAATAAAATTTCAAGCACAAATGCACATGATGGACTATCACAACATACTATGAAAACCAACAACATACATATTAATATTAAAAATTATATGAACACAACATTAGTACAATTGTATCTATGTTGCTAAGTTTTTACTTTTTAATATGGATGTCTCAACGTGGATTGTATGCACATGGTGGACTAATATATAAAAAATGAACTGTTATTCATAAAATTTCTAAAATTTATATGTATATTTTTAATATTTGTAATTTTACATATTATTTTAACTATCGTTTCTTTGCTGTCCCAAAATTTTGGAATTTTTTTGCCATACCGGAAACTTTGTCCCTGTGTCCCGGAGTCTTAGGTAACTATGATATAAATTGCACCAAAAAACAACACTTACAAGAGAGATTTTATTCTTTTTCCAACTAGCTTGCACACCAAAATCTTATGAAGGGTTTTCATCCTTCACAAGTTTCTCAATCAAGGGTATTCGTCCTTGAGAGAGAGTGTCCCTCTTTCTCGAATAGTTCGGTCGAAGACCTTTGGCCCGTTTTGTCTACCCGACGGCCAAAGGGTGTTTTCAAGGGTGACTTCGGTTTATTAATTTTATTATATTGTGCTCAAAATAAAGTAAAATATCATTAAAGCACATATAATTAATTAATAGACTGTTTAAGTGACTTTGACTTAGGAAAGTGCATTTAAATAAATTAATAAATTATTTAATGTGCCTTCCTAGGCAAAAAATGCGACTTGCCTTGGGGAAGGGTCAAATAAGCCAAAAATGCGACTTGCTTGGAAAAGGAAATAATTAATTAAAAATTAATTATGCTGATTTGGAAAAAGTGCGACTTGCATCTTTGGAGGGTTTTTTGGCTATAAGGGAAAAATGCGACTTGGGGAAAGGGCATTCAGATTATTATTATTTTCTCCCGGCAGTTAGCTCTGAGCTTTTGCAGACAAAATCCAAGGACGGAAACCCTCTGGATTATTCCTCTTGCGGACGGAAACCCCAGGAGCAGTGAGAGAAGTTTCCATTCAGGGATCTTCATTGTATTCACAGGTTTTTATCATTCCAGCAGTTTGAAAGAGAAATAAATTGCAGCAGTGGGCATACAGACTTCTTCTAGAGTGGGGCGACTTATTCTACAGTTGTTTTATGCAGTATCTGAGGTATTTTTCATGATAGATAATTATTGTAATTTCCAGCATCAGTTATATATCAAATCGATTTGGTTTGAATCATTTACAGTGGGTTTTTGGACAATCTTTATTATCAATCTATCTGCAGATTTATAATTGTATTGCCGTAATATTTAGCATCAGAAATCATTATTAAATACACGGCTGAATTGTTTATGAAGAAATCTGCCTGTTAAACCCTAGGCGCCTTTTCTGTATTCACCCGGTTTGCGGGGTTTGTTTTATTTAATTTATCTATGCAGTTTTAGTATGGTGTTCTATGGATTCTTTTGATGTTATCAGTTCAGATTTGAGCCAGAGCAATATATATTAAAAAAAAAAGTATTCAGGCAAAAAGGGGTTTGGGATCTTTCAGTGGTATCAGAGCAGTGTATCCTCCCAGCTTGTGTGGGAAGGAAGCAGAGAGTGTATTAAAACAGAAATCAGCTTTGAATGCAGCACAGAGAGGACGGTCCACACAGATACTACACCCGCAGACGAGCACGACTCGAAGCTGGTATTGTAGGAGGTGACAGAATGGAATATTTGGGTGATAGACCTGAGAGTCCTCCTCGAGAGGAACATGCAGATCCAGATAGGGATTTCATTCGGGATATGGCAGCCACTCAGAGGCAGTTGTTACAGACCATGGAGCGCATGGGCACTACCTTGGACAGGTTGGCACTAGATAGGCCGCGGGACAGGCACGACAGGAGGGATAGATCCGTATCAGTTGCCAGTGGTTACAGGGATCATAACAGATCACCTTCAGAGCTTGGGAGTGTTAGGGGATCGCCACGCCGTGAGCGGAGGCAAACTCATACAGATGAGCGGAGACACACTCATACAGAGGAGAGGAGACCTACGCGGACTGCAGATAGGCCTATGCAGCCTAACTTCCTGCCTAGAGATGACCCACCAGAGATTGAGGGACGACCGGAAGAAGTAGCTTTTCCGGATACTATTATGGCAGTCAGTGATGAGTGGAGGAGTTTGCCGCAGCATGTGAGGGATGTATTTCCCCTCCCACAGTATTGTGCTCAGAGGAGAGATAACATGAGGGCTGGACAGGACAGGAGGCCTAGAGCGCAGCAGAACAGGGATTTGCAGCAGGTTACCAATAAGGTAACCCTCTCCACTTTTGATGGTAGTGGAAAGATCAGTGCCAGGGCTTGGATTCACAAGCTCGACACCTATCTTACCCTCAAACCCATGAGGGAGCAGGAGGCCATACAGTTCGCTACATTACACCTTGAGGGGGTGGCTTATGATTGGTGGCACCATGGGTTAGTTACACAGGGTCATGAGCTTCTACGGTCATACAGGGATTTCAGCGAGAGGTTGATTGCGAGATTTGATCGCAAGGATGTGGAGCTTTATTACAGGGACTTGGCACAGCTCCGACAGAGTGGACACGTTGATTCATACATCAACGAATTTCAGCGTATAGCAGTTATGGTTCCAGAGATGCCTGAGAAGAGGGTGGTGATGTTATTTATAGAGGGCCTTCATGACAGGATGAGAGGATTGGTCAAGGCTCTTAAGCCTAGGACATTGCATGATGCCATCCAGACGGCATTGAACTTGGACACATCCCCCACTTCCTATCAGCCCACTTCTTATCAGCCCAATAAGAAGTTTCCCACGAGCTCCAGGCCATTTCAGCGCTCTACCGTTCCGCAGAAGAGTGCACCACCTCCTAAGGTGGATCAGGAGACTCGTAATGAGTTGAGGAGGAAGAAGCTTTGCTTTCATTGCAAAGATCATTGGGAGCCTGGACATCGTTGCCTTGGTAAAGGCAAGGTGCATCTCATTGAGGTGATTTCAGACGGGGAGGATGATCACTCGCCAGATACAGATGCAGAGGATGAGGGCGGTGACCATGATGCACAGGGGGAGCAGCCCCAAATAGAGCTTGGCGAGAGTGAGGCATTGGATTCATCCAATGTCACTATTTCTACACTCTCAGGAGTTCCTAGGTACCATCCCTTTTGGTTGAAGGGAGTGCTTAAGGGACAGCGGATTGTTTGTTTGGTTGACAGTGGAGCTACGCACAACTTCATTGATGAGGGGTTGGCTGCGAAGCGAGGATTACAGGTTGAGGAATTTGAGGGGTTTAGTGTACGGGTAGCAGATGGATTTGCTATTAGTTGCACTAAGAGGATTCCACGGCTTAGTATTCAGATGGGGGACTACACATTGACCGATGACTTCTATGTTATTGGACTTGGTGAGATTGATACAGTATTGGGTATTCAGTGGTTACAGTCCCTTGGCAGATATGTGCAGGATTTCCGGAGGATGGAGTTGGAGTTTATGGTGGATAAGAAGAAGATTGTGCTTCGGGCTCTTTCTGACGGTGGGCCTAGAGTTGTTTCAGCACGCAGGATGGAGTCTATAGTCAGACATGGAGAGGTTGCATGGGCAGCCCAGTGTTTCATTTCATCCAAATCTTCTTCAGACAGTGAGCAGCCTTTTCATATTGACATCCAGTCCATACTGGATAAGCACGGCCCAGTGTTTGGTGACATTCCTCCAGGTAGACCACCAGATAGAGGGTTTGAGCATGTTATAGAGCTTGAGGAGGGTGCTAAACCCGTGATGACTACGCCTTATCGCCATCCTAAGACATATAAGGATGAGATAGAGAAGGCCATTAGAGAGCTCTTGGAGATGGGACACATCCGTCCTAGTTCTAGTCCCTTTGCTTCTTCAGTTGTTTTGGTGAAGAAGAAGGATGGGACCATGAGGATGTGCATTGACTATCGTGCACTGAACAAGAAAACCATCAAGAACAGGTATCCCATTCCTCGCATTGATGAGCTGTTAGATGAGTTGCATGGATCTATTTACTTTTCGAAGATTGATCTTCGATCGGCTACCACCAGATTCGAGTTCGGGATGAGGATATTCACAAGACAGCCTTCAGGTGTCACTACGGGCACTATGAGTTCTTGGTGATGCCATTTGGACTCACTAATGCCCCTGCTACATTTCAGTCATGTATGAACCATCTCTTCAACAGGCAGTTGAGGCAGTTTGTGTTGGTATTTTTTGATGATATTCTGATATATAGCAGGACATGGGATGATCATTTGAGGCATCTTGATGAGGTACTTAGCATAATGGAGACTCAGTCTTTATTTGCTAAGATGTCCAAGTGTGAATTTGGACTTACGGAGATATTGTATCTTGGGCATGTCATTGGGGCCAATGGGGTCAAGGTCCATCAGGAGAAGATACAGGCAATGCAGGATTGGCCACCACCCAGGAATATCTCTGACTTGCGAGGATTCTTGGGGTTATGTGGTTACTACAGGAGGTTTGTGAAGGGTTATTCTCAGCTGGTAGCTCCATTGACAGATCTTACACGGAAGGGTGCATTCAGTTGGTCAGATGAGGCACAGGTAGTATTTGAGAGGCTCAAGGTAATTATGAGCACCTGTCCAGTTTTGGCTCTTCCAGATTTCTCACGGCCCTTCATTTTAGAGTGTGATGCTTCGGGATTGGGGATTGGTGCAGTTCTTATGCAGGATCGCCATCCTATTGCCTTCGAGAGCCGGAAGTTGAGAGATAATGAGAGATTGTATTCCACCTATGATAAGGAGATGCTTGCCATTATGCATGCTTTGGCAAAGTTCAGACAGTATTTGGTGGGTGGAAAATTTGTGGTGAGAACCGACCACAACAGCTTGAAATATTTCCTGGAACAAAAGGAACTCAATGAGAGGCAACAAAAATGGGTCAGCAGAATCCAGGCATATGATTTTGACATTGAGTATGTCAAGGGGACGAAGAATGTAGTGGCTGATGCACTTTCCAGGAAACCCCATCTCGCTGCCCTATGTTCTTTGAGCGAGATTTCAGCAGATTGGAAATCTCAACTGTTAGTTGAGTATTCCAAAAACACTTGGGCATGTGACATTATGGATGGAAAAATTCAGGATGGCCGGTATAAGGTAATAGCTGATTTGATTTTGTATAAGGGCAGAATTTACCTAGTTCCTGAATCTGAGCTTAAGGAGAAGATTATGCATGCTTTCCATGATGCACCACTTGCAGGACATCCAGGGTATTTTAAAACATACAGGCAAATTAGAGAGAGATTCTCCTGGAAGGGTCTCAAGGATGATGTCTTGCGCCATGTCCGCGAGTGTATGACTTGTCAGCAGAACAAGTCAGAGCATACTTTCCCAGCAGGTTTGCTACAGCCATTGCCAATTCCGGAGCAGAAGTGGGAAAGTATTTCGATGGATTTCATTACAGGTCTTCCCGTGGTGCAAGGGAATGATCGCATTTATGCAGTAGTTGATCGGTTGACAAAATATGCACACTTTTTCGCTGTCCCTACCAGCTTTAAGGCACCTCATGTGGCTGATTTGTTCTTCCGTCAGATATTCAGGTTGCATGGACTTCCGAAGAACATAGTTAGTGACCGGGATAGCAGGTTTATGAGCATATTTTGGCAGGAGCTTTTCCGTTTGGTTCACACTGAGTTGACTCCTAGCACTAGTTATCACCCTCAGACGGATGGGCAGACAGAGATTGTGAACAAGTGGATAGAGGGTTATCTTCGTAACTATGTTGCAGGACAGCAGAAGGCATGGGTAAAGTTGCTATATTTATGTGAGTATTGCTATAACACCACTTACCATATGTCTATTGGTATGACTCCATTCCGAGCACTGTATGGATATGATGCGAGATCTTTTGTTGATTTGGCGTTTGGGGACAGTAGAGCTCCCAAGGCTCAGGAGAGTTTACAGGATAGTCAGGACATCCTTAAGGTACTTAAGGAAAATATTCAGCGGGCCCAGAATCAGCAGAAGATGTATGCAGATAGGCACAGAGTGGAGAGATCATTTGAGGTAGGAGACATGGTTTTTCTACGTCTTCAGCCTTACAGACAGAGTACTCTCAAGAAGAGTGGGGCTGAAAAGCTCAAGCCGCGATTCTATGGTCCATACAGGGTGTTGAGGAGAGTTGGTGAAGTGGCATATGAGCTAGAGTTGCCTTCTGAGAGTAAGATACACAATGTCTTTCATGTATCTTGCTTGAAAAAGGCCTTGGGGCAGCACATTATTTCTTCTATAGAGTTACCACCCTTGGATGAGGAAGGGAGATTGGACTTAGTGCCAGAGGAGATCTTGGACAGCCGAGAGAGGAGATTGAGGAATAGAGTTATTCGGGAGTTCCTGGTGAGGTGGAAAGAGTTACCAGTGGAGGATGCTACATGGGAGGGCGAGTCTATATTACAGCATCCAGCTCTACAGTTGCTTGGGGACAAGCAATCTCGGGAAGGGAGGACTGTAATGTCCCTCTTTCTCGAATAGTTCGGTCGAAGACCTTTGGCCCGTTTTGTCTACCCGACGGCCAAAGGGTGTTTTCAAGGGTGACTTCGGTTTATTAATTTTATTATATTGTGCTCAAAATAAAGTAAAATATCATTAAAGCACATATAATTAATTAATAGACTGTTTAAGTGACTTTGACTTAGGAAAGTGCATTTAAATAAATTAATAAATTATTTAATGTGCCTTCCTAGGCAAAAAATGCGACTTGCCTTGGGGAAGGGTCAAATAAGCCAAAAATGCGACTTGGTTGGAAAAGGAAATAATTAATTAATTAAATTAATTATGCTGATTTGGAAAAAGTGCGACTTGTTCCTTTGGAGGGTTTTTTGGCTATAAGGGAAAAATGCGACTTGGGGAAAGGGCATTCAGATTATTATTATTTTCTCCCGGCAGTTAGCTCTGAGCTTTTGCAGACAAAATCCAAGGACGGAAACCCTCTGGATTATTCCTCTTGCGGACGGAAACCCCAGGAGCAGTGAGAGAAGTTTCCATTCAGGGATCTTCATTGTATTCACAGGTTTTTATCATTCCAGCAGTTTGAAAGAGAAATAAATTGCAGCAGTGGGCATACAAACTTCTTCTAGAGTGGGGCGACTTATTCTACAGTTGTTTTATGCAGTATCTGAGGTATTTTTCATGATAGATAATTATTGTAATTTCCAGCATCAGTTATATATCAAATCGATTTGGTTTGAATCATTTACAGTGGGTTTTGGACAATCTTTATTATTAATCTATCTGCAGATTTATAATTGTATTGCCGTAATATTTAGCATCAGAAATCATTATTAAATACACGGCTGAATTGTTTATGAAGAAATCTGCCTGTTAAACCCTAGGCGCCTTTTCTGTATTCACCCGGTTTCCGGGGTTTGTTTTATTTAATTTATCTATGCAGTTTTAGTATGGTGTTCTATGGATCCTTTTGATGTTATCAGTTCATATTTGAACCAGAGCAATATATATTAAATATATATATATATATATATTCAGGCAAAGAAGGGTTTGGGATCTTTCAGCATGTGAATGCTTAACAATTCCTTGAGTGAATTACAATATCCACATTTTGGGAATGGGAGGACTAAAATTAGGGAAATACGCCTAACCCAAATCCCCAAGTAGTAATTGCTTTGAAGACCTTGGGCCCATTCCATTCCTGTGGGCTAAATTCTAGGGATCGAACAATGGAATTAATGTCATGATTTTCAATTGTTTTTGAAGTTTCTAACATTATTTTAAAGTCAAGATCATTTCAAGAATAGTTTAGATGCCCTAGTCAGAAGATATGAATTTCTGGAAAAACTTGTGAATTCCTGTAAGCAATTCAAAACAAAAGAAAAAACACTCAACAATTATGTCCCTATGGAGATATTGAGGTTATGGTCTTTAAAGGATTCTAAGACTGTAATTCCAGATTTGCCAAAATGTCACCGCTAGCTATTTAAACATCATCCTCTTAGGCTACGCCCCTCTTGAAGATGTTTAATGCATGCCAAAAGGATAAAATTATTCTCACTTAGAAATTGGAGCACAATTTTCTCTCTTATCACATGCATCGAGGACAGAAACCATCTTCCAAGAAAGTCTCATTGAAAAGAAATCGAAACCACTCAATAGAAAGATATCCAGAAGTTTGAGGATTCGAAACCCCTCAAACTTGTTTGTTAAATCTTGATCTCATATCAAGATTGCATTGAGCTGAATGCAGTTTTGAAGGCATTTAACAAACAATCTTCCCAAGGGTGGCGAGTGCCCTAAGGTGGAGTTTAAGGGCTTGTACAGTTTCAACTTCAAATTTAATAACCATAACTTCCTCCTATAGTAAATGCTGGACCTCTTAATTTGTAACTAGTTTGATGCTGAATTCTTTGGTATTCCAGCCATGCTTATAAATAGCAATTTGTTTAATTTTGATAATTAATTTGCAGCTCAAACTTAAATTGGAAAAAAAATGAATTTCTCTGGTAAGCACTTGTATGAATTGCTAGCTTTGAAGAATTAATTGTTTATGAACCCTCTATTATATCCAGGCAAGTTGTTTTCAATTGGAATTTATCAAAGGGACATATAAATTTACAGCCTGCTACTAACGTTTTAGAATTTAATATCTAGTGCAACTATTTTGGTTGTATGTCCATGGTATCCGAAAGGTGGAACCCCTCAAGTGAAATGTAACTACTAACTCGAGCAGGAAAGGGCTTTCACAGAAGAGGGAAATTTCAAAAAACCTTGGCTGCTGAAACGTTTGGGAAACGTCTGTACTCATCTATTTCCATTCAACAATCATGTTTCAGCCCTGATGATAGTCACCCATTTTACAAATGCCAAAGTTTTCCATGAATTACCATAATGAGCCCTATTTGTAGGCTAATTTCTAAACCTTACCATGGGGTAAATATTTCCTTTCGTCATGTTAGGGTCGAAAGGTAGGGGAATATCATGGTATTATCATGTCATTGTGATGCTACTAGTAGTTGTCTTCATTTATTAGGATTTATCCTATTTGGCAATACGTGTTCCAATAGTGAACTCTTGGGTAGTTTACTAATTCAATGTTTCCTGTCTAACTTGAGATCTATGGCTAATTACTACTTTGTAACATTTGAAATGCACCTACTTGGGATATGCCATGAGTATTATTGCTTTAATGCATCACTCAATGCCTATTTAAGGTCGCTTTGGCAAAATAAATTTATGCTTTGTAATGTCATTGATACGTCTTATGTTGTGACTTATTGGCATAGGTGTAGCGGAACTCTCTCAGCTCAAAGAAGCGATTAATGCTTGTTCTTACACTTTGATCTCTATCCAGGGACATATATACCCTTCATAAGGTTGAACTTTGGTATGCAAGCTGGATTTACAAAAGGAATATAAGCATCTTGTCTTGCAAGTGTTGTCTTCAAACTTTGGTTTAAAACTAGTATGGGGACTATAACAAGGGCATAAAGCAGACATGACATTTTAGCATGTTTTCGGTTGGGTACCGATGCATTGAAAATTCTGAATCATCCTCTTGACTTTATATTTTAAAAGCCAATTCTTTAGTTTTGAAGTTTTTGAACTTCCATATGTTTTATAGAGCTTGAAACGAATTTTTAAAATGTACGTTGTAGACAAGGGTAATTTGAAATTCATATCAAAAGATTCCAGTGCAATAACCAAATCTTTTTCCATGGCCATGAATGACACGGTGAATCTAAGTCCAAAAGAATTAAATAGAGCATGGATTCATAAGGGTACTATGAAGGCACTATGGTGTGGATGAATGAAGTCTCTTCCGCCTCAAATCAGGATGTTGCATTATCTAGCCTCGTTAAGGCACACCTTGAAAATCAATTTTTGACAATTTGGTTTTAGCATTATGGGTCTTGAAAATTTTCGGCGTGACAGCCATACTCCCCAAGGTCTGAAACTGCTTTCCTAGAATCCCTCACGGGCTGTACCAGATGTGAGTGTTCCAAACATGTAGAGTATTTATTGCCAAATCGTTAGGACTCCATTTCTTGTTCATTGATCTTGTCAAGAGAGAAAATCTGAAAGAATATGAGGCCTTTTGTCCAATTTGGTCTTTCCCATTGGGGTCATAATCAATGTTTTAAAAAACGGAACCGGACTTGGAACCGGTCAAGGGTTGGACCGGACCGGAACCGGAACCGGATCAGTTCAAACTTTATGAACCGTTTTACTAAAAAAATACATAAAATTTTATATTTTTAATGAAAACAATATATTTGAAAGATTAGAAACCATGATTCCAACAATTACACACAAAATATGCAAAGTTTTCTCATTATATATATAAGAAAGGTGTTTATAGCAAAATGGCATGAACTCCAAGTCCAATACACAATACATATATCATATATGAGATTCCGAAACAAAATACATAAATAATGAGGCTCTAAATGGCCTCTATAGTCCAAGACTCCAAAAAAACAACATGATGAGTATGATCATTGATACATTATAAATACTACAAGTTACACTCTAGAAGAAACTAGATGACATCAATGATCAATCATCAAACTCTGCACCGTTGCTGAGAAATGGGATCCTCAAGGTCATCCTCATCAATATCATCACTGTTTGACTCTGACTCAGGACTCATCCAAATCCTCAGGTACATCTGCAACAACTGTATTGGCACGGGGTCGGGGAATAACACGAGTGCGATTAGTGCTTGCTGTGTCTCATGACGGTGGTGACGCTGCTACTAATGGCTCATCAGATTCCTGATCCAAACCCATCCACCCCAAGTCATCGGGGATCAAACTCTGCTGGCTGACTCTCCTCTACCCATTTTGAGGTTGGATCTATATCATCCAAGACAATGGGATCAGTATCAGGTCTTTGGTTCAACAACTGGTTGCGCCTTAACCGAAGGTTGTACTGCACAAAGACAAGATCATTCAACCGTTGTTGTTCCAAACGGTTTCTCTTCTTCGTGTGAATCCGCTCAAAGACAGACCAGTTGCGCTCGCACCCAAAAGCACTGCAAGTTTGGCTCAGGATCCTAATTGCAAACTTTTGCAATTGAGGACACTGACTACCAAATGAATCCCACCAATGTGCTGCGATAAAAAATTTAAATGTTTAATTAGTAAACAATGACAATAAAAAGTTAAAAAATTCAAAGTTAAAAATTAAAAGGAAAACATAAACTTATAACTTAAAGGTTAAAGCGTAATTCAACAAATTAGATTTGTCTTATGCTAAAAATTCATGATTATTCATTAAAATTTTTAATCAAATGAACTTCAAAAAACTTAGAATTTCTTACCTGGTTGGTCCACATCCCTTGCAATCTTTGCAAGGTTTTTCCCAAAGGTACTTGTGGCTCTGCTGAAGAAGCTGATCTGTCGGTGAACCTCAAGTTGTTGCATCTCATTAGGGACCATGCGCTCTAGGCACTCGTACAAACCATCTTTTACTTCTACTGTTTGATCTTCTCCAAGCTGAGCTCTGTAATGATATTTTAGGTTCAAGAAATACCCAGTTGCATGTATAGGGCGATGGAGTTGATTGTTCCATCTATTATCTATGATCTCCCATATAGGCCCATACTTAGTTACCATGTCTTTGTATGCTGCCCTTATCTGCTCCTTTGCCTGATCCATAGCCTCATAAATATAGCCCATGGCTAATTTTTCCCCATCCACCAACCGCAACACCTTAACAAGAGGCTCAACAACTTTTCACAATCTCTGCTGTTTTTTTCCAAAATAAATTATCAAAAAGTTTCTTCTTTGTCTTTCCCATCTTGTTTCCGGCTCCACTTTGATGCATTCCATTCATCACTTGAAAACATCCTTTTCAAGTTCTGTTGTTGGGAAAAAAGAGATTGCAACGTAAGAAAGTTTGTTGTAAATCTCGTGATGGCTGGCCTAACAAGTTCTCTGCCCTCAGTGTTCTTCCTCATTAGGTTCAATACCCATGAGTGATTGTAGATGTATTTGGTGATGCTTTTGCCATGCTCTACAGTGTTCTTGATCCAATCTTTTTTCCCTATATCCTCAAGCATGAGGTCTATGCAATGTGCAACACATGGGGTACAAAATATTGTTTTAGGTTTAGCCTCTAACATCTTACCAGCAAGAACATAGTTAGAGCATTATCTGTTATGATTTGTACAACATTTTCCACCCCCACCTCTAAAACAATCTCATCCAAAAGCTCAAACAATAAATTTGCATCTTTCACCCTATCAGATGCATCTACTGATTTCAAAAACATGTACCTTGTGGACAAGAGGCAAGAAAATTTATTATTGTGCGGTTCTTGCCATCACTCCACCCATCTGACATGATAGTGCATCCTGTTTTGGCCCATGAAGCTTTGCAACCTTTCAAATATTCATCTATGGATGCAACTTCTTTCTTCAAAAGTGATCCTCTCAAGTCATGCATACTAGGGCCTTTGAAGCCCTTACCAGCAACAACAATGGAATCAAACATCGGCTGGTAATAAGGTGAGCGGGCAGCATTGAAAGGGATATCTGCATCATACCACCATCTAGCAATGTATTCAAAAGTTGCTTCTTTGTATTGCTTCTTCCAATGGTTATCCAAGGTGGGCTGATTTTCTGTTGGCATGGAGGCACTAGCAGGTGTGGAAGATGGAAAAAAGCTTTGAATGTTCTTTCTTTTTTGAGGCCGGTTTTCTTGACTATGAGTGGATGGGGGAGGCATATACCGAAAGGGGTCTCTAACATTCACAGAAGGGTCAGAGCAAGATCCTTCAACACTCGTTTGGGCCAGGCATGTTCCCTCCTTCTCCTATTTCAGCTTCCATCTCTTTTTGCCTAGCCTTCTCTTCTCTATGTTTTTCAAGCATGTTTTTCATTTCCAACCTAATGGCATCAATATCAGGTGCATCACATGGGGTAACTTGGCCTCTTTTCAAAAGTGTTACTTTGCGTGGTTTATCACTCTCATCACGACCGTCTCATTTTTGTGATCGTTCCGGTCTTCGTTTCGTCCTTTTCGGGCGAGAACTCCTCCCGCCAGGCTTAAACTGCGTTAAAATTAATTAATTAATATTAATTAATTAATTACTCTTTGTTTGATAAAATTAATTTTTAATAACTTTGGAGTATTTAATTAAATAAATATTAATTAAAATTCATTCGACAAGTTTTATTTTAATTGCCGGGGAAAAATAAGCTTCCGCTTCCCATTGCCGGGAATGCCAAATTGGCTTCCCGGGCCCGGATTTCCCCTTTCCTGGCAAAATTGTTTTAAATCCCCGCTTGTGGGATTTCTTCCCCCAATTGCCAAATTAATAAATTGGCAAACGGGCAAAAAATCTCCCGATTTCCCACATGGGGAAATTGAACGGAGATTGCCAGCCCACTTTGCCATTCCCATTGGCAATTGGCCGTTGCTTTCCCCATTTCCCCTGGCAATTAATTCCACTACCCGGGAAGAGGGGAAGTCGGTTTAACCCTCATAAATTCCTCTGTCGAACTCGTTGGAAAGAGTCGTACGAAGCTTTCTAAAATTGCTTCTCACTTCTTCTAAGGAACATAATAATATTTTTATCACATTCCACAATACTGTGAACGCCATTGTGAAGGAGAAATACAAGAGGACAGTCATAGAAAGGCATTTATGCAAAAAAAAAAACCAGATCCCAGTAGCCAAGGGGACAGCAAAGAAAGCATTCCACGCTAGGAGGGAAAACAACAGGCAGAAATAGTTTGAAACAAATAGGAAGAGAGATTCAAATAGAAGAAAATAAATAAAGGAATAGGGAAAAGATAGCAAAAAAGGAAGTTTCCAAAGCAGTAAAAAGAAATCATTTCCACGCAAAGGGATTTTATTCACAGCACCAGAGAAAGTCCAAAGAAAGACCAATTTTCCAAAGCCAAGGAGAATAGATAAAGAAGAAAAAAAGAAAGAAATTCACAACCAAGGGAAGACCCACGCAGGTAATAAAGGCAGTAGATTCAACAGAGAGAATTCCAAAATTTTGGTAACGCAGAGGCCAAAGAAGGCAAAAAAAAAATTTTCAACACAAGCAATTGTCACAGTCCAAAAATTCCCACGCAGCAAAGACAAAATTTGAAAAGAATTTTTCCAAAGTTGGAGCAGGAGGAAGAAAACCACACATTGGAGAAAGTTTCCACAAAAGAGCTCAAGGAGCTTTCCCACGCACCCAAAGAGGTCTGTCCACGCAGGTCAAGGAAAGTTCAATTTATCTTAAAATCTTCAGGTTTTATGAGAAAAGATCTTCACAGTTAAAGTCCAAGCAAAAGGAATTTCCACAATTTTTAGAGCCTAGAAAGGAAAGATTACGGCCATAAGGGAGAAAGGACGCAAAGTTTTAAACAGAAAAAAAGGTAAAGAAGGAATTTCCACGCATTCTAGAAGGCAACCAAAAGAATTTCCAAAAAGTTCCATGTTGGAAAAAAAGTCCAAAGCAAATTTTAGGAACATTACGCATTTGCCTAGGAAAGGTCATTCCATCCAGAGGAAAGAAAGAAATACATTATCCATGCCAAAGAAATCATTTTTCACGCATGCCAGCAAGGAAGAAAAATTTCAACAGGAATAAAATCACAACAATCTCCAAAAGATAGTCCAGAAGTTCCACACATTTAGAAGAATTAAGCAAGTGTAAGTCACGCATCGATCAGAAGATCGCAAGGAAGAAGTGAATCTCAAAGACGAGATTATTTAAATCAGTGAATTTTCACACATACCAAGGAAATTTGCTCTGGAAAATTAAATAAAAATCGATAGATTTTAATTTAAAATATATAAATAATATCGTTGTCGCCCGATTTGGAACTCAAGCTTAGTCTCGATATGTATTTAAAAAAAAAATATTGTAACTGGGACTAGTTATTATTATTAAATAATAATAATAATAATAATAATAAAGCGAGTCATATTTTTCTTGCATTGACGGGGTTTCAGAGACTGAGACCCGACCCCGCTTGCGTTGTTTTGCGTGCCTGAGTCATTCTTCTGTGAAATTCATAATGGCCGAGAAATCTAACAAATCTGCAGGAAGATCGAGGAAGCCAGTGGAGAAATCGAATAAGTCCGCACTCAAGTATGAATTCCAAGGAATCATCCCTCCCAGTTCCATTAAGTCAGCATATGACAATATCACTGATACAAATCTGGGTCACATCAATGTGCAACAATTCTGTGAACGGGTGAAAACTGAAGGCAAAACCATATTCTCGGATAGGCTTTACCATAGTGGTCTACCTCAAGCAGCAACATTTCCTGTCTCGGTGCAGTGTCCAGAGTTGGTTATCGCTTGTGCTGAGCACTATGATCCTGAGAGACGAGGAATTTTTAAAGATAATCGCGAGCCTTTCCTCTTAATCACACCAGAGCACATTGAGGAATTGCTCGGCATACCTGACTTTCCTGAGAATGTGGATATCACTCGCCAGTCAGCACAAGAATTTTGGGATGAAGAACCCCTGAGATGGAGCAAAAGGGTTAATAACAACTGGTTAGTGACCAAGAGGCCTCGAATTGACCGGCTTCCCAAAGAACTGTACCGCATTGAGTTCGTGGAAGAAATCGGGGACATGATTACTCTCCTAAGTCGAGTTTTCGGTTTACCCTTTGCTAGGATTTTCCACCCATGGATGTATCCGTTTATCTGTATCATCCTTGCCAAGAAAGAGTTTGTGGATTGGGCCACCATCATCAGTAATACCCTTCACAAACAATTGATAGAAGTTAAGATGACTGGATGCTTCTACATGACATCGTATCTGACTTATGCAGTAGCAAGAAGAAAGCTATTTTCGGGACTTGAAACAAGAGGAGTCATGGGGCCATCAAATAGTGTTTTTCATTATTCCCCGCAACTCAGTTTCAAAAATAGCTCTCACCATTTTAGAAGAGTCAACGATGCATTCACCTTCCGCGTGATTCGGAACCTGAATCGGAATACAGAGGAAAGATTTTCTAAAGAAGCCATGAGTGTCATTTCCCAATGGGGAACATGGTTTATTCAATTTTCATCCTTTTCCTACATTCGCGTGAGTGGCTTTGCTGGTACTCCATGGAAGCTTCCTAAGTACGTCAGTGACAGATGGGCATTAATGGAACTTGCGCGACAACTATTCCAAGTTCACTGTCTTCTCAGTGACAAGCACCGTTCAGGAATTCATTTCCCAATCCAAATCGGGGAATACCAATGTCCAAATCTTTTCAGTGCACAACTCATGGAAAAAGAGTTCGCTCTCATCACAATCCATCCATATGTGAAGAGAGCCCAGTTTGATATCAATGGATATATGCAGAAGATTCTTGGAGCAAAGTATCAACATAACCCTACCATGGAAGATTTCTGGGCTGCCTGTTCGGACGAACATGAAGTAAGAAGACGAGAGTTTTCTCGCCTAACACTTGCTCAGATCAAGGCCTTCCGCATCAAGAACCCTCCCGATTCATTCATAAATGATGATGAAGATGTCATTGATCCCTCATATGATGCAGTTGCTTTTACCCCATTGCCTCGAATTGACTGGACCAAAAGAGATGAATTTTCTCTTGATAGCAAGAATCAACCGATTCTTGAAAGAAGCATATCTTGGTACGACAGAGAACTTGCCAAGTTACAATCAATTCAAGATCATGCTTCAGGATCACAAAAATTGCCAACACGAGGAGGCCTTCATTCAACCAAAGCCTCTTCTCGATCAACCTCTGTACCATCCAATCATACACAACAAGCAAGAAAGGAGTGGTTGCCAAAATCCACTTCGCCAAGTAACGTGTCACGAGGAGAAAAATCTAAAGACCCTAACCCCGAAGAAGGAAGAGAGCGTGTATCAGGATTTTCTACCTCGAGTAGAGATTCTTCTACCCACATTGTTAATAGTGCTCAGAAGCTCGTGGCAAACGATCCTCAGCCATGCTTTGAACAAGCGTCCACTCAGGTGCAGGTAGTCCAAATATCAAACACTTCGGAGCATGTAGTTCATGAAGGGATTTCCCAAAATCTCCCGAATAATCAGGAGGTGGATATTGAGGTTGTTTCTCCTCAAATCGAGGTCGTAGATAGGATTCTTGCAGGATCTCATGATGTCGAGAACAATGAGAATATTGATTTGAGCTCTAGGATTTTGTATGCGGAAATAGTGCATGATACTCCTTCCTGGGTTGATTCCGAGGTTAAGAAAAGGAAGAGGGTTGTCAAGGCAATTGACATTGATTTTGATGCCCTTTTCAAACTTTCAAATGACGTCATTCCAAAGAAGCCTAAGGTGCTTTCTCGAATAATGGTGGATAATGACGGAAATAGATTTGCAGATCTCGCCATCCCACAAGTTGATAAGGAGCGTGATGCCATGACACCTGCTGATTATGAAGTTTCCAGACTTGGACTTGGGAGGTCTACATTAGAAAGTGACATGGCGATGGCTCGAGATTCAATTGATATCGTGCTAAAGAGACTTGAGAAATATAAGTCTCAGAACTCTCAGCTCAAGGCCGAAAAGAATCAATTGGTGGAATATGTTCAACATTTGATAAATCCCATATCATCCACTTTCCCAGTACCTGATGCAGTGGCTGCCCCTGATGAAGAAACTCTCAATTTGTCAAAAGAAATAAACACATTAGGCCATGTCACTAAAACTTGGCTTTCAGAGATTCTCGTTTTAGGCCAAGGGACGATCAAGACCACGGTTAAGCTTCATGAAGATGTCAGTGCGTATCTTGATCCAATTCTTTCTTTCAAAGAAACTTTTGTTTCTAATATATCAAATTTGGATGAGATATTGCCCAGTTTGCAGGAGATGACAAGTATGGAATCCTCAGTTTTAGCCATTGAAGGAATTCTCAAATTTGAACATCGAGGGACACGTTTTCTTTGGTGTCTGCATCTCAAATCAAGGAAGACGCTTCTCGAGGATTCTATGATCCATTATGAGAGCATATGCAATGAAGCCTTCACTTCACTCTCCTTGATTCAAGAATTCATAGCTGAGATTCCTTGCAACCTCGTAAATGAGCATAATCAAAGGTGTTCATCGGAACAGGTGGAAGAGCAATTTTCACAATTGTTTAAGGACATGTACACTCCCGCCAACAATTTCTCATCAGTTTCAATGGAGCGGTGCATCAAATTAAAGAACTTATTTGAGAACGCTCAATCCAAAATTGTTAATTTAAATGATATGCCAAGTAGGATTCTTGAATTGCAGGTATTTTGTGAGGCTATTCTTCGACCAAATGAACCTCCAGAAGAAGAAAAGATGTTTGAAACTTTGGGAAGGTTTAGATCCTTTCAACTGGCAAAAGCGGCAGATCCTAATTTCACCGGCGGTTCAGGGAGATAATTTTCTTGGTATCTAACGAAGTGGGAGAGTCCATTTCTCATACGCTTGAGATAGGCGGACCCCATTTCAATGGATAAGGCACTGGTTATTATTGTATATTTTAAAAAGTGGATTTTTAAGAAAAGGATGTTGTTATTTGTTTTCGGAAACTGTGGATAACTTAAGTGATTTCTATTTTTGGTTGTCTTTAATAAAGTTGGTTAGAAAAAGTCAAAGGTCACTTAAGTGCCTTATTTAATGATCATGTTAAACCCTAACTACTTTGTAACCAACTTTTGGGTTATAAAAGGAAGTGAGGGGCTCATTTGTAAAGGTGACTTTGAGAGAGGAGAAGAAAATACTTTTGTGTGCAAGCTTTACTTCAAAGAAAGAAACTTTGTGTTCTTTTGAGAAGACATTTTGGAGTTAATGAAATATGAACTTTGTGTCCCATTCATTGTCTCTTATAGCATTTGATGTTCTTATGTTCATTAGATGTTAGTGTTTGAATCTTGCATGCAAATATTATCTTTGATCTTATTGTCAACGTTATTAATCTGTTGTTCTAGTTCACAGTGATCAAGCTCTGATTATCTACTTGCTCACGTGTGTTCCCTTTTACACATTCTTGTTTAGCTAACTCAAACTCCGTTTTATTTGTGTTAGTTATTCATCTTTCCTCTTCATGCAATATTAGGCTCTGTTTTTACCTAACTCTTGCATGTTCTTTCAATTCATTCCATTCCACTCCTTTCCTTCATTCCATTCCATCTCCCTCATTCACTTTTCTTTCCATTGATGTTCCAAAACACCCCCCACATACAATTTTGAATGTACAGATGTAAATACAGTTTTGGTTTTCAATAAAGGCAGCCTCACCTTCATTGAGGAGGGACTTCATTCCCACACTGTTGCATGTCATTTGCATGCGTGCAAATCCATATGCTAATTCAATCTTATGCTCACAAATGCTCAATGAGAGAGGTGTGAAATGAATAGAGGGGGGGTGTATTTATAACACCAAATTAGGGTTTAGAGCAATTAAAAAATAGAATTTTAATTAAAAAAGTCAGTTTTTTGTATTGGATCGCCATATAAGGGTGGTTTGACAAAAACCGGCTGGTTTGGGTCGGAACCGGATCAGTTTGATCAGTTTGAGGCCAAATCGGTCAAACGGTCCGGTTTTTTTACTAGTGGTTCTTGCAAAAAAAGGTTAAACTGGTCAAACCGGCCGGTTCCGGTTCCGGTTTGACCGATTTTTAAAACATTGGTACAATTATAGCATAGTTTTCCTGTCAGTGTTTTTTATGTGCTTACTCAAGCTGAGATAGAAATAGCCACATTGCAAATGGATAGTGGGTTGCATCTGTGAATCAATGTTCATTGTAAATCGATGTTATTGTTGGTAAAATTGAAGTATGGTGCCAAAGGTGGACATTGAACATACCCTACACCTAGGACTTAATCATCCAGCACCTCGAAATTATTCTTGTTTCGTTTTCAGTTTCTGGTAGTGATTATAACAATTGGGGATCTGATTTGTAATTTTTTACTCTTTCTAGTCCTTAAAAACTTGTGTAACTTGGAGCTGGATTGCACTATCATTTGCCACCATTTCAATATTCTTTTCCTTTTTTTAACTACATGCATCCATTGGTACCTCCAGCTAGCTTTCAAAGATTACCATATGATATAGAAGAAATTCGAACATTTTAAACCATTTCGAATATCTATACATAGAGATTGCGATAGATGAACTATATGGTCAGAAGAAGTCACTAAATCAGAAATTGAGAGAACATGTTAATTTTGTATATATCCTCTGATTTGAGGATGGCTCTGTATCATTTGAACTGAGTTAAAAATGAAAGAACTGACATGTTTGAAGGCAGGTCTATCCTGTTAAGGTAACAAGAATGGGATAATACTTCACAGTTTTATGTACTGATTCATTTTTGATATTAGTCAGGTTAAACGAGGGGGGACTGTCTGTCATATATGATTTCCTTTCATTTCCACAACACTCTTGGTCTCTAATGGGTCTATGATATTTTTTGTGTGTAGTTATCAGGGCAAGTGTTCCAAAAATGAACTTGGACAGCGTCTTTGAGCAAAAAAAACTGACTTGGCAAAATCTGTCAAGAATGAACTTGAAAATGTAAATGACACGAAGACACAATCATAATATTTATTTTTATTACAGGGTACATTCATTTGGAGTTCTTTCATTTTTAAAATATTGATTACCTCCATATGTCCTCTATATTGACAAAAAAAATTGTTGTTTCAATTCTTTGTCTACCTTGCTTGACCTACTCAAACAGGAAAATCAGTTTTAATGTTCTTACTTTTTCATTTTGTTTTGGCAACAGGCAATGACAAATTATGGGTTTGAGATAGTTCAGACCCTTATTGTTGATACAGTGCCTGATGCATCTGTTAAAAGATCAATGAACGAGATAAATGCAGGTTGGATATTTTTGCCACTTCATAAATTCTTTGAATAACAGAACTTCCTACTTTTCCGAGGAGAGCATGATGAAAGGCCTACATCCGATTTTCTAGTCTGAAGTAAATTAACCTTATTCTTCCCTTGCTTTGTTCCTTCACGGTCATGTTGATGCATGTCTTCAAACTTATTTTTGGAAGCATGACAAAAAGTAATTTCCCCTTTGTATTGAATATCATTTTATTTAGGAAAGCAGCATGCACTGACTTGTGCTCAACTGTTATTGTAACTTTGTAGACAATTATTTGTTATTCTGAATTTTATTTTTTAAAAGTAGTTAATTGTGTTGTAAATTTTCTACAATCTAGATTTGAAATATCTCATAGAACAAAAGATTACTTTTTGGATTTTAAGTTTATGAATCACAGGTTTGTTTCAGTCCATGTTTGGATAACTCGGTTTGTTTTTATGGTATGTGTTTTTTCTTTTCTTTTAATTCATCTCAAGTAGAAATGAATGTGAAGTGTAGCTGCGAGACTGAGAGCGGCAACAACAGAGAAAGCTGAGGCAGAGAAGATTGTTCAAATAAAACAGGCTGAAAGTGAAGCAGAATCTAAGTATCTATCTGGATTGGGTATTGCTTGTCAACGGCAAGCCATTGTGGATGGTCTTAGGGACAGCGTCTTAGCTTTTTCTGATAACGTACCTGGGACAAATGCAAAAGATGTCATGGACTTGATCCTTGTAACACAGTATTTTGACACAATGAAGGAGATAGGAGCCTCCTCAAAATCATCATCCGTATTCATCCCTCATGGACCTGGTGCCGTTCGTGATATTGCTAAGCAGATCAGTGAAGGTTTGCTACATCCTCATGCTACATAGTGGCACCCTCGATTCAGAAATTACAAGAGCATTTGTACAGCATAGGAGGTTAAATGGTGTTATCTTCTGTGTAGATAAAGGTGCTGTGCATCCACAAATTTGCCGGGTATATACAGTTTGCGGACTTATGCAATTGTGCTTCCTTCCTCTTTTATATATGCAATATGCAATTGTGATAGTGGAGAATATGTTTTTGCACAATCTGAAATAAGAGGAGTCATGTTAGGAACATCACATATTCTTGACGTCTAGATTGTTGTAATAACACTGAACAGAATGCTTCTCAAGGAGGGATATATAGTTTTTGTATCTAGGCTTTACGTATCTTGGAAACATTCAAGTCTTATATCTGGAAAATCATGTTTGGTGTGTGTTGGAAAATTGAATTCTGTCAACATACTGCTCAGTGAATTAGATTGCCTTATTCTATATTATTTGTGCTGTTTTTACTTTTAGGTTCAGAAACGTTAAAACATTGAGTCACCTTGCTGTAATATTTTTCTTTTCTTTTCCTCCTTGATCATTCTTTTTGGTGATGTACCCTGCATTTAGATTGGAAGTGTCAAAGATGGCAAAGTCAACTTCCCTCAATATTCACTTTTGTCTCTCCCCCCTTGATCATTCTTTCTGTGATGTACTAAATAAAACTTTATCGATTTGTTAGGATTTTGCTTGGGTTGTTGGTGCTTTTAACTCATGCTGCCATGGATTCCTCTAGAAGTCATTATTAGAAGGCTATCTATTTGGTCCTCCCAAAGACATAATTGTGTTGTGCTTCGTCAATGATAATACATTGCTCACTCTTTCAGTTTGTGTGTTTTTTCTATGCTATTCATTTTGACCAAGTCTTGAGTTAGATTAGATCCTATTTGTGTGTCACAATTCTATCTATTCTGAATGAATTATCATCTCCTCCATGGTAGTAGAGAAAAAGGTTCTGGAGTCCTTGAATAGACTCACCTTGTATTGTTTCCCATGATAGTGATTTTCCAGAAGTAGTCTGTTAGACTTGAGGATTTGTAGTCTGCAGATTTACTAGCACCCATAGGTGGTTCCTTCATTGCCAAGAGTTGTATTGTGGACGGATTGCATGTTGTGGTTAGTGACAAAGTGTCTATTTGACTGTGTTCTTGCTTTGGTATCTTTGTGCCATTTATAGTGTTTACTTGCCATAGCATTTACAGAGGAGCTTTGCTGCATTCTCTTTGACCATAACAGATCCAGTATTTACTTGGTGACATTTGGCTGCATGTTTCTTTTTTTGTAATATGTATTTTGTTTGTTAATAGCATTTTTGGTTTGCCACATTGGTGAATAAATCATTTTGACATTAAGGGTTATTGGTGTGAAATGCATTAGATGACAACTCATCAAATCCTACTAAAATTATACTAGGGAAATATCACTAGTAAAAAAATATTTTTCTTATAGGCATTTATGTATATGTTTGGTGGATGATTATCGTTGTGGAAGTGATTTCTTTGGAAGACTTACTTTGTTTTGAAATTTATATATCAGTTAGGGCTGAACAAGGCATAGCCCTGCCATTATAGTGCAATGATGAAGAACAAGTTGCAAACTTGCAGACATTCAAATTCTCTCCCTCAAAAATATTTTTCCGAAACTTGTAGGCATTCAATCTCTCTCTCTGTTGAAAATATTTGAATAGGGAAGCTTGGTGTGATCCTTGAGAAGGAGCACTCCCCCTTTTCGTAGTAGTTTTAATTCACTATCTCTGTTGTGTGCACAGAGGAGGTGCTTTACAATTCATCGAGAAGATTTGCACGCAGTTTGCAAGTGTTCAATTTTTTTAATTGTTCTATCGTTATTAGAGTTTTAACTCAATATATGTTATAAGAGTCTCTTATTGCACAGTTTCTAGTGTGGTCTACCCCATGCATGGAAGTCTTGCTTCTATATACGGTAGTGAAATTGCAGATTGGCAGTCAAGAATCCACATGAAATATTTCATTGAGCATGTAAGGGGCACAAGTTAATTTGGTTACTCCAAGTTGTATGGTTACGAGTTGCCTCCTTGTAATGTCCCCCTTTTGGGACATTAAATAATTAAAAAATTGGAGACTTTTAATCCACCCCTCACATGGATTAAAGGATAAAATTTGGGAATATGTCATTACTCTTTTTATTTAAATAATTAATTCTCCTCTTATGTTTTAATTTAAAATATTAAAAAGAAGAAATTAATGTTTTAATTGGAGTGTGACTTTTCAAGAAAGAGGACCATTTTAAAAGTAACTCTCCTACTTGAGAATTGTGCCAAAAAGAGGAGTGAAACTTGGAGTTTGAAATTCAAAAACTATATAAGAATATGGTGGCAACCCCTTGGGAGCATGTTGAAGTTTTTATTAAAATTGTGGGATGGAGCTCCAAAAGACTATGAGTGAACAAATGTCTAAGCTTATCAATGATGCATTGGGTAAGGACAAGTCTCCTAATTCCAATGGAGAAGAGAGCTCACATAGTGGGATAAAGGGCTCTACACAACCCCCTCCCAAGTTCTTCAAAGGTATTTTCCTACCCAAGGAAACCAATAGTGGAGAAGAAAAGGAACCCACATTGGCTGAGTGGATTGATGCTCAAAGACTAGAGTATGGTTCCTTGAGTCAAGCTACAAGGGATATGTTGGGATTTGATGAATTTTGTGCTTTTAAGTTGGGCAACAAGCACAAGAGGGCAAATAAGCAACCCCCTAAGGACCTTCAACAAAGGTTGTGAAATGTTTCATTCCCAAGCTTTGATGGGTCTAGCAAGATATTGGTTAGAGCATGGTTGCAAAAGATGGAGACCTACTTCTCCCTTCAAACCATACATGAAGAAGAGACCCTTAAGTTTGTTACTCTTCAATTGGAGGGTATGGTACATGAATGGTGGTTCCATGACATGCACACACAAGGGCATGATTTGATCCACACAATAGAGAAGTTTAGCAAGAGGATCATAGAGAGGTTTGATCGGAAAGATTTGGAGATACACTTCCGGGAACTTGCACAACTCAAGTAAGTTCATAATGTTGAGGTGTATGTGGCAGATTTCCAAAGAATTGCGGTCATGATAATGGATGTTAGTGAGAAGAGATTGATTGTCCTCTTCACGAAATACTTGGTTGAGCCTTTGAAAGATTTGGTAAGAGCATTTAATCCTCGTTCTTTGCAAGATGTTAATACTAAGGCTTTAGATTTGGAATGTGCAGCTTATAGAGGTGATTTGGGATCATGAGAACAACATACTAATGCCATTCATTCGTTGTATAAAAGTGGGATTCAAGGGCAGCCAAGATCTGATTTGCAAAAAAACCCATGCAAGCACAAGGGGGAGAACCCTTTGAGGTTATCAAAAAGCCCCCAAAAAGGCCAAATAAGCCCTATGTGCCGCCACATAGGAATCAACCCCAAAACAACGTGCAAAAAGATGTAAGGGATGAGTTGAGAAGGAAAGGTTTGTGTTTTAATTATAAGACTCCTTGGACAAGAGGCCACAATTGTAAGGGTGAAGGTTAAATTCATTTTATTGAAGTTATTGATTCATATTTTGAATTTAATTCTAATTTGGATGATGCTAACAATGAGACTAATGAGGTTGTGGTTGAGCATGTGCAAGAGAAGAAGAAGAAATAAATAGAGAGCACACTTGCCACTTTTTCCGGCATCCCCAAATACCATGCTTTACGAGTAAAGGGTACCATCTAAGGGCAAAGAGTCATTACTTTGGTTGATAGTGAGGCCACACATAACTTTATTGATGGAAGCTTGGTAAGAAAGATGGGTTTGGAAACCACAAATTGTAAAGCTTTCAAGGTGACTATGGTGGATGGATCCTCCATTCAATGTTCCACAAAGATTTCACAACTTCCCCTCACTCTTGGAAAGCACAAGGTAATTGATGATTTTTATTTTGTTGACATTTGTGATATTGATCTTATTCTGGGTGTACAATGGTTGCATTCCTCAGACGATTTCACTCAAAACTACAAGACTATGGAGCTAAAATTCACCAAAGATGGCAAAGAAATTATCTTGAAAGGCTTGGCAAATGGTGCTCCCACAAGAAGTATCAATGAAGATGATGGAAAGGGCATTTAGGAGAGGGCAAATTACATGGGCAACTAGCTGTTTTATCATAGAAAAATCAGAACAATAATCTCTTTAAGGTGAGTTACAAGGTATTTTGGACAAACACTCCCCTATTTTTAATGATTTGCCTCATGGGTTACCTCCCAATAGGGGTTTAAAGCACATTATTGAGTTAGTAAAAGGTACTAAGCCCATTATGATTACACCATACTGTCACCCAAGAGTCTACAAGGAAGATATAGAAAGGACCCTTAATGAATTACTTGATATGGGACACATAATGCCTAGCTCTAGTCCATTTGCATCTTCTGTGGTTTTGGTTAAGAAAAAAGATGGAACTATGAGAATGTGTATTGACTAGTAGTTGCTCCCCCTGGGGGGAGCAAGGATACGCTGTGGTATTGGGGGTGGGGGGGATGTTGGTCTACCTCATGTTTAGTATTTCAACTTCCCATGATCAGGTTACAGACAATTTTTTTTTTTTTAACTGGAGGACTAGGTGATTAGACAATGCACAACCATCAATGCGTTACTTTGGCCAAAGTTATCTGCCGTGCAGGTTACAGCTAAACTCAAGACAACACATTAGTCTTATGAGTTTTAAGTCGTCCGCCACCTTATAACAATCCATTTCACAGTTATCTAGATCTTTATAGTTTTGTTTTTATTTTATTTCCAATTAAACCTATCTTGCAAGAATTATATTGAGATAGATGCCAAAGGCCAACTAGGATCTTTATGAGATAAGTACATTCGTTATGCTGAAATGTAACTATATCAACATTCCGCATGTACTTATCTCTTAATATGCCTAATGGATCTTTTCATCTATTTACCATCCCATTTAGTCTCTTTTTCCTACTTTTTTACAACGATACTCTTCCATTCCCTATACAACATGATTTACAATCTTATCATATTAATACCAAGTTTACTGAAAGGTTGAATTAAATATATATTAAAACATGTATATTTATTATTCCTTCGATTAGCTACACCACTAAATAACTTATTTAATTTAGAAATTAAAGACAATTGATTGTTACAATAATTGCCCAATTATCGGCTTCATACATTGATAACTATCAAATAAATGTATTCAACAATTTGTGAAAAGTAAGATTTCACAACTTAAGTATTCGTCATTTACTCATATTGAGATATTATCACACACAAAGTAATCATCTCTTTATTAAAATCATATATTGCATATGTTGTTAAAGTGAAATATATAACCAATATAATAATTCTCACATGGTGATGTTTGAATATTTACAACGGGTCCAAGATCCCAATAATTCAGCCAAAATTCAAGGATATCATCCTTTCACCAATTGAAATCCAAGTATCTCATTTAGATCCATGTTACAATAAAACTTCACAAGACATGAATTCCACACATTTGATTGTAACGGCTAATGGTCCTGCAAGACTGGAGTAGTGATATGATGTCAGTTTAAAATGAATTGACATGAATATTAACTCCATCTTCTGATGCAATTAATTAATAAAATATGAGAGGATATACATGTTGTTTTATCAACAAGCACATGGTAATATAGTTGAAAATGTATTACTCCCTGGTTTCTATAAAGATACAATATGGATGCACACAAATAGAACAACCGATTTCTATTTCAGCGATCATGTTTCCCTCTAATCACAAAGGTCAATACATCCGTATTCCAGCTTCAATCAATAAGCATTTGACATTTAAAATTTCTACATAATTTCATAAAAAAACAATATGATTAAGAAGAGTATTTTTTTTTTTAGTCAATGAGCAGCTCTACAAATTAGCACAAATATCACCATATTTACATCACTTTAACATGTTTTATCTGGTAAACAAACCCAACCAACAATATAGCAACACCATGGTTACATCATTTAAACATACTCTTTTTAGTCAAAGAACAAATAATTTCTTTCATAAGATATCATTATTTTAAACCCAATCATGCCTCCAATTACTCCTTGGTGCATCTCAGTCAAACTATTCTGACTTTCATGCCCTTACCATAACAAACCATTTCTTTTTCATAGTCTTACAAGAATCCAAGTCATATTGCCAAGCTGAAAGTTACAGGCTAAATGCCATTTTTTTGTAGTTATTCACACATAACAAGATACCCTCATTTATACATGAACCAATTTAGTGGTCCCATAATAATTTTTTTTTGGAAAATGCACCCCATGCAAGAGCTTTGACACCCACAAATTATTATTCAAAATATCTCAATAAATTAAAAATCAAACCTGCATATAACAACCAAGAAGAAAAATACAAGAAAAATACAAAAACCTCAAACCGGTTGCATACCCATATTGATTGGGTTACCCAAATCGATTTTTTATTCAAATCGATTTATATACCCAAATCGATTTATTTACAAAAAACACACAACCAAATTTCAGTTTAACAAAATGAAAATCCACAAGCACAAATCGATTTTAAACACACAAATTCACAAAACGTTTTCCTTCTTCCTGTACAGGAAAAACCCAACTCTTTTCTTTTTGGGTATAATTTATTATAATGCAGAGAAGAAATTTTTAACCTTTCTTTTACTTTATTTTTGCTGATCAAAACCAAAAATCCTATTTGCGTATTTTTCTGGGTTAGGTTAAAACCACACAAAGAAAACTAAAAAGAATACAGAATCCATCAATTTCCTTTTCATACTTCATCTCCAAACAATTAAATCAAAAGTTGCCCACAATTTCTTTGATTGCCATTAAAAATAAAATATGTATTTCCTCATTTTTTTACAAATAATACAACAAAGAAAGGAGAAGATATTCATGCCTGAAGTAAACCTAGAATTGGCAACCTTCTACTCTTCCCGCTCCAACAAGTTGAGTACTTATTTCCTCCAAAACTGACACAGGTATTCCAGAAGGGGAGAATGAAAATAGATGAAGAAAAAATAACAAAAAAAAAATATAATGAAAGAACTATAGTTGGGCGGCATATTGAAGAATTTTCGGGCTTCCCAATGTTGGTACGTGTTTCAGTGCATGCCGCACACTTGTGCCATGTGATGGTGTTTCACTTTATGAAACCCATACATTTTAATAACTAAATAAAACTTCTGACTTGCATGTCAAATCCCTCATATATATATATATATATATATATATATATATATATATATATATATATATATATATATATATATATATATATATGCCCACAATTTCTTTGATTGCCATTAAAAATAGAATGTGTATTTCCTCATTTTTTTTTACAATTAATACAACAAAGAAGGAGAAGATATTCATGCCTGAAGTAAACCTAGAATTGACAACCATTTATTCTTTCCGCTCCAACAAGTTGAATACTTCTTTCCTCTAAAACTCACACAGGTATTCCAGAAGGGGAGAATGAAAATAGACGAAGGAAAAATAACATAAAAATATAATGAAAGAACTATAGTTGGGTGGCATATTGAAGAATTTTTGGGCTTCCCAATGTTGGTACGTGTTTTAGTGCATGCCACACACTTGTGCCATGTGAAGGTGTTTCACTTTATGAAACCCATACATTTCAATAACTAAATAAAACTTTTGGCTTACATGTCAAATCCTCATATATATATATATATATATATATATATATATATATATATATATATATATATATATATATATACACTAATTAATATTTCATACATTTTTTTTTTTACTTTAGTTGTTACCCAACTTAATGGTTAAGTTAAAATTAACCTTCATAATACAAGTCCCAATATTTCCAACAATATATTACCATAAAAATTAGTTGAATTTCCATGTTTATATAAAACATTTCAATACGAAAATCACCAAGTCCGTAAATAATAATGCGAATATTTTCATAAAACTGGCTTGATATAGAATTGTCAAATAAAACAGAGACAATTATCATCACGGTCATACAAAAGTCGAACAAAACAAAAGACGACCAAACCGATTAAAATAAAGTAACCAAAATATAAATAACCGAAAGATTCACTATCATTTATGAACCGTTTTATCTATGATTAAGGCCTAATCATGTTTTAGAAAGGATTATCAAGGTGGGTGCGGGGTTATTTGTTCTGCAGTGTCATTCCCCGCAACAGAAGCTGTGGGTCATGATACGACGAACTAAATGAATTTTACACCCAATAATGATCTCGTCTAATCCTGTTTTTAGAATTAACTATAGTTAATTTAACTTACAAGAAATTTTGGGATGTTACACTATAAGTGAAATTTTTGGGCTTTAGACCGTAAAAAACCATCTTAGAAAATATGCCACATGCCCCCTCAATTCTTCTCACATTCTACAATGCTTGTAAGATTTTGTGATGAGTTTCCTCGTCTTGTCTCTACCCTTTGCCCGATACCAAGTTGAAAATTTGCAAGGCCTCTTCCACTTTCCCACAGCTGGTAACCTCATTAATGAGCATTTTCACAACAAAAGGGCTAGGAAACACCTCTAAAGCCCCCACCTTTGAAAATACCCCCATTGCCGTATCTAAATATTTTTTTTATTAAAAACATTGGGCACCAAAATATCTAGTGAATGCCCAATTTTCACATCCCTTACCTAACTTCCCAATAAGGTTATTGAAAACACTTCTAGTAGGCCTAATACCATTGCCACAAGCTTCCTCAAAAATACCCAATGCTTCTTATATTCTATTGATTTTACACAAACCAATAATCACATTACTGTTAGGAAAACTATCTAGGCAGTCCATTTTCCTAAAAACTAACCCTTTTCAACACAGGCAACTAAATCCCCTTCCTCCACAACACTACACTTACACATAACGTAAATACATAGTACCGTGTTTACCAATTCGCATGTAGTTTTTCAGAACCCCTACAACTAAATCAGGGTTTAATCTCTGATGGAAAGGCCTTAAAATTGAATCAAATTTATTGCCTTTTGGGGATTTTTCAGATAATAATGTGGAGATTTTTTGGACATGTATAGAGTAGTGGACTGCAACCTCTGCCCGATGTGGCAAAACATCCTTGTCTTCTTCTGTTTCTTCTCTTTCTTTTTTTCTTCCAATAAACCGTCGAAAATGTGGGTCAAAATTTTTATGTTGTATTTTTTAGCGGGCTTACGGGGGGTTTTCAAAGGAATTTATGTAGTATATTTCCAGTATTATTTTTCTTTCTTCCATTGGGAGTGTAGAAGCTTGTACATGGGCTTATGAAGATTGTTAAGGGCTTGATGAATGCCATTAAGGCTCTTTGAAGGCCATGGAGACTTGTTGGGAGCCTCCTTTGAAGTTTGCAACCCCGTGATTTCCACCATTAAAGCACTGGAGAGCTCTGAGACCTTTGGAACGCTGTTATCACAACAATGAAGACCTATCAACTCTAGGTCACTGATGGAGACCGTGATGAAAGGTTAGCGAGAGAAAGAGTGCACACAGGAGAGGGAAAATGCAAGGCATAGCTCTTGAGAGATAATTGAGGTCGAGGAAGAGTTTTGAGGGCAAAAGGTTGAGAAAATTAGGTGGGGGCTCATTTTATCAACAAATTGATAATATTATTCACTGATTTGTGAATTGTACATGTTAACTATGTGGCTAGTACAAGTGTATCTCAATTTGGGAAGGAATCACTCAATAGCAGGTAACCTGCCCCTGATTAACTATGAAAATGTGAACTGGATGCAATTGTACCCTGTAGAAGATATTGGGATTAAGACAATCACAACAACAAATAGGTGTAACCCCTCTTAAATAAAGGTGAGATTGTACTCCTAGAATTGTGATGGTACTATTCACATAGCTTTTCACAATTATGCAAATAAGAAATCAATCATGGGAACAAACTGATTTTACCCCTCAAAGATAAGGAAGTTGTACCATTTTTTAAACCTGATGGTTATGCCCATCAAGAATGTTACATATACAATCATAAACAATTGTAAAGCAAGTAGAAAATATCAAAAGAGCTCCAATTAAGTTATAAGTCAAAAGCATACTTAATACTATCCAAAACTGGGGTTCCATCCCTTCCATACTTTCCTCTTCTATATCATCTTGACTCTTAGCCTTCAAGTTTAGGCTCTTCTAATAAATAGTTCCTCCTATAAGAATCTCACAATCCTAAAAATAGAGTTAATGTATTAGCTGACTAAAGATAATATAAAAAAATTGAATATTACAAACACCTCAAAATTATCCAGTTTTTCTCTTTCATCAAAAATCTAACTCTGGTAAAAAAGACACAAAGCTGGTATCACAAAACAACTAGTCTAAATTTAGGTCGATTGAGATGAATTCAAGTGGAAATCCAATAGGGATTTCATACCAGAGCCCCAAGTTCAAATTCCAACACAGGTTCATGTATGGAATTTAGGTAATACACCACACTTATGAGTAATACATTGCATTTAGTTGTGGGTGAAGAATTATACCACATTCAATTCTGGGAGCGGCGTTAGACCACATCCAATTCTAGGTGCGGCACACTTAAACTGATGAATCCAAATGCAAGAATTATGTAATATACAAATATTGCATCCATTTCTAAGCGAGGCCCACCAAATGCAATTATGTGGCGAACCTCAATTGATGAGGCCAGGTGCAAGCATTGAGTGAATTTGGTAAAATAAATACTGTCGGTTGTGGCATCTAAGGCCAAGGTATTCCTGGTCCATGATAAAGAATGGGGGTAATATACTACGAAATAACACCATTAGTCTAGAATTAGACTAGTTTCAATCAGACATGGATGTGTAACATTTTATAAACCTATACAATACCCTATACTTTCAAGCATCTATAAGTATTCTACATTTTATGAGTAGCTCCTAGGTTGTTATTTTGTAGGCAATGCAATCCCATATTTCTCTACGGCTATACTGAAACTCAATAAATAAACCTTTTGAATGACTGATAGGCATGGAAAATTTATGCCCCTAGATCTCATAATCCTTTGGAAATAAGTTATCCACACAAATTTCATGTTAACATGCACACCGAATGATTTCAAGTTGAAAAAATGCAATTCAGGTGCATTACGTTATCACCCACAAAATACTAAAGAAAGGATTAAATTTTTACCTTGTCAGTGAAACTATTAGCGTTTAGTTGAATAAGATATGCCCCAGATGAGTATATGGTTGCAGCTAGGAGCAACAGTAAGAAGCAACCAGTAAACTTAGAGGTCATCATTGTGAGAGTGCGACAGGAGAAACAAATGTATTTTTGAATATGGTTGATCTCACACGTTCAGGGTTCAATCTCTCTGTCAAAATGCTAAAACCAATTACTTTGCAGAGAAAACGCTTAACAATTCTGTGTCGGGCCATTCTATTGAGCATATAGGTGACAAGTAGCTTAACCACCACCTGCAAGACCAGGGCATGCCACACATGCAACCAGAGGCCATGTAATAACCGACATAGACACGTAGGCAGACAAAACGGAACATAGGCAATAAAATAGGAGACGGTACAAAACGACATCAACACAAGCTCGTTGACGAAAATGGAAAAGAAGCCCTCACAATAAAAAAACACCTACGACATAATTATCATATGGAACAAGAAGACGATAAAAATAGGTATCCAATACCTAGGATTGATGATTTAATTGATGAGTTACATGGTGCTACATTTTTTTTCCAAGATAGATCTTAAATTCAGGTATCATCAAATCAAGGTAAGGGAAGAAGATGTGCATAAGACAACCTTTAGGTGTCATTTTGAGTTCTTAGTTATCCACTTTGGATTAACTAATGCTCCTGCTACTTTCCAATCATGCATAAATCATGTGTTTAGCAAGTATCTAAGGAAGTTTGTGGTAGTATTCTTTGATGACATTCTTGTGTATAACAAAACATGGTAAGAGCATTTGATGCATTTGGATTTGGTTTTGACTACTTTGGGGCAGCATTCTTTCTTTGCCAAGAAGTCTAAATGTGAATTTGGTCTTAAGGAGATTTGGTATTTGGGACATATTATTAGTGCTAATGGGTGTGCAAGTGGATAAACAAAAAAATGTAGCTATCATGGAATGGCCTACTCCCACTTCTCTCACACAATTGAGAGGATTTTTGTGGTATTTGTAGGTATTATAGAAGATTTGTGAAGGGTTTCTCATGATTTTCTACTCCTTTTGACAAATTTGACTAAGAAAGGGGCCTTCAAATGGTCTAAAACAACCCAAGATGCTTTTGAAAAGATGAAAGAGGTAATGTGATCTTGTTTGGTACTCGCAGTTCCAGATTTTTCTATGCCATTTGTGGTTGAATGTGATGCTTCCAGAGATGGTATAGGGGTTTTCCTAATGCAAAAAACACTCCATTGCTTTTAAAAGTAGAAAATTGAAAAATCATGAGAAGGGGTATAGTGTGCATGACAAATAGATGTTAGCAATCATGCATGCTTTGAGTAAATTTAGACAATATTTGGTATGTGGAAAATTCATTGTCAAATATGATCATAATAGTTTTAGATTCTTTTTTAATCAAAGGGAATTGAATGACTTGAAACAAAATGGGTAATCAAGGTACAAGCCTTTGATTTTGACATTGAATATGTGAAGGGAAAAAATAATATGGCAACAGATGCACTCTCTAGAAGGCCATACGATTTGGGACAAGAAATGGATTAGCCACGTGTTCAATTGCTTGAGGTCAAACAATTTTGAGAAGGGAGGATTGTAATGTCCCCTTTTTGGGACATTAATTAATTAAAATATTGGAGACCTTTAATCCACCATTCCTATGAATTAAAGAATAAAATTTGAGAATATGTCACTACTCATTTTATTTTTAAATTAAATAATTAATTCTCCTCTTATGTTTTTATTTAAAATATTAAAAAGAAGACATTAATGTTTTAATTAGAGTGTGACTTTTCAGGAAAGAGGACCATTTTAAAAGTAACTCTCTTACTTAGAGAATTGTGCCAAAAAAGAGGAGTGAAACTTGGAGTTTGAAATGCAAAAACTATATAAGAATATGGTGGCAACCCCTTGGGGGCATGTTGAAGTTTTTTTAAAAATATCTTCATGCTTGAAGAAGGATGTATGCCCATGAGATCTCATAACAAAGGTGTTTCTTCAACACCACCATATTTTGGAGAGTGTGAGCCTTCTTGCAATCATTATTGAGTGAATTTATGCACGGTTCTTCCTTTCTAACCATTGACGACTTGGTTTAGGGGATTGACGCATTTATTTGGGGTTCACATTTGCATGTTAGTGAAGAATTTGAGGTACTTTTGTTATTATTGTTACTGCTGCAATTTATTTAGCCATAACAACTTGGATTAAAGCTTGTTTTTATCATATCTTGAGGTCATAACAGCTAGATCTGAAAATTGTGTGCTATTAATTATTTCAGAGCAAGGACTGATATTTTGAGTGTGTTGGAAGGCTAGAAAAGAGCTGGAAATAATTTATATAATTTTCTCTAACCCTAGCGACTTGGTATTAGATTTCAGGGGCTGTTTTGACGAGGTTTAATTGATAAGAAAATTTAGATTCATAGTGCATTGGAAAACTCTTAATTTCTAGTTTATTATACACTTTATTTTGTGGCAAAATATGAAGTATGGAGTGGGATATTAAGTTTTGAATTTTCAGCTGTTCTGGGTGCCATTTTTATTTATTATCTGTTGTTATAAAATCAGATCTGGAAAAGATTGAGTTTTCCAATTGGTTGTCCCCATCTAACCCACTATCTTGGCTTATTCGAACCCCATTTTGGGTTGTAATAACACTGACATTGAGTTATTTGAGGTCAAACTAAAATGATCTAATCCTTCTAAGGTTGATTTGGGATAAGAGTGCTATAGATTTCTATTTATCCCAAAAAGGGGATTTTACACTCCTCCAAGCCGATTTTGTATATTGTAACTATTTGTTGGTGGGTCCAAGAACTCCCATCCAAATTGTGACATGTGGCCCTCATTTACAACATTGATTGTTCAAAATAACATTTTTTTGCATGTTTGTAAGGAACCATGCCATCCATTTGTAGATGAATATGTGAATTTTAGTAGGTCTCTAGCCTACCCTGTAAGGTAACCTTTCTATTGAAATTTGTTCAAGGGGTTGTAGTAAAGGCAAAGGAGAACTAAAAGTAGCACAAATTTGATTCGTGCTCCATTCTACAAATTTCAAGAGTGATCTGCTATATCATATGCAAGATGCTAAGACTACCTAAGAGGCTTGGGGAATTTGTAGAATTTGTATGCTCAGATGGATGATTCTAGAGTTTACATTTAAGAAATTGAGTAGCTTGGAACTTGGTGATAGTGTTGTGGATTATCTCAAGCAGATTACCTAAGAGGCTTGTGGAAATTTGTAGAATTTGTATGCTCAAATGGATGATTCTAGAGTTTACATTTAAGAAATTGAGTAGCTTGTGACTTGGTGATAGTGTTGTGGATTATCTCAAGCAGATTAAGGATGGGAAATTTTAATCAACTGAAATCGGTCATTGTGCAGAGATAAAAATTTTTTTTTAATAAAAAACTAGAATTATATTAATAGAAGTATCAATGTTCAAATTATTATACTCATACTCCAAGAAATATCCTTGGAATTCTAACAACAAATTAGAGAAGAGAGCATATCTATAAATTATCCATCTAGCGATTGCAAGTGAAGGATCTTTTCAATCTGTTTCCGCTTCTCTGGAGGCCATGTCAAAGGTAAAGGGCCAAAGTTGATCAGATTATTATGATCCAACGCCCAGTTAGCTAAAGCATCTGCCACCTTGTTCTGATCTCTAGGCACATGTTGATATATGATGGTCTTGAAATTGTCTAGCTATAACCTTAATATTATCCTGAATTCTGGCGATAAGCCAATTATTGGATGTATGTTGCTCTTGAGCTGACAGAAGGTTAACAATAACCTTAGAATCAGATTCAACTATAATACTAAGGCATCCCAGTTTAGTTGCCTCCAGAAGAGCTCGCTGGATAGCCAAGATTTCAGCCACATTATTGGTGCAGTGTCCCAATTGATGAGCAAAAAAGAAGAGGGGAGTTCCCAAAGAATCATGTGCTATCCCTCCCATACTGGCTGGACCCTGATTGCCTCTCGCTGCTCCATCAGTATTTAATTTAACAAAGTCAAACAGAGGCGGTTTCCATTTTCTCAAAACAAAGGGCATCATAGGTTTAGAGCAAGACTTCGTCTGTAATTGGCTTTCCCCAAATTAAGTTTTTGTAATAAAACTTTCCACTTTCCAGGTGTTGGAGAGGGAATTTTCAAATTATGCACCATAGTTTCCACAATATTACTTCAAGTTAGTTCCTTGACATACCAACTGTCTCTACTTTCAGATTTGAAAATACGTCTATTTCTCTCTTTCCATACATTCCACAACATAAGAGAGATAGCAATCCAAATTCCTTTGTTAAAGTCCTAAGTATCAGAGACTGAGTGTTTCCAACCTCTACGAGTATCCACTAGATTCATAGAGGAGTTCCAAGTAACAGATAGCCAATCAGCCAAGATGTTCCATAGAGACGTAACAAAAGGGCACTGAAGGAAAAGGTGGATCAGAGTTTCATCTGCTTCTTTACATAAAGGACACCAAAAGGGTCCGACCATCCCTCGTTTCATCAAATTGTCTCCAGTAAGAATCCTCCTTATAGAATAAAAGCCAGATAAAGAATCTAACTTTAGGCCACAAAGTAGGTTGCCAGAGATCAACGAAGATGTCCTTCCAAGGGTGTGGCTGAGTAACTATCAAAGCACTATATCCTTCAGCTACAGAGTACTTTCCTTCCGAAGATTTTCCCCATGCAAGGGTATCAGGTTCAGAGGTGATACGAAGTATCCTATTCTGCAGGAGGGTTTGAAAAAAGTGAATTTGACCATTAGACAAGTTGACTTGCCACAAAGATGGAGAGATCCATTCAATCCCCTGAGACGATGATTGTATATAATGGCTCACCTTATCCTTTCCTTTACTGTGAAGAGTAATCATAATATTTCTAAAATCCGGATACTGTTCAATCAAAGGTGGGTGTCCATCCCACGAGTCAGTCCAGAAGTTAGCCTGATCACCTTTCCCAATTTTCCAAAAAAAATGTTTTTTAATGATTTCTTCACCTATTTTGAGGACTGATAGAATCGGAGAACCCCGAGAAGGTAAAGAATGTCGAATTAGTTCATGCGGCAACATTCCTTCCGCATACTTTGCTCTAATATTATGCCTCATAGCTGATACAGATTTTGCAGCAATCTCCAATATAACTTTGCAGCCAAAGCTTTATTATTATGCACACTGGATCTAAAACCCAATCCCCCTTCTTTCTTTGGCAAACATAAAGTTTTCCATTTCACAAGATGCCATTTCCAAGCCTGTTGAGTTCATGTCCATAAGAATTTTTGACTAATGGAATCTAGTTGATGTAAAACTTTTGCAGGAATATTCAAAAGAGAAGCAAAATAGATAGGAATAGCTTGTAACACAACTTTAATCAGAGTTATTCTTCCCCCTGAAGTTAACCATCTATGAGTCCAGTTACTAAATTTCTGAAGAATCTTTGCAGGTAGCCAACTCCAGTCAGTTAACCTTTTAGAATCTAATGGGACACCCAAGTATTTTAGAGGTAACGTGCCCTTCTAAAATCCTAATTTCGCCAAAATATCCTGCTCCAGCCTGGGAGAGCAATGGAAGAAGATGATTTTTGACTTTTCCCTGTTTATATCTTGACCAGTGGCCTTTGAAAAGAGCTCCAAGTTATTGTGGATTTGATTAGCTTCTTTTAAAGATGCTTCCCCCATGATGGAAGAATCATCTACAAACTGCAAATGGGACAAAGGGTCCACCTGTGTAGCCAGTTTGATACCCCTCAACTTCTTCTGGATTCTTGTTCTGGAAAACAGTCTACCAAAAGATTCAACAACTATTATGAAAAGAAATGGAGATAAAGGATCTCCCTGTCTTATACCTCGGGACGCAGAGAATCTAGCTGTAGGAACTCCATTAACCAAAATTGAATAAGAAACCGAAGAAATACATGCTTGTATCCACTGAACCCAAAGGGGGGAAAATAAAACCGCAAGAGGATGTCCATAAGGAGAGACCAACTTACCTTATCATAAGCTTTAGACAAATCCAGTCTCAAAAACATAGCTGGTTTTTTTTAATGTCCATGGAATGGAGGGCTTCTTGAGCAAGAACAATATCATCATAGATTTGTCTATGAGGAACAAAGCCCCCTTGTTCCGGAGATATTACTTTATAAATGATAGTTTTCAACCTTTCAGCTATGACTTTGGTAATTATTTTATAGAGCACGTTGCATAAAGCAATGGGGCGATATTCCGCAAGGGTAGAAGCCTCTTCTTTCTTAGGAACCAAAGCAATATAGGTTTGATTAATGACTTTGAGAACAGTCTTCGCTTGTCTGCATTCTTCCACCACTTCCAAAAGATCATTTTTGATAATGTCCCAGAATTCCTGATAGAATTCTATCGGGAAGCCATCGGGTCTTGGTGTTTTCCCTTTTTTTATAGCCCATACAACTGTTTGGAGTTCCTTTTCTGAAACCGGCTGCAAAAGAAAAGTATTGTCCTCCTCACTAACCAAGGTGGGAATGATATTAAGCAGTTGTTGTTGAGCATTTCCATCCAGATTAGTAGCAATAAAGATCCCATAAAAGTACTGTATTGCTAATTGTTGAATATCTTCCTGTGAAATAGCCCTAGTTCCATCCTCCTTTTTCCAAGTAAGCAATGTGATTATGAGAACGGTGAGCTAAGAGAGATTTATGGAAAAAAGAGGTGTTTTTATCTCCCTCTTTCAGCCACTTAATTCTGGACTTCTGTTTCCAGAAGATTTCTTCTCTTAATTCACATTTCGTCAGTTCTTGCTTAAGAACGATTTCCTTAGTTTGCAAGTCTTTTGAGTACCCTTGCATTCTTACTTGATGAGATACCTCCTATAAAGCTTCCAAGATTTCACATTTTTTCCCATGGACATTCCCAAAATCAGATTTATTCCACTTCTTAAGTTGGTTGGTAATATGTTGCCATCTTCTAGTGAAGTAAAACATTTTGGTACCATGCCTGGGTTGGCCCTCCTTCCACCATTTCTCAATTAAAGAAGGAAGATGTTCATCTCTCAACCACATCAATTGAAATCTAAAGGGAGCTCTGAACGGTTTTGATTTGCCCAATTCCAATAAAACCGGCCAATGATCAAATCATGAATTGTCTAGAACATTAGCAATCGGAATAATGTTTCTTTCTAACCATTCTTCCGAAATTAAAAATCTATCCAACCTTTCCAGGATACAATTTTCACCCACTCTTTTGTTGGTCCATATCATTAGTCCATTTTGGGTTTGAATATCAACCAAATTCATCTTTTGTATAAAATCCAACATGTTAACAAGCAGAGGCATCAAGGGTATTATTCCCTCCCTGTTTCTCATGAGAGAATAAGACTGTATTGAAATCTCCCCCTATAATGACAGGTATTCCAGAATGGGCTGCAACAATATCATAAATAATCTTCCATTGGGTTTTTGTTACTTCCACCTGAACCGGAGCATAGATGTTCAATAATAAAGTAATTTGGTTTTCAGGAATATATCTAACCACCATATAGAGAACACCCTGATGTCCTCCACTATCTATATAATGAACCTGTTGAGGATCCCATATGCATGCCATGCCTCCAGAAGCTCCCTGTGAGCTTAAAGAGACAACTTGAAGTTTTTTTTGAATGTTAGGGGTCACTGTTGCTATAAAATCTATAGATGCTTTAGTCTCCTGAAGAAATATCATGTGGGGGTGATGCTGGTTCAAAATACGCTTCACTTCATTAACTTTAGAGGGGCTACCTTTTAGCCCTCGAACATTCCAAGTGATCAACTTCATTGTGGGGTTTGTTCAAAAATTGTAGCCAAATCCCCAACTTTACCATTACCCGTTAATTGTTGTCCTGTTTTCTGAATACGAAGTTGGTTAGATTTTTTTCCTGCCCTTAGAGTTGAATCCATAAGCAGCTTTTTCTACTTGTCTTGTTGAATTCCTAAGGGGTCACTCTCCAGAAGGTGGTTCTCAACAGGGGTATATCTGCAGAAGAAGGCAATAAAGGAAAAACAGGACCCTGATCATTTCCCACTTCTTCTTCCTTCCTTTGTTCCTCTATGAGCTTGTGTTTCCTTTGATAACTTTTCATTTCTCCCGAATGTGCTTGGTGCACCACCAAAGCTTTAGATACTGATTGGAGATGAAGATTTTCCTGAACCTGCTTGTGGTGGCTCAGCAATTTGAGTTTCAGGGACTTGGGTTTCCTGCACTTCTTCCATGTCTTCCTCTACTTCTTTTGATTGTAAGGCTGAAAATCTGTTTGTATTATTCTGATGCAATTTTCCTGTGTATTTTTCTTTAAATATCTTTCTTTTCGGCGGGGTCACAAAATCCTCATAACTATGTGGATCCTTATTTTGTTCTTTTATCCGCTACAGACAATCTTTAACAAGGTGGCCATATTCATGACAAAATCGACATCTGAAAGGAATGTTCTCATAATCAATCTGTTGTTCCCATTTATCTTCCCCAACTTCCAACAGAATTTTAGCAGGAAACGGTTGATTCATGTCCATGTATACACACATCCGAGCATAGACCATTTGCTCCATTCTTATTGAAGAGTCCGCTGCTCTAAAAAATTTGCCTATAGAATTTCCAATATCCTGGAAAACCACTGGATTCCAAAATTCGCAGGTAATCCAAAAAGCCGAATCCAGACAGGAACAACAGATGGGAGTTCCTCTTCAGCTTTGAATAGAGGTTGCCATGGTTTCATAAACAGACCCGCTCTCCCAAAAAACCATGGACCCCCTTGGAAGATATATTCCTTTTCAACATAATTCGCAAAAACAACCAAGAAATAACTGTTAGGATAGACAGAAACAGTATACTCACCTGGGATATTCCACGTTTTTCGGGCCCAATCCTTGAAAGCATACAGAGATGGTTTAAACCCCAGAAAACAAAGTATAAGGGCTCTGTCTTCTAATTCTCAAATATTAGCTTGAACGTTTGACGCTGCAATTTTTATAACCAGAGTACCATCCGCAACTTCCATACATCCTGCGGGAGTTTTCCGAGGGTCTTCTCTTACGAATCTGAAAATGGACGATTCGCACCAGGAGTGGAAGAAAAAGATTGGTCGCGGGGTCCACGAATATCATCGCGAAATGACATGCAGAAGGGTTCACCTTTCTCAAAAGAGCAGACTTTAGAGGGCGCCATCTAGAGGAAACTCGATCCTTCTGCCAAAATAAAGGAATCCGGGGCACCAATATAAAAACTCGCCACAGGAAATAAAACAGAAGGAACCAAAACGAAACATGTGAGTCACGAAGGGCGAATAAAACCACGAGTCACGAAGGGAAAAACACCAGCGACGAAAGATGACTGCGAGTCACAAAGGACGAAAACACCATCGAAGATATTCACAAAACCCAATCCGTACCCCTAGTGTTGGGGATCGAGATATGGGTGCGGAACCAGTAAAGAGGTATTGGGGACTCGCGAATTGGTTCAATTTGATAATCCCTTAGTCGAAACACGCACAACTGCAGAGATAAGAAGATTAATCCTTAAATTCTCAACACATTACCTAGCCCATACAACATTTTCATTTCAATTCATGTGAATATACCCAAGTTATATATTCAATAATGATGTTGTAGGAAGAATAGAAACTAAGGTGATTTAAGGGGATATAATACTCCAAATTACACTGGACCAGGCTCAAAGTCATTTCATATGGTAAAGCAAGTGCACAACCTTGGAAAGTTTAGTCCTCTATACGTTCAAAATTACAAGAGCTGAAAAATGAGGGTTTTTTTTTGGCAATTATTTAAACATAACCAAATTTCAGTTTAATAAAATGAAAACCCACAAGCACAAACTTCAAGATGCATTAGGAAGGTGAGCTAATTACAAAATCTCGAAATCAATTGTTTGTATTGTGGTAATACTAAGATATTTTGCAAGGAATTACTTCAAGGAAAAGCAAGAGTCCATGGGAGAGATCGACAATCAAAGGGAGCTACAATGGGGGTAAAAATTCGAAGGCAATGACATACTTTTTTCATGTTTTGGGACATAAAAAAAAGGAAGGGGGCTGGGCGGGGGGCGTTACTAGAGCCACATCTAATGCCTTGCAATGAGGGTGCATTTATTTAAGTTGACAAGATCAAGAACAAGAATAATGTCTCTAGTGATAATAGTTGATGCACAACTAGAGGAATTAGTGTCATTGACGTCGAGGATGTTGTGTTCAATACTATGCAGATGGCGTGTTCATTGTATTCCAAATTACCAAACAAATCATAACGATAAAAAAAAGTTATCCACATACGTGTTTCATCAAAGATATCATAGACAATACCATATGAAATGCTTGTGGTTTTTTTATGGTGTATTTCATGTATTTCACAACTACAATTTTCCTAATGTGCTAAATTTTGATGCTCATTCTAATGACACTATTAAAATATGGTATGCGTGACATAGACGTTAAAAAGAATTAGGGAAGTTTGATTTCAATATTCTGTAGCAACCCCTCTTCTGATATTTGGAAATATGTCCGAAAGTTTTTTTCCCTTTATGTTTTTTGCATGTCATCCATTGAAAGAGAAGTGCCACTTTGTTACTTAACTCACAATTGAATTCATCTAGTAACTTTGTTATAGGTGTGTGTTGCTTGAGTCTCAAATTGCTCATGCACTAATTCTTAACTACTTGTCATTTAGTCTTTACTTCGTTTGGTGTCTTGTGGGTTAGACCCACATATGTTTCTACATAGTTGCTTTCTTGTTTGGTAGCTTAGTCCTTTATTTTTTTGACTAATCCCACTCCACACTAGTTTTAGCCCTTGTCGTAACTCTCTAGGACACTTTTCCCTTGCAACCCATTTGACAACTTAGATGCTTGTTTTCATTGAGGTGACCTTCAGTTCTAAGTCCTTTCCCAATTCAGGTTTAATTACAATATTCAAATCCACTACCAATTATCTCATGAAACTATAGAGCAGCTGAGTTGTTCTATGTCCAAAACACAAATGGTTTGTCAGACATTGTTTATGGAACAAAAACTCGGTATCCTTGCTTTCAAGTTGTAATACAAAATCCAGTCACACTAGACATATACAAGTCATCCAAAATAGAAGCTATATTTAAGAGTCTAGACTTGCATATGTAAATTCATAATTTGTGTTATTAGATGTGTCAAAAAGACAAATACCAAATGTCACTATCACACGTTACCATGCCACACTCTGTTAAGGATCTAAAGTCACAATAATGTTATTCATTTATTGCCAACAACTGAGAAAACACCTCTAGGGGTCTCAACATATACTTTCCTTGTGGTACAAATGACTGGTCCAAATCGTCATTCACCGAGACTAAGTATGACTGGGAGAGTGTTGTTATCAATTAATGAATCTTCATAGTGATGTTAAAGGAAGCCAAGCAACTTTCAAAAGAAAACGGACACTTTGAGCAAATTCCTTGTACAACGAAACCTTTGCCATTTAGTTATTTTGAATGGAACTGGCGAGGGATATCTTAGTCTCAACAAGTATCAAACCATACAGTGCGAAAGATTTACATGTATACAGAAAAACATTTTGCACATGCACACCTGATCCATTTGATCATTTCAACATGGTCACTCCATTGAAAACTCGAACTAGATATTACAATGTCATGTAAACCTAGGTCATTTTAGTTACTTACATCAAAATCGGAGAACTCCCTCGACTAACAATGCTAATCGGCCTGCGTTTGAGTGGTCAAGAGTAAGATTGTGCCCTGAGGTTTACAATACATATATTTATCTTTCCCGTGTAAGGACAATAGTGACGAGCTCATGCCTAACAAAGTTCAAAATGTTATTGCATAAACATGAGATTACACTACACATAAGTAAAATGTGCACCCGAAAGGTTACAAAAAGCGTATCGCATTGATATTGCTGCTTCTTTTAATCTTCTAAATTTAAGAAAATGGTTGTCCTTTCCGAATTAAACATACTAGGGGTTACTATAAGAAGAAGAAGATATTTTAACGTCCACGAGGCTACCAAAGACAACCTATGGGACAACAGATCTTGCTAAAGATCTTTCTGGCATTCAGATCTCCTGTTTGATGAGTTTGATAATCAGCTCTCTTGTTTTTCAACCATATTCTCATTGAAAATATCTTGAAAGAATGCAGTAGCCACCATGCTAGCAAATTGGGCCCTAATGTCATTATAAGCATTACATTCCAACATGAAATGTTTCTCTGACTCCACTGCACCAGACATGCAAAAGACACATATTCTCTCTTCCCATGCCTCTTTAGGTCTTTTCCATCTTCCTGTTTCACACCGAAGATGATGTGAATTAGTTCTCAATTGAGCTATGAAGATCTTTGCTTTCCACGAGATATCAGCCCCTATAAAAGCCTTTTGTTGATGATCACATGTAGAGTTAAATTCCTCCAAATAGTACCTCTTCTTTCTCCCTAACGGCTTTCCCCACATAACTTGGCGGAATTTATCTATAACAAAAGTTTTTATCTCTTGGCTATTATTAGGACATGTATTCAAGTAAATGTTCCATTTTTAAAGCCATTTGTTGTTTTGATTCATCCATGACTTCTTTCTTTTCTCCAAAAACTCATTGAGGACAACCTTAGGCCATCTACTACCATCCATTTGCTCGATCTTTTTTAAATATGTTATGAGACGAACCATAGCAATAGCTTCTAGAGGTACAACCCTCGTTTCAGCTAGAAGAATCTCATATGGGACCAAGATCTTTAATTTGAACTTGCTAGTAATCATGCTTTTTTGAATCCTCTCAAATTGTTTCCACCTTGAGTTTGAAATGCTGCTAGCCCAAACCTCACATCCATAAAGCACCATAAGAGTTACTAAAAGCCCAAACAAAGTCTGCATAGTTTTCCAATCCCATAATTCTGCCTCTCTACATTTGTTTTGGAAAGCATAAAAAGCTCTCCACCCCCTAAAGTTCTCTTTTTGCTACAAATCTCCCAATTGAGCTTGATATTAAAGTCAAATCCAATATATTTATACTTTCGTTACTTCCTCTAAAATGTTTCCATCAAAATAAAAGTCATACTAAGTTTTTTTTATTTTCTATTGGAGAAGATCATAATCTTGGTCTTATTGTTGTTGGCTTTGCATCCCCACTTCTTTGCAAAAGTTCTCAAGCACACATAAATGTTTTTGAAGACCTTGAGTGGACCTAGCAATCAAGATAAGATCATCAGCATAAAGGAGAAGTCTTACAACATACTCTCCTATGAGAACACCATCTTCACTCTGTATATTTAACCATTCCTCAAGTTTGTCAATATATAGGCCAAATAAAGTAGGTGATAATGGGCATCCTTGTTTAACCCCAATATCACTCCTGAAACTTTTTGAGATACTAGTTTGAGTTCTAATTTTGACTCATACCTTTTCATAAAGTCTATGAACAACTGCTCTATGATGCTTTGGAATACCAAGCTCCTTCATTTTATCCCATAACTTGCTGCTAGGAACTGTGTCAAAAGAATTCTTGAAGTCAAGAAAACAGCAATAAGATAATTCCAAGCCAACAAAACAACAATAAGCTTCCTCTTTATCATTCCAAACTTTTTCAATAATGTGCCTCAAAGTAATACCATGATCTATTGTTGAATACTTAGGTCTTGAACCTATGCTTGCCCTTTTGCTCTCTTAACCTTTTTCTTCTGCCCACACTGGCTGATTTTGTATTCCACCATGCTACCAAAACAATTTTGCAAACAAAGGGTTGATCATGATGGTTCTATAATTAGAAGGATTGTTAACATCTCCACTCTTAAAAAGAGGTATCACAAGACTAGTAGTCCAATCTCCAGGAAAACCCTGCTGAATAATGTTGTTGAATATGTCGACAATGTGAGGAGTGAGAAATTCTTTCCCCCATTTTAAATATTCTACTTGAAACTCATCCAAGTCTTTGGCTTTTCCAAACGCCCAATTTCATAATACCCTCTCTCAACTTCTTGCTACAGTAAACAAGCGTTGTTATCGTGTTGACCAAAGGGGGGCCTTCAACTTCTGGATCCTACTCATAAAGTTGTTTTGAAAACTCAAACCACTGATTGGCTAAGATATTGTTGTCATATGTATGTTTTTCTTTGATTGAAGTCTCCTTCCAAAATGCTTTTGGGTTATGTTTCCCTAAGTGTATGAGCTCTTCCCTCCTTATGATCATGAACTCAACTTTTTTGTTCTTTATGATATGTTTGTACAACTTTGTGTTCAACTTCTCTTTGCCTATTTCTTTAACAACTCTCCCTTGTTGCTTTACACTCCTCATCAAACCATATATTTACCGGAAAAAAATTGTTTACTTCTTCTTAGTTTTTTTCTTGTACAACTTGTAAGAGCCTTCTTAATTATGTTTGTTAACTCATAGCTTTTAAGGTCTTGTAATCTTACTTTCCCCTCTTGCATTAAGCGACTCAATGCCACTTTGAAGATATCAAAATTTTCTTGTATTACCAGAATCCTTCCTTTTTCCGGAAGATGATGATATTGTTTGTTCCTTATGAGCTGATTCTTGTTCGACCAATCTACCACTATGTGTAGACACCGAAAATCTACACCCCTCATGTTTATTCAACCAATTAATTAAATACATCAATATTTCATATCCTAAGTCATAGACTACACCCCTCATCCTTATTCAATTAATTAATTAAATATAACAACATCTCATCATTATCACACTTATCTCATGTGAATTCTTCTTTACAATTCTTAAATCCTACTCAACCAGCTAGGAATATTCCTAAAGGCCAACTTAGAAAAATCAAATCAAATTTAACCTATTTTGAAACCTCCTCAGCAATCACAACACGTCCCCAACCACCTAACAAATTAGCACCTCAAACCCAAAACAAAAAGATTTGTTTTAGAAGTTGTTTCAACTATTTTCTAAACAAATCTCAAATAGCCTAAAATCGCCGGCGATTCAGGTAATTTCCAATGATTATTTAAGCCAGTTTTTCAGCTTCTCGCAAGGATCCTCAACTGCAGTCCACGAATTCTAGTCTTCCATATAAGTTCATAGCACCCTGCACGTCCTTCCCAAGTACCAGAGCATTTGAGCAGCATTACCAATATCTATCAAGTATTTGCAATCAATTTTTGGAGCCTCCATGCATAAACACTCCATCACCCAACCTGTAGATTGTACCAACTACCTGCATCATCCTTCATCAAGGTCAGAAGCTTATTTTAGCATCACATCAACTATCCAGGTATTTCTTGTTTGTTTATTTATCAATTTTACATCATTTGTAACTATTTGTAACTCTGAAAACATCATTAAAACTTTGAATTCATCAATTTGTTACAAAACACCAAAATCGCCAGTGATTCCTATCATTTTTACTTTTCTACAATTTTTATCATAATTTCATTAAAATCTTCTTTATCTGTCAAATCAAGCCTTTTATTACTAACACCTTGTCAAGTATGGATTAATTTTAGATGGAAATTGGTGGCCCTTCTCATGAAATCACCAACATCCATTCATTGTCGACAGTTCGACACCCTTTTTACTGGGAACAATACGAGATCTTGCATGATTTGATTTTGTATGCCATCCATCATGCTCTTTTAGACGAATTGGAAAACATTTTTGAGTTCACTCAAGAAATTCGTCAAGTAGTAGAATACTACTGGTTCACATACTTCAAATACATACTCATCCAATCCAAACTTGCTTAGATTGCATACGAGGCTGAACAAGACCTCCCTTTCGAGCTTGAGTTTGAGCCATAATCCATCTTTAATCTATCTCTTATCCCTCTCTTACCTATATTCTATTTTATTTATATCAGTTTATCATTTTTCAATTATCTGTCTTATATTAGTTTATCAATGTATCATTTATCTATTTGAATCCACTTAATTGTTTAAACAACGAGCTGACATCCTTCGAGGAAGCCCTTTGGATTCTTGGAATCGGCATTTTCTGAGCAACTTGCTTATCCATATTTCTAATCATATCTTATGTAGTGTCTTTTATTGCAAGTTACTTGCAGGAAAGGAGCTTGTACACATCTTTCATGGAGCACAACATCAAGCATCGTCAATCAACATCTACGGGTATTACTAAACCCTGCGTCCTCTGAGGTCAGTATGTTTCTATTTTCTTGCTTAGTTAATTCAAGTTGAAGGAATAAGAATATTTTTGAACATTTTGGCATGCCCGGTGGGACCACTGAGTCCCTTATTTCATTGTTTCATTCATTCAAATTATCATATTTTTTTTATTTTCTAGTTTTCTATTTAGTAATCGCTAGCGATTTGGTCTATCACCAGCGATTGGGTGAATCGCCAGTGATCCAGTCAATCACCGACGACTTTTCTGAATTATTTTGATTAATTTGTAGTTTTCCTTCTAATCATTGTTTTTTGTTTATGCCAACCTGATTTTGCAGGTTGTTGTCTCTAGAGGCTTTGTTTGTTGGATTGCTTATTGCTAAAACTAAAAGTTGGAAAAAATTGCAATTTTTTTAAAAAAAGGAAGCTTTATTAGAGGTGAGTTTTAATCCTTTTTTTTTTTTTCTATACTGCATTTTTTCTTGTTTTCTCTCATCAAAATCAATTTGTCATTTTGGGCTTAAACGAACAATTACATTCTTCTTGATCACATAGTTTTAATTAGGAAAGTTAATTGATTGCATTCAATTTATCTTTCCCCCACACACAACCAAATCACTCAAAACATCAAACACACATTAAAAAAAAATCTTCCCATGTGATAACTATTGGTATTTCATCACCCAATAGGGAAATTGACTCGATGTTCTTGATGAGTATAAACAATTGTCTATCGGTATATTGGCCAAGCACTCGACTCCCTTATCGCTATGGGACCATGAAGTGAGGGGGTAGGCACCAATACCAAACCTAGTACCGGAAACAACACAAATTTGAACCTCACGAACCTTTGGGTATATCGAGGACGGCAACCTAGTATCGAAAACATCAATATCAATATCAACATCAACATCATCACAAAATATCTAAAATATCAACATAAACATAAACATCATCACAAAACATTGAAAACATTTCCTAAAAATCATACTTTTTCCATCACAAATTCAAACTGACACATAATAGTTGAATCACTGGCGATTTCTGCCTTTCTAAATTAGGGCATCCACATGCCGCCAAAACGACAAAAAATTCTAAAACTAGCTAAAAAAACCAACAAAAATACACACAAAATGACTCAAAACTATTCAAAACGACTTACCTCTGCCATAGTAGGCTTGTGATGCCTTGACGAAGCCATTGCGCTCAAATTTTGATTTTTCACTCAACTTCACTCTCTAAATGCGTAACTTGATCGGTTAAAATGAGCTTATGACATTGATCTTGGTTATTTATAGGCCCAAATTCATCCCGATGTAATCATTGACAATTGACTTAATTGTCGGTGATTTCTTCGAAATCGCTAGCGATTCGTCCCATTTTTGGCATCCATGCCCATTTTTATCAAATCATCACTTTTTTTTTCCCACAAATGTGCCTCTTTCAAAGGACCTTTGTCCTTGAAACATTAAAAATCAAGAAAGAAAAACAAAATCAACATTGGGATTTGTCATATGTCTATGGACGCGTGCTCTTTGGCCCCCATCACTTGAATTCCCCTGTCTATTTAACCTACCTTTGTGAATCATACGTTTATAAGTATCGAGCCCTTTGGTTCCCCTATCATTTGATTCCTCGGTAGCACATCCTGTTTTGATACCCCTTGGATAGGGAATTTTTTTTGAATGAAACACATGATAAAACCTATCCAATCACAACTGTCAAACTGGTGTTCCCTACACTACATTGTAGTCACCCCATTTTGAGGGAGGTCACCCATATAAACAACTCACCATCGCTTTTGTCTAATGCTTTGCCATTAAATCACTAGACACAAACAGGGAAAAAATGTAGACACATAAAATCTACACCCCTCATCTTTATTCAATCAATTAATTAAATACATCAGTATTTCATATCCTAAGTCATATACTACACCCCTCATCATTATTCAATTAATTAATTAATTATGAAAAAATCCCATCATTATCACACTTATCTCATGTGAATCCTTCTTTACAATTGTTAAATCCTTCTCAACCACCTAGGAATCTTCCTAAAGGCCAACTTAGGAAAAATCAAATCAAATTTAACCTATTTTGAAAACTTCTCAACAATCACAACATGTCCCCAACCACCTAACAAATTAGCACCTCGAAACCCAAAACAAAAAGCCTTGTTTTAGAAGTTGTTTCAACTATTTTCTAAACAAAGCTCAAACAACCTGAAATTGCCGAAGATTCAGGTAATTGTCAACAATTATTTAAACCAGTTATCTAGCTTCTCACAGGGATCCTCAACTTCAGTCCACAAATTCTAGTCTTCCATACGAGTTCATAGCATCCTGCACGTCCTCCCTGAGTACCAGAGCATTCGAGCAACATTACCAATATCTATCAAGTATTTGCAATAAATTTTTGGAGCCTCTATGGATCAACACTCCATCACCCATCATGCATATTATACCAGCTACCTGCATCATCCTTCATCAAGGTTAGAAGATTCTTGTAGCACCACATCAACAGTCCAGGTATTTTCTTGTCTGTTTATTTATCAATTTTACATCATTTCTAAATATCTATAACTTTGAAAACATCATTTTAAATCATTAATCATTTGAATTTATCAATCTATTACAAAACACCAAAATCGCTAGCGATTGGCCTAATCGCCAATGATTCCTGTCATTTTTACTTTTCTACAATTTTTATCAGTTTTTCATTAAATCTGCTTTATGTGTCATATAAAACCTTTTGTTACTAACACCTTGTCAAGTATGGATTAATTTTAGATGGCAATTGGTTGCCCTTCTCATGAAATCACCAACATCCATTCATTATCGATAGTTCGACACCCTTTTTACTGGGAACAATATGATATTTTGTATGATTTGACTTTGTGCACCATCCATCACGCTCCTTTAGACGAATTGGAGAACATTTTTGAGTTCACTCAAGAAATCTGTCAAGCAATAAAAGACTACTGGTTTGCGTACTTTGAATACATATTCATCCAATACAAACTTGCTTGGGCTGCATACAAGGCTAAATAGGGCCCCCTTTCGAGCTTGAGTTCGAGCCATAATCCATCTCTAATATGTCTCTTATCCCTCTCTTATCTATATTCTATCTGCTTTATATCTATTTATCATTTTTCAATTATCTATCTTATATCAGTTTATCAATGTATCGTTTATCTATTTCAATCCACTTAATTGTTTAAACAACGAGCTGACATCCTCGGAGGAAGCCCTTTGGATTCCTGGAATCAGCCTTTATCGAGAAACTCGCTTATCTATTTTTTAATCTAATCATATCTTGTGTAGTGTCTTTGATTGCATGTTTTACTTGCAGGAAAGGAGCTTGTACACATCTTTTAAGGAGCACAACATCAAGCATCATCAATCAACATCTACGGGTATCGCTAAACCCCACTTCCTCTGAGGTCAGTATGTTAATACTTTCTTTCTTAGTTAATTCAAGTTGAAGGAATATGAATATTTATGAACAATAGGGAAATTAGATTATGATCTGGTTTTAGGTCCCTGATAGAATCATCAATCTCCACTCCTTTTATCATGTCGATTAAACTTTGCGAGAAAATCATATAATCAACAACACTTGCCCCATTGTAAGTTTTACAAGTAAAATTTCTAGAGTTATGCCATCTTTCCATCCCATTGGAAATAACTAGATCAAACATGCCACACAAAGAGTTCATAATTCTTCACCAAATGATTAATGTCCCTGTTTTCCTCCGACCATCTTGCCCACTGTTGATTATCTTCTTCCATGATCCATAATGGATTTTGGTTTTCCTTACTACTCTACATGTTAGCTTGCTCATTTACAGTCCTCGCGTTGATGTCACCTAAAAGAAGAAATTCCTCTTGTTGTGAAAGATCTAAGATATCTTTCTTTAGGATTCCCATCTAGCCCACATTGTTTTTACGTTTTTGAGACTTGAGGTGCAAAGTAACACGTTGTTATTCTAATGCCACTCATGTTTTATGATATTTTAAACCAAATGAACTGTTTGTTTGTGTCCTCTTTTATCTGCTGAATATTTTTGCCTTTCGCTTATTTAACTAAAACCATTATAACTCCAAAACCTTTCCCATTGCTAGCTACTTCATTCCAAACTACAAACTTCTTATGACCTTTAAAAGAAGGGGTCTGCAACCATCATGTTCATGAGTTTCCATGAGCAAATTATGTCTCTTCCTTTTGCTACAGGGCCAAACCCAGGCCCCCTTCTCTAAGGATAACCTCTAAAATTCCAACATGTAAGTTTTAACAATACATGGGAGGGCCTTGATTCCTATTTATTTTGGTGCTAAGATCTCAAAGCAAGGTTCTCACAGCTTTTCATCCACGAATGGCCTAACTCATTCCTCATTAACACCAATTTTGTTGTTCTCCTGTTGGCATCCATTTATGAAGAATACTGTGACATTGTCTTGCTAATTAAGTGTTTTTCCGTTGTACAACCATGCTCTTTTATCTTTGTCTCTTGTTGCTCTTACTTTAGTTAAATATTTCCTTATATCCTCCAATTTTATTAAAGTTAAATCATCATCTAAACATAAATTTGACCCCCTCAAGTGTCCCTTCATACTAAAAAGTTGGTACTTGTCTTCTAATCTCCTCATGACAACTTTGATAGGTCTATCCCTTTCTTCATCTACCTGTCCAATTCTCCTTTCTTGCATGATCGACCCTTGCCATTGTAGTTTGTCTCTTAATAAGTTCACTTGCCAAAATGAATGTGTTTTCATTTTTTCCATACTATTTTACCCCTTTGATAATATATTTGTTTATTATCCTCTCATGCCTTTCTCTATGTTCGTTTTCTTGCATTCTGCTCAAATTTGCACCTTTCTTGTTCTCCTTAGTCGATGGATCTTAACAAAACGATACCATGACGTGGTTTCATTTGCGTTTATATATTTGGCACATTCCTCAACCACAAATATTTGAGAGTTCATGATCTTCCTCACATTTCTCATGTTAAAGTTAGGAGTGAAAGGATGTGTTTCACAAGCGCCACTCGGACTAGTTTGATGAAGATGCGAATTTGAGGGTTCATTATTTTCTTTAGTTGGTTCATAGTGACTTGATTGGTTGAATGGACGGGTCACCACTTTCGGTTGGTATGTTTTGACTTTCAATGATGATTTACATAGAATAATTTGGGTCTATTTTAGTGGAACAATGATGACAATGTTTCATTTTTGTAAAGAATTTGATGCACTTGTAGAAAATATAACAAAAACCTTATTATGTTGTTTGAAATAGATAATGAAGAAGAGTACGAAAGAATAACATTGTTAATTTTTGAAGTTCATGACACGAAGGCTCATTCACCTCAATATAATGGGATAATATAACAAAATGATATAACCCTAATGGAAATTGCTAGGTTCACGTTGCATAGTAAAAATATGGACTTTTTGAATTGATAGTAAAAGTATGGTACATGGCTAATCATATGAAAACTTTGGTGGTATGTAGCACATCCTATAAATATGGACTAAATATTGGAGTGAATTTGACAACATTGCTGTATATTGTGAATAGAGTTCTTTTTAAATCTATTAAGAATGTGACACTCAAATCATGGGGCCACGAGAAACCTACGATAAAACATTTTATATTTTGTTTTAGTTAAACAGCTTAGATTTTATTCCAAATTTAAGGAATTTAAGGCTTATGTATGCAAACACGTAATTTTGGTAGTTAATTGCTACGGTATTAGTGTATTTGTGTGTTTATAGACCATTGGTCTAAATTAGAGTTTTATTAGTGCATTTTTTAGTGTTTATTGACTTTTGATTTGAATTCATTTTCATTTATCGATTTCTCTCATTTTTCTCCATATGGGCCCTATTTTGTCTCATTTCCTCCATTTGTTTGTGTTTTTCCTTCTCTATTATTTTATCTCCTCCCTTTGGTTTTTGTAATTTTTTTACTATTCATATTTTTATGGGCCCTTTTCACCTATATTTGATTTTATTGAGTCTTGTGCCATTTTTTGTCGGCTTCCCCTCCCATTGTACATTGGCTTATGTGTATATAGGGTCCAAATTTGAATTCAAAGTAATTTGATTTTATTAAGTCTTATGCTCATTTTTGTCGTCTTTTCCTCTTGTTTTGTATTGGCTTATGCATCAATAGGGTCCAAGTTTGAATTCAAAGTAGTAATTAAATACAAAAATGTGTAGTGCCCCCTCCAGTTCGTAGTAATTTTCTTTTCTTTGATCATGGCAATTTTCTCGGAATATTGAATTATGTTCATGTTGTTTGTAAATCCCCTTGTACCCTGTGGAGATAGGGACAACTCTCATCATTTCTGATTAGAGGTATTTAAGATTCTTGACCAATCTCCTTACGTTTACCGACATGATCGTTTAATTCATAAAAGATTATAAATGATAATAATGACATGAATTACTAATTAGATGATAATAAAATTAACATAATCAAATGAGATAATTATAGACGTGAGTTATAGATTAGCGTTATAAGCTCTAACCCGAGATCGAATTATTTTTTTTGCATTTGCGAAATATGAATAGAAATCATTAAAATGATCTTCATATCAAACTTGGGTATTGGTAGGTGAAACACCCATTTATTTTGGGGTGGCTATGTTTATTATTTTTCTTGAGACTTGGGACACACGAGTTTCGTTGTCAACCAAGAATTCAGGTTAAAAGAATGTGGTCAGACATGGAAATAGGAAATGCTTTGGTTGGCATATAAGCAAGATGTGGAAGCATAGAGTAGTGGAATATTACTAGGCGTGGTAGTTGTAGTATATGCCTAAAATTGATTTATTGAAGAGGCCACATAGATTCCAAAGCAAGCGTCATGGTGGATTTGTATGCAGAGATTTGGTTTCATGAGACATTATGATTGCAGGGTGTAGAAGATATGGGTTTCCTAACACAACCTTGTTATTGTTCACCAAATGAAACAAACAAGTCTACAACCAGATTGGTTCACCTTTACCAACATCCTCCCTGCCCATGTCTTCTATTTCCGGCCAATCTGTGGCTAAGTGGAGCTTGGTACTAGGTATGGACATATTTTTTGATGAAAATGATCTTATATAATATTAAATGAAACATGATACATGATTCTCTCAACAAAAAATGCGGGCAGTATGAGAGCACGACCCAAAGCCACGAAATACACTAGGCCAAGCCTAGGAAAGTAACAAAAAATTACAAACAATTAAAAACAAAACCATCCGAAGGAACATAAGGACCAGGAGAACCGAAGGACCCCTGAGAGGTAGGAACAACAAAGCGTCCCTTCTTCTCCTTATATTTCGTGACAACAGTCCACAGTGCCTGCAGGGGAGCCAATGCAAGCAGAGGGACTGGGTGAGGGCTATCCGGACTCGGGTCAGAACTAGAAGACTCAGAGACATGCGACCGCTTGGTACCACTGCCAGCCAGGGGAATCTCAACACTCATATTTTCATAATGTTTGGGGGAATCACTGACTTTTGAATTTCTCCCTCGTTCAAAGGAACTGTAGGGGTCGTACACTTGAATCCTTTCCCTAATTCCTATGAAGATAGCTCTTCATGTTCCTTAGAATACTCCTCCTTATTCTCCATATTCGGAAAAGGAATTCTCCATCCTCCCTTATGTGATGAATTCCTTTTATGGATACTCTTCTTCCTTTGAGGGAAATCTTCCTATAAGTGTCCTAGAATTCAACATGCCTAGCATCTAAACGTTGTATTTTCGTAATCCAAAATCTGGCATGCTGATGGTTCCCTGTGCTCAGGAGGATCTTATCAGGTAGCCCTTTGCTTAGATCGATTTCAGCACAGAATCTGGCATATGTTATAAGGCCTGCCTCATCCATGGATATATCCACCTTGAGGAATCTTCCCAGAGCATTCCCTATATCTTCCAGAGCACTCCACAAATGCAGAGGGAGGTTCGGGAGACGCACCCACACTGGCATCGTAGTGACAATATGAGTATTTGCGTCGAACAACGGAAACCACGGCATGAGGAATAAACTGGCAATCGTTTCCCCAAAACCAGGGACCATCTAACGGGCATTTTCTATAATCCTCTTCCTCCTCGAAATGAACCACAAAGAATCCCTTTGAGCAAAAAGAAATATCGCATTTGTTTAACCAATTATCGGAAACCCACTGTGTGAGGGCAGAAGAAGTAGGCCACATTCCGTTAAATCTTCTTATCACTGCTAACTGGGCCAGTGAGAGGAGATGGGCACAAACCTCCGAATTGTTTAGAATAAGTGTTTACATTTCTTCTACCAGATCCACAATATATGCCTCTATTTCGGCTGGCCATTCGTGTTTCTGCTACAACACCTCTTTGAATCAAGGAAATCAAAATTCTTCTGGATGGTAGGGGCTCCCCCTATGGCCGCGGATTCTAAATCCATGTTGCACAGTGCCGAAATCCTCCACCTGAGGTCGCATTGCCACTTGCTACCTGCCGGCTAGGGTTAGGGGTTCGAACAACTTCTCCGCTCATCTTTTCTTATTTTGGGGGTTAGATGTTTCGGTATGTACATCTTTCAAAATGTAAAGGATAAGGTAAATTATTGTCTGAAGCTGTAGTTGCAAGTGCCTGGTAAACATGTATGCAAGTGTGAAATCAAGAAAAATATTTTCCAGTGAATGGCATTGGATTTGTTTTATTATTTTTCTCCTTGTAGCATTGAATTATGGGGAGCCTGGACTAGGCACGCAGACTATTTGATAGAATGCCTTGAAGAAATGTAGCTCAAATAAAATTCCATGGTTATAGGACGCACACACCAGAGGTAGATTCAGGAGATGCACCCACATTGGCATCGTAGTGACAATATGAGTATTTGGGTCGAACAGTCGAAACCACAACACGAGAAATAAACTCATGTTTCCCCAAAACCAGGGACCATGCGACAGGAATTTTTGATAGTACTCATCCTCTTCGAAATGAACCACAAAGAATTCATTTGAGCAAAAGGAAATAATACGTTTATTTGACAAATTATCAAATGCTGAAGAAGCAGGCCACATTCCGTTAAATATTCCTATCACCGCTAACTGGGCTAGTTAGAGGAGATGGGCATGAACCTCCGACGTGTTCAGACTAATCTGAGGTATTTCTTTGATCAGATCCATAATATATGCCTCTGTTTTGGCCATTCGTTCATGTTTACACTGCAACACCTCTTTGAATGAAGGAAATCGGGTTTCCGCTGGACGACAGGGGCTCCCCCTCTGGTTGCGGCTTCCAAATCCATGCTGCGCAGTGCCCTGGCCTAATGTCGTCAACTGAAATCCTCTACCCAAGCTCGCGCCGCCACCTGCTGCTTTCCGGGTAGGGTTAGGGGCTCGAACAACTTCTCTGCTCATCTTTTCTTCTTTTTGGGGTTAGATGTTTTAGTATGCACATATTTCAAAACGTAAAGGATAAGGGAAAGTGTTGTTTGAAGTTACAGTTGTAAGCGCCTGGTAGACATGTATGCAAATGTGAAATCATACAAAATATTTGGTAGTGGATGACATTGGATTTGTTTTATTATTTTTCTCCTTGTAGTATTGAATTATGGGGAGCCTGGACTAGGCACCCAGACTGTTTGATATAATTCCTTGAAGAACTGTAGCTCAAATAAAATACCATGCTTATAGGATGCACACACTTTGGATTTGTTAAAAAGGCCTAGGAAACTTTCAAGCAAATGTTGCCAGGTGTGAATCCAAACACCTCAACCTTTGCCAACGTGTTCTTAGCTTGTGCTAAAATGGGAGTCGTGAAACATTCATCTGAAGGCCTCAAAGATATGTGTTTCCATGAAATGCATGGTTACATGTTATGTGCAAGATGGGTTTGTTAAAAATTCTTAAGAAACCTTCAAATGCCTTGTAGTTGTTTGGTGTAAAGCCTAACTCCTAAACGTTTCCAACATCATCCTTGCCTAGGTTAAAATTTGAGCAATAAAACAACAAATGACCATCCATAAAGCATAGTGGAAGGTGGGTATTGGTCAGTTATTCATGTTTTAAGCTCCCAATAGATATACATGCAAACGTGGAATATTTTGGCGTTAGGAAGACTGTGTAATTTTTTACCTACAATTGATCCTTATGTTTGCGTGGTTGATTATTGTTGTTTGTTCAATTTGGAGTTTTTTGAGGGCCCAAGAACTGTTTGACGAAATGTCAAGTAGAGAAATATGCGTTCACATTTTTTGATGATGTTGGGTATGCAAAAAATAGGTCTTCTCAGAAGGATTTGGAGCATTCAAGTAGATGCAATTAGAGAACATGTAGACTGCCTGGAGCCTCGTATACCCTGTTTTGTTTATTTTCAGGAATGGCCATCTTACCTTCTTGCATAATATAACATTTCTATCTTTCCTATTTATAATGGTGTTAAAAATAAAATTTAAGAAAATTAACCTTTTGGGGAATTAAATGAGACATAACACCAATAGAAAAATTTACTTCTTTTTATATGCAGCTGGAAAAGTTACTTTGAACCTAAACCCAACTCCCAAATTATCTCTTGAGATGTTTGGAAAACTTTGGTAATAGTACTAGATACTGAAGCCACAAGGTGGACGAGTTGAAATTGAATTTTAGTTTAAACTTATCTTTTGACGACCTTTCGAAATGTTGATAAAACATGTTTTTAATGACACATAATATCTCTCTAGACCCCTTAATGGGAAAATGAAGCTTTGATTATGTTCCTTGTCATGTGGAGGGTTACTTTGAACTCTGGAATGACCCTGAATGTTCGTTTGACCATTTTTCGGCATGTTCTTAGGTGCATAGTTGACCTCTTCACAGATTGGGACAACTGTTGAAATTTAAAAGTTTAGTTTGGTTTTGGCTTGTTGTTTAGGCCCAGGGTGGAGGAATGGAATTCGACCTCCACATACCTCTAGTATTTATCCATGACAATCACTACCAATTATTAGTTATGATAAAATTGATTTGTAAGCTAGTTTTATAGGTTGGTTTTGTAGGCCTTCGGTTGTCAGGCGAAAAAGGTCATTTGAGTGCAATTACGATTGGTAGCTTCGAAAAGACGGACGCCAATTAAACCCAGTTCGCCCATTTTGGGTTCTGTCAGCTCCCAGTGGTTCCATATATATAGGAGAGTAGGTGGGAATTTGACTCTTTATGTGTTTGGTTTCGGTGATTTTTTTGAACGCATATTTTTGAGCCACTCGAACTAAACTTATCACTTTTTGTAAACTTGTAGCAAAATGGGGAAAAATGTCATAGAACCTTATTCAAGTAAAATATCTATCAAAGAACTTGTAAACACTAACATATGACTATATGGAACTTCCTTTCGATGCTTGTTTTGAGAAAATTTATCATGGGAAAACCGGTGTTTTCTCTCTCCTCTCTCTATCTCTCTCTAGTTTTAAAAATGAAAAGACATTCCATTTGTATTTCTAACTCTCTCCAGAAGTGTGATTATGTGGTGTTTTCAATATGAATGGAAAATTTAGAAATCATGATTTATGTTAGATCGTAGGAAAGGTACCATGCTAATATTTGTGTTGACCTTGTTGTGGATGCAGGTACCATGGACATGAGAGAACAATAGCTTGCTCAATATGTTGCGATGGCATGTACCATTATAATGAATACTTTGTATATTGTAAACAATAACACTACTAATGAGGTTTTATAGAACAATATTGTTGCATTAGGCAAGAGATATTATTATTGTTCTTTGTGATGAAATGGTACTATTACTCGTATAGTTATGTAGTTAAATTATAATTGATTGTGTGTATTTTAGAGTTTTGTAAGTTAGTTGTGGAAAATGCAAATGAAATAATCTTGTTTTGTATGTTAAGTTCAAATGTTTTAGCACTGTTAGGGTATTACTTTAAAAGTTACTAGAATGACCCTAATTTAATGCCCTGTTGGTGAAATAATTTGTCGCAGGGAAACATTAGTGGATTTTCACTAATGGTCACGGGGCTAAGTCTTGGGTCCCATGCAAGGGGCAAGCTAAAAAAATTGAGCAAATGCAACAGATAAAAAATTGTTAGAGTAGGTATTTACCTTAGCTCATGTTCACTTAGGTACTTTATTTACCTTTATTGTATTTATCCTCACCCACTTATGTATGTGAATATTTCTTTTTATTTATTTAGATATTATGAGATATTATCTAGTTGTTAGGTATAGTTCTTTCCTTGATATATGGAATTGACTATTTCTTTCATAGATCTATGGTATTGACTAGATCCTTGATGTCTAGTTCTCTCATAAATCTATGGACTTGACTAGTTCTTTGATGACTAATCCTTAGCTCTTGGTCATATGAGGGTTTAAAGCTTGTGATTCATATTAGTAGGTGCTTATCTTCAGCCCCCTTTAATTTTATTTATGTGGTGAAGGCAACAATATTTTATTTTGTTTTAGTGGCACCTAAAATAAATAACAGAGCAAAATAGTAAAAAGCTTGTAACTTTTGATTGGTAACTCGGTTTTGAGTGCCGTTTTTTGTAAAAGTGCTTGTTTTTTCGTGCTCTTTCCATTGGAAATATTTATTTTGAGACTTGCACTATGTTATAAAGTGTCAAATATAGGAGTGTTGTAATCAATTGTGGACATAATTTCGGCTGAGCCCGACGTCCTAAATTTTTGGGAGTTGCAGTTTGTACCTATCATGGATTTTGAGAATGATATGCTTTTATCTGAAGTATGTGGACTTCAAGAGGATATTGTAAAATTTGTGGAAGAAAATAGATCGCTCAAGAAGCGAAATTCTCTTCTACAATCACTCATTCACGATAAGGATACAATAATACACTCTCTGCAGAACAAACTTGCTAGCCTACAACATCACCATCATATTGTGGACAACCATATCCATACTCCTAGTCCACTTGTAGCTTGTTGCTCTTCTGAACCCACTGACATTGATCTGTCAGTCTTTGAGCTATGTTCCTGCTCTTGATGCTCTAAACCTATGAAGCTTGTTACTGCATGCTCTTCCACATCTGTGCCTATTATAGTACCACATGTTGTGTATCCTACTTCTGCTCAGCTGCATGGTTTTTTTGAAAAGCATACCATTGCATTCAGTTCTCGCATGCTCCGTTCTATGGGTCTCACTAGTGGAGTCATTGACAGACATTCACAGGGTATTGTTTCCTCTATTCCACATGTTAAGTGGAATTCTCGTCATGACATTGGTTTTCGAGCAGATACTTTATTGGGATCACACATTGATAGAGCTCCTTTTTTTCGTTTGCTCGACTCTTTCTGAGGATCATGAGCAACACATGAGTTCTACACCTTCACTCAGGATTGAGAAACCTGAGATTTTAGTTGTCAGACATGATCAACCTGACACACGTTCTGATGTTATTTTGCATGCACCCATTGTGTATTTTGCACCAAGTCATATGCAGGCATCTTCTTCATCCATCCGTGTTGATTTGGGTGGATATCTGATCACTCGTAGAGGCGACATAGGCATTCGTTGAGAGGACTCTACAGGCATGGCTCCTCCACCATTCGGCCTCTTGCTCCACTTTCTATACCTTCTGCATTGTGATGCTTCTTGTTTTGAGCATTTTTCTTTAGCAGGTGTAGTGTATCTCTCTTGTTTGTTGAGAGATTTTGTATCTGTATTTTCGACACTTTTGGCATGTTGACAGTATCTCTTGTGGGGGATCTATTATGGTGAAGTCCAGTGTTATTTTGTCAGTGTTCGAGTAGTTGATTTTAGGAAACTCATACAGATTTGTAGCGTCACTCCACCCATTCAGCAGTATGGGAGGGTGTGGTGTTGATCATGCTTCTTCGGTTTTCGTGTCCTTGCCTTGTTACCTTGGCTTTTTCTAGGATTAAAACAGTGACACTCTGGAGTTTGTGTCCTTGCCTTGTTGCTTTGGTTATTGTTCTTGGATCGTGGCACACCTATTTGCAGCAATTGATCAATTATGTTTGGTGTTTTTTTTACACTTTCGACATCACTCCGTTGACAGTCTCCTTGTATGGAGCTATTCTGGTGAAACCCGGTGTCAGTTGTTTTTGAGTTTTGTGATCGAGTAGTGGATTCAAACCACAGTGCACACCAAACTTCTTCAACATTGTACGAGTTTTTTGAGCCGAGCTTCTTGGGATGCCTTGGAGCGGGTCTTTACTCTCTTTACTTTGTTGTTACTGGTTTTGGGTACCTTGCGGTGTTTTTTTTTCCCAGTTATTGTACATGAGTACCTCATCAGGCCTAGTTGTCGGGACTCATACTGTGGACATGCCACTTCTATTTTGGCCCCTAGCTTCACTTGAGGGGGGTGTTAGAGTAGTATTTACCTTAGCTCATGTTCACCTAGGTACTTTATTTACCTTTATTGTATTTATCCTCACCCACTTATGTGTGTGGATATTTCTTTTTATTTATTTAGATATTAGGAGATATTATCTAGTTGTATAGTTCTTTCCTTGATAGGAATTGACTAGTTCTTTCCTTGATCTATGGTTTGACTAGATCCTTGATGTCAAGTTCTATCCTAAATCTATGGTTTTGACTATTTCTTTGATGACTAGTTATTTCCTGATTTATGGCTTGATCTATGACCTTGACTGGTTCTTAGATTGTTATTCCTTGCCTATATAAGCAAGGCCCATTCTCATTGTATTTCATTGAGTTCCATAATAATATATGATATTGCTTCTCATTTTTTTGCAAAGTTTTATGTAAAGTTATTCTGGTGAATTACTTTCATCTTATTGATCGTGATGTTTGATTAGCATCTGTGTTCTTGGCTTGGTACGATCTGGTTATCGTTCCTTTCAATAGTTATGATATTTTGGACATTAATGATGATTGTATGATTTGTGCAAAAGTATTTTTATTTGGCTTGAGATCCCTCTCAATCTATTGAGATCTTCCAATTGTGTCAACCAATAAGTAATGAGGACCCATTATTCCATATGGAATGCCTATTTTGGTAACATTTGTATTAATTTATAGAACTAAGGTCATGAATTATCCGTTTAATCAATTTTCAATATTTTCACCATCTTCTTTGTTTTTTCTCCTACCCTAGGAAATATTACAATTGTATTCCTATGATAAGATGGAACATTTTCCCCTAAATTTTAGATACCCTTGAATTGATTCAAACATTTCAATACTATCATAAACCACCACAAAATACTTGGAGTGACCAAGATTATAGATTTCCCTAGAAAATATTCCCAGTGAAGGATGATATTATATGGCTTCAAAATGGCTGGAAAATACATGGATCAATTGAAAGGTCCTAGGCCTCTAGAGGAAGATATGAATTCTCATAGAAAAAAATTAGTTCAATAACCAAATAATGTAGATGTAATCTTTTGGTTGTACAAATGAAAACAATTGTAAATTTTTAGCACTTTCCTTTGAGTCGAGGTGAAATTTATGATATTGAGGGTAAAAATGGCCAGGGACAAGGATGCTAGCTATTTTGCGGGAGTTTTGGAAACATAATGAACTATTTGGAGCTGAAAAATAAAAAACTTTAACTTGTACGAGTTTTTTGAAATAGTTACACTCAAAATTGGAAGATGTTGTAAGAACATGAATCGTAGAATTTTGAGTCTAGTTTCTAAGCTACTAAATTTTATTGAAAACAGATAAGTTTAAGTGGGTCAAATAACTAAAATACCAACAGGTGCTCTTGTTTTTGTTAAAAAACATAACATAGTGACTTTCGTGCCCCCCATCATTTTTGGGGCACCATTTAGTATTTTTGAAAACCCTTTGGTAGAAAGATAGCTAGGAGCATCTAGTTTGGGCTACATTTTTTTTAAAGATTTTTTTAGCGAGTATTTTTTTATGATTTTTCTAGTACAAAAATTTTAAATTTTGAAAAATAACGGAGCTCCAACCATGCCCCCCCTAACTACCTCAAAAAATATCATAAATTATATTTTTTTGAATATGTATAGAATTAGGCCTAATTTGGGCTAATAATTTTTTTCAATTTCGATGAGCCAAAAAAAGATACATGACAAAAGATAGACATGTTTAAACTTCAAAAAATAGCTATAAAAAGGCATAGTTAGAAAATAAATAATATGGAAACCTTATATTAGTCAGAAAATTTGAAAAATTATATTTTAGAAAGAGAAAGTTTTGCTCTACGTCGTGGTATAATTTTTTTAAACGAATCGATCGTTTTATGTCGATTTATGATGGTGGAAGAGAGATTTTTTTGCATTTTCCTTCAAAAACACGCATTGTTTGTTGTGTTTTTATAGGTCCATGCCTCAGGTTTGGGGATCCAAACTAATCCCCAAGCCTTGAGGCATGGCTTGGAAAAGTTGGGGGCATAATAAAGGGAAACATGTACACGCATAACGCGTACGCGTTCCTGATAGTATAAACATGATATGTGGTTTTGGCATGCTTCTATTTACAAAAATAAATGTTTAAGTATAAAAATAATTTTATTTATTATTATTTTATTATACTTTAAATTTATTTTAGTAAATATAAGATGTTAGGGTCACTCTGCACCTTATGGAACTAGTCTCATAGCTCCATGAGTCACGGTTTAGAAGATAGTTTTTATAGTATAATTTGGTCAGTACATAGGTAATTTTCAGGATTTCAGCATTCAGCCTAAAGCTTTTAGCATTTAAATTCTACAATCAAAACCCTAAACCCTAAACCCTAAACCCTAAACCTAAACCCTAAACCCTAAACCTTGAGCCCTTAACCCTAAACCCTGAACCCTAAACCCTAACCATGATCCCTAAACCCTAAACCCTAAACCATAAGCCCTAAACCTAAACCTTAAACATTCAACCCTTACCCGTGAGCCCTAAACCCTAAACCCTAAGCCTTAAGCCCTAAACCCTGAGCCCTAAGCCCTAAACCCTAAACCCTAAACCCTAAACCCTAAACCACGAACCATGAGCCCTAAATGCTAAACCCTAAACCCTAAACCCTAAAAACTAAATCCTAAACCCTAAACCCTAAAAACCCTAAAACCCTAAACCCTAAACCCTAAATCCTAAACCCTAAACCCTAAACCCCTAAACCCTAAACCCTAAACCCTAAACCCTAAACCCTAAACCCTAAACCCTGAGCCCTAAACACTAAACCCTAAACCCTGAACTCTGTGACCTAAACCTTAAACCCTCAACCCTTAAGCCTGAGCCCTAAACCCTAAACTATAAACCCTAAAACCAAAATAATAAACCCTAAACCTTGAACACTAAATCCTAAACCCAAAACCCTAAACCCTAAACCCTAAACCTTGAACCCTGAGCCCTAAACCCTAAACCTTAAATCTAGAGCCCTTACCCATGAGCCCTAAACCCTAAACCATGAGCCTTAAGCCCTAAGCCCTAAACCCTAAACCCTAAACCATGAACCATGAACCCTAAATGCTAAACCCTAAACCCTAAAAACTAAATCCTAAACCCTAAACCTTGAACCCTAAACCCTAAACCCTAAAAACTAAAACATAAACCCTAAACCCTAAACCCTAAACCCTAAACCCTTAAACCCTAAACCTAAACCCTAAACCCTAAACCCTAAACCCTAAGCCTTAAACCTTAAACCCTTAACCCTGAACCCTAAACACTAAATCCTAAACCCTGAACTCCCCTAAACCCTAAACCCTCAACCCTTAACCCTGAACCCTAAACCCTAAACCCCTAAACCCTAAACCCAAAACCCTAACCCTAAAAACCATAAACCCTAACCCTTAAACCCTAAACCCTAAACCTTAAACCCTACACCCTGAACCATGAACCCTCAACCCTAAACCCTAAACCATGTAAACCTAAACCTAAACCCTAAACCCCCTAAACCCTAAACCCTAAACCTTTAGCCTTAAACCCTAAACCTTAAATACTAAACCCTAAACCATAAACCCTAAACCCTCATAACCCTAAACCCTAAACCCTAAACCCTAAACCCTAAAAAACCCTAAACCCTAAACCCTAAACCCTAAACTCTAAATCCTAAACCCTAAACCTAAACCCTAAACCCTAAACCTTAACCCTAAACCCTAAACCCTAAACCCTAAACCCTAAACCCTAAACCCTAAACCCTAAACCCTAAACCCTAACCCTAAGCCCAAAAACCCTAAACCCTAAACCCTAAACCCTAAACCTAAACCCTAAACCCTAAACCCTAAACCCTAAAAACCCTAAACCCTAAACCCTAAACCCTAAACCCTAAACCCCCTAAACACTTGAGCCCTAAAACATAAACCTTAAACCCTAAACCCTAATCAATAAATCCTTAAAACCTAAACCCTAAATCTTAAACCCTAAAACTTAAATTATAAACCCTAAACTATGAAACCTAAACCCTAAACCCTAAACCCTAAACCCTAAACCCTAAACCCTAAAACCCTAACCATAAACCCTAAACCCTAAAAACCTAAACTCCTAAACCCTAAACCCTAAACCCTAAACCCTGAACCCTAAACCCTGAACCCTAAACCCTAAACCCTAAACCCTGAACCCTAAAGCCCTAAACCCTAAACCCTAAACCCTAAAAACCCTGAACCAAAGGAAAGTCCTAATAATATCATTCATGTGTTTCAAAGGTAGGAATAGCCTTGATGATCGATCAACTCATTTAGTTTTTATGAGAGACTACTTCCTTTAAAGGCCTAAAAAGGCCATTTTTGGCCATTCTGTAGCTAATTGAACACCCTTCAGAAGTTTTTAGAGAAAATATAAAGCATCTGAGGGTGATTTCAGAGAGAATTGAAGATGTCTAAGTAAATTTAGGAAATTTTAGGAAATAAAATCTCATTCAGGAGCAATCTTTTTAAGACCGGGTTTTCAGGTGCAGGGAATGAAAGCTAAAATGGTAAAAGTGACTTCTCTGGATGATTCCAGGAGTTCTGAAAGACTTAGGATGAAAAAAAATAGGAATTGGAAGGATATTAGAATAATATATAAGGTGGAATAATCAACATTCATTCAAGGATTAAATATTTCTTTAGGTACTGCAAAACTCTTCAGCTGCCCCTCTAAGTTCAAAATGAAATAGGACCTAAATTTTGAGTTGCAGGCAAAATTAGATTTTTAGAATAGTTTCATTGATCATAAAATGTGATTTGTAGTGTTTCAGTGAAGTATGGAGGTCAAGAACATGTAACTCATACTCAAATTTAATTCAAGGATTCATCCCCTATCCGGAGGTGGAAACCCATTTCCATGAGGAGCAACTTGAGAAAAAAAAGTGTCCATGTACCATAAGCATGCTTACACCCAGGTTTCATCTTGGTAAATAAATTGAATTGTGAAGGATTCATCATATTTAAAGGTGAAATGTGGAGCTCAAGGAGTGACTTGATGATCATCATATCCTGACTCTGTCATTGTACCCAAATCTCTCCAAAGAACAAGCTAAAATGAGCTAGTCATGCCACCGAGGTATCCAGGACCATCATGTGTGAAGTATTAAGGCATCATCTATCTCCATGAGATACATATGAGTAAAGACACATGATGAAATATTGAATTTGATTCCATGAAAGGATGATTTTAGAGCCAGGAAAGGTGAAGGGATGATCTTTATATGGAGCACCATGTTTCTAAGAATGAGCAATCATCTGAGTTCACTTGATGCAATTCACTTGGTACTATTCGTAAAAACTCATTCAACACCTAGTAGTGTGATCACACCTTAAGGAGGAGGCACATTACAATCACCTCATTTTTTCCATAGGACAAGAATCCCATTCAGGGAGCAATCCTATATCTAGAAAGTGAGGATCTCATTTTAGTAAGAAGTAGACAAGCATCATAGAGTTGATTCGTGGTCACTAAAGTGAATTATGGACCAAATTTTAAAATTGGTATAAATTCAAGCAGTGGTAGTGCCAAAATCCAATCCAGAAGGTCAAAAAACCTACAAAATGACTATATGTTTTCCCAAAACAAAGACCGACTACAATATATATGGCCTGAAAGTTTTAGGTCATTGCTGAAATCCTGAAAATGAATAAGTACTGACCAGATTAGATTTTGAAAAACTATCTTCTAGATTATAACTGCCAGAGCTACGGGACCACTTCCATCAGGTGCAGAGTGACCCTAACATATTTATAATAATTTATAAATAAAATAAATATTATACTTAACATTTATTTTAGTAAATATGGCTCCTTCAAGCCCTTACAAACTTCATATAGAGAAAAATGCATACACATTTTGTGATCATAGAAACACGTACATGTTATAACACGTACACATTTTAGGTTCATGAATTGCCGAGCCTAGGAAAACATAACGCGATCATGTTATCTAGGTCGCACTTCTTGCACATGTCATACCTCGTTAAGTCTATCTTGGATTAATAGGTTCTTGCCCGGTTGTAGGTGACATTTTGAATGCTTATCATGCTTGAATTGATTAAATTACAATTTAAACATCATGTTTAATTGTTTAATCATGTTGATTTCATTATTTGGAAGGTTTATAATGATGGCTTGATTTATATTTGTAAGGTTGTTTCTTTATAAATACTATACTGATTCACTTATTTACGTTTCTGCAACTATGTGCAGTTAATTGTTTTATGATCTTGATATGGTTGACTAAATTTACAAAGACCCTTGTTGGCAAGCAAAGGTATAAGTCGATAATCAAGTCATAGGCCCAGGCTTCTATTTAAAACGTTATTTTAAAAGCCTTTATAAGGCATTCATATAAATGTTGATTGGTTCGCAAAACGATTATAAATTTTGTCTTATCAATAGAGAATTATACACACACACACACACATATATATGTATATGTATATGTATGTATCTATACACACACACATATACATGTGAATATATATATACATATATATGTAGATAGATATATGCATATATTATTAAAAATATTTTTGGCTTAGTTTTTAATATATATTGTAGACCTTATTAAGGTTGATCCATATTTGGTATGGTAATGTACTGTAATATTTAATGAGAAGGGGTCAATAGCTCGACTGAGACCCCACCCGAGCTTGTATCGAGTTGTTCATTTACTTGTTCACCGAGCCATCTATAGAATGATGATCTGGCACGTTAGACAATGTGTTGAGCAAGTGGAATTTTAGGGTTTATAATTTTTGTTTAACCCTGTCCGTTGGATGACGGATAACCACCCAAATGGAGAGCATGGATTTCAAGACAATTAGGAGGAAACGCCAAAGTTGGAATATGATGGTTTTGTAGGGAATTAGGAGTTGGAAGGAGTGTGGACAGTTTCATTAATTAAATTTTAATGAGGCTGCGTAGCCTCGGGAGAAGTGGGAAGCTTCTCGAGGAAGCCACCGCTGAGCTAAGTGGTTATTTTGGTATATCATTTTTCATTTTGGCATTTTGGCTCGCCATGTGAGCTCTGTATGTAAAATTTGTCATGGCTACTTTTGGGGCAAACTGTTGGGACTTTGCATGTAAAATTTAACTCTAGTTTGTTATGAAGGATTATATAGTCGATTTATGGATTTTATTGAGCTCCTGTGTTGATTTGAAGTTACTATTGGGTTTGGTTTTGTGCGTGAGCTTTGGAGGATTTCAGGGAATAAAAGGAAGTGGATTCGGTCTTCTTCAAGTGTTTACATGCATGCGATTGTCTCTTGCTCATCTTTGTCATTTATAACATTAAGATATTTTAGTGTTAGATGGACAAAAATAATTTTTCTATGCTTTCGTTTTCTCCATCAATGATCTGGTTATGGGTTTGGTTTAGATTTATTTTTGATAAATTCGATTGAATGCATACATGTTGTGAAAGATTTATCAATATATTATATGTACTAGTATGCAACTATTTCTTTAATCTATTTGTGGTCGAGTTATATATAGGCCACATAATATTATGACCATGTTATTTTCGTGAATATAAGACTAGTAGTGTTACCCATTATGCGAATGGAGCTTTGTAGGTTATAGTGGGAAATGTGTAAAAACTTGGGTGTTATTTTTATTAGATTTCATGTAATTGTGTAGGGTGGGATCGTTTTCATGCCTGGTTTAGGTTGTATATGATGATTGTATGGTTCTTATTTTTGATCTCAAGCTCGAACGCCTATAACTTATCATTTTATTGTCTCTGCTCATTGTTATAGGGTATAAATATATGAGTGGGTTGTATTACCCAACTCAGGCTCTAGTCGGTTTCAATCTGTTAATTGGGTTATGGTTTTTTAAATAAAAACAGACTCGACCAAGACGTCATTGATCTGGTCTTACATGTAGAAGGTTATTATTTGTATGACATGTAATAATGTAATGCATTCATATAAGAACATTCTCTGTTTCACTCCTACGCAAGAATTGCAAAGTTTGAATGTAGATGGTGGCTCTAGTTTGATATGCGACTCGATTGCCTACTAGTTCTAGGGTCTGGATTATTATTATTGTTATTTGAGACCGAGCTGTTTGCTTAGGTTGATGGACATAGGGTCAGTTTGATCACTCCACTGTTCATTTTCTTGATCTTCTTAGACCATCCCATGGTTGATGCTGACTGTGCACTTCTTGTTATTCACCATATGGTGAAGGCTTGTGATCTATTATTTGTTAATGGTTCATTCGAACCGGTGCTTGAAGGTGTATACATAAGGAATAAGTCTGTAGAATTAGTTTGATTGAATGAGAAAAATATAGCCTATTGTTAGGTTTGGCCATATACTTCATTTGCAGGCTGTAAGGATTATTATGACTCTTGCCTTGGTTCAAATAAATTAAGGATTATTTAGATAAGTTAAGGTAATCGATGAAATTTAAGTACAACTATTTTATAAATTATTATTATTTAAACAATGCTTAAACTCTTATTTCTTTAAGAAGGAATAATGTATTTTTATAAGTGAATATTATTCGATAAGGATTATGGTTGATAATATTAAGTTATTAAGTTTGGATAATTTAATTATTATCTTATCAAAACAAAATCTTAATATTATCATTATTAAGACGCGAATTGAGTATTATTATACTATTTTCTTTTAAATTATGTTATACAAACTAGGAATGAAGGTTGTGTGGTATGTATGATTGTTTCAGGACTTGTATTATTAATATACGTTTATGACATAAACATGACTGAATGTTTAAGTATAAAGTTTATTACTTGCTTGAGATTATTATTGTCTATTTTTGCATCCTTTCCGAAATTGATCAACTTGGATAAATGTGGACTTGGGAGTTGGTGGAGTTTCAGTGATGAATATGAAGAAAACATGAGATTTCATGATCTTGGGCACTTTGGAATCATTTTGAGGTATTTCCCTTCTTATTGAGGATTTTGGGATCAACACTTAGTCAATTTCGGAGTAAAATGGATAAAAGTGAGAAAATTGTCTTTGGGGGTAGTCCTTGCATTTTCTCTAACTCCCCTATCCAAGAAAAATTCAAAATAGTTAGTGAAAAATAAAGAAAATTGAGAAAATGGTTATTTTATTCTATTGCGGGTTTGGGGGTTGCGGATGGAATAGGTGCAGATGGAATTAAGGTTCCGGGAACTCATTCGGGACCACAATGAAAAGGATCGTGTGTTGTGTGGTAATATCATCCACCGGAGGAATAGAGGGTACGAGTTATTTTGGGGCTCGAGTTCCTCGCATGCCCAATTCGGCCAATTTGCTAAAGGAGTTGGACGAGCCCTTTGTATTGTGGGGAATGCGGAAGTTTCGGGCCCAAACGATACAAGTTCGGCGGGTTTTAAGTTCTCCAGATAGCCAAAATAGCCATAATGCATTGATTTCAGGCTAGAGCGAGGTTACAGGCTCATCAGGTTGACAAGGAATATGGTTCTGTGGGGTCACCAGTTCCCTGCGGACCCTATTTTTTCGTAAATGCTGGAGGAAGTGTTCTGCAGTGTTAGGGAGAAGCGGATTCAATGTATTGCAAGGAATGGTAAACTCAGGGCTTATGAGGTACAAGTACAATGGGGATGCATGTTCCCCGTGGTTTTGATTTACCCGTAGAGCACTGGGGTTTTTTACGTTGCGGGTCGAAGTGGTGCATGGAGAACCAGGTTCAACATAAATAGTTCCTCCGGGGAACTAGTTCCTTGAAAGGTGAGCCGACCCACATTATAAAGAGAGGGAGAGAGTCAATAGAATGTGGTGAATGCAATGTTGTGGAGTACAAAGGAGTGTGGGGAACTCATTCCCCGCAGGAACAAGTTCCTCACGAAGCACATGAGCCCACAAACCAAAGAGGCCCGAAACCAAAGGATATGAGGATGGTAGTTATATGTGGAGGAAGCAGACATTGCGGGCCCGCGAAGCACACAAGGCCCATGTACCCCAAGTTCCCCCATTACCTACAACCTTCGACATATCTGCAAAAAAAAAACAAAAAAACAAAATAAAAAAAAGTTATATGTGGACTGGGGGGTTAATGAAGGAACATTACCTGAGCTTTTTGAAATGGGAAAAATTGACCTCCTTAACCTGCATGTCTCTAACTTTCTCCCATTTGCTCCATTTTTTATAAAATTTATATCCTTGGATTCATATTTTAATGCACTACATCATGAAATGATTAAAATATTGGAGGTTGGTGGGGATTGGTGGTGAATATCATATAAAACACTTCCATCATTCAAATACACACTCCCAAGTAGTTTAAAACACATTAATGAAGACATGGAAGTATAAGATCAAGTTTCTTCTTATACAAACAAAAAAGGGATGAAGGAATGGGATTTGATAGGTTCTTGATATTTTTAAGCCATTTAATTCATTCTATTGGTGGTTGAATTAGAACTTGATTTTCCCTCCCCTCTCTCTCTTTTCCAACTTCTATATATTGTAAGGAAATCTCATTCTGAAAAGAGAGTTGGACACTCATTGTAATACCTGTGTATTCTCTCAAAATGAGTTGCATTTGTACTATGTGAGTCTCATAGGCCTCATGATTTGAATGTCTTCATGGTGAATCTTGCCTAATATCCTGGGTTGTAATGTATTGTGCATTCATCTAAAGCAATAAAATGCTGTGTTTTGTGACTCTAAATCTGTCCTAGATTGTATTTTCTTGCAATTTTCTTGCCTCACATTATTTTTGCATGTATTTGTGCATATCTTCTCTTCATTTGCAAGGTTTTCAAATCTGTTGTGTTGAAAGGAATTGGTGGTTGAATTATTTTTGAACTGTGGCACTCATATCTACTCCTCTCCTTGCTCATTTTCTCCTTCATTTCCCTCAGTTGAGAGTGTCTCTCCACCCTCTTTCTGGTGTTATCACCTCCTATAGTTTAGGATTTCTGTTTATGCATTCCTTCTATCCCTAGTCCCTTGGATTTTAGTTTAGGATTAGATAACTTGCATTTCCAATTCAGTAGGAGTAGTTTAGCATTAGGAATAGGTAGAGGAAGTCGACCTTCTCTGGAGGTTTGTCTCACTTCATAGGTCCCACAACTGAGAGACAGTCCCCTGTTGCCTCAAAATTCATGATACTCAATGATCATATCCAGGGTGCAATTTTGAGCTCCAACAATTTTGGCACACTTGGTAGGGACAACAAGAAGTCATCATTTTTAATAGGTGCTATTATATTTTCATTTCACCAAGTTTGATGTGCTCTTGATGAAATCTCAACCTTTGAGGGCATTTTCAAGCACATCTGGTGACTCCACTGATTCAAATAACCCATTTTCTAAGTTACAGATCTTCCCTTTCCCTTTATATCATTTACATTCATTTTTCTTTCCATTTTTCCTTTCCATATTTCCATTTCTTCCATTGAAGTTGTGCAATCATGACTTCATTTCCTTCTTAGTATTCTTATTTGTGGCAACAGAACTAGTCCTTTCTATCTCCTTGTTTTGATAATCCTTCCACAAATAAGTTTTATGAGCCCTATCATGAAGAACATGCATATAACCCACCCTCCACTGACCCATATGGTTATTCATCTAACCAATTTTTTTTTTCAAGAACAAGGTTATGCAGGTGATGGTGGAATTTCCCATGGCAGATGTTGATTTCTAGAGGCAGATTGAAGAGATGGAGATGAACATGGAGCAAACAGAATTACATGTACATGAAGGTAACCGTATGATTGGTTTTAGGAAGCCCATACCCATGGACAAGCTTTGCACCAAACTTGGTTCAACCCTCAATAAAATTTGTAGTTCTTGGTTGAGATAATGCCTAAAATTGAAGAATAGGTTGAAGAAATGGAGGTTTATCAATCAAATGTTAGGAAACCCTGTCAATGGGGGAACTCTACACCATCTTATAACCCTCCCATTCCTATTTCCAACCTATGTCATCTCAACCTATTTCCCATGTTCCTAGATTTTGTCTTCCTACTCCCATTGAGGATTCCCCTTCTCCATCTTCTTCCCTCCATCCTCATCTTCAATTTTCTTCCCTTTTCCTTCCAAATCTCAATCCCCTCCACAAAAAAAGGAATTACACCTTCTCTTCCACCACAAACAATACAAAAACATAGTTGAGACCCAACCCATCCCTCCTCTTATTCCCAAACCCATTTTGGGAAGAAAAAAATTAGAAAATCAGTCAAGGAGGAAAGAAAGTTGAAGAGTTAGAAAGGAAGAACTTGAAAAAACTTGAAAGAGTGGGCTACAAGGTTCAACATTGATCATATCCCATTAATGGTTAAGCCTTCAACATAGGCTAAATTGAGTTGAGATTCAAGAGGTCAAGGTGGTTAAAACTGATTTTGTGGAGACAGTGTGATTGAACAAGAAGAAGATGATCAACAAGATTTTTAGAATGTAGTGTTCATGATGGCACTTATATTTCATAAGGTGTTATTTGATCAATCAAAAGGATTGCACAATCAGAAGTGAAGGGAAGAATCAGCTCCAAATACAATTGGAGAGGAGAAACACAAGGAGGATGATTTCCAAGAGGAATGTGCTGTAAATCAAGACATTTCAAGAGGCTGATCTTTTTTCATATTTGGAAGAATCTGTATTTTGAGGAAGAACCCATTGAAGGATGATAATCATGGTGACTACCTTCTCCCAACCACATGGAAGAATCCTCCTTTCAACACAAAATGAACCTCTTGCTGTAGAAAAATTAAGAAGGATCATAACTCATTACTCTTATCCATCCTCGAGGAGAAAATTGAGGAAGTACCTACTGAAATCACACTCCCTCATGAAGGAAGTGAAGAAGAGTTTGATCTTTCAAACTTCATGCTTCAGGAGGAGGAAAAAATGATGACAACCATTACAAAATCAGAAGTCATCATGGAGAAGGATATTTTTAAGGAGGTAGTTGTTTGTAGAGGCAACAACATTCAAATCAACTTGCAAGGACATGGTCCATCTTCTTTAGGAAAGTCTACAAGATGACTCCATTCACGGAGTTGAGCATCAAAGGAGTGGGAAAATTCAAAGAATTAGCCCATTGGTTTTAAGGCCTTTCCCAATCAAGTATCTTAACTAGTTTGGAGCCAAGGAAGAGTTGCAACTAGTCATGCTCAATTTTAAAGCATGAGGATGAGAGCTTTAAAGCACCAAAGGTCAGCTTCAACACCTCCAAATCTAAAGTGGAGAGCAACTTGAGGAGGTATTTGTTTTATTTGTTTGTTGATACTTTGATGGGTGGAAAATTGGTTATATGTCAGTTTTTCACTCTTATCCAAGGCCATGTCCAGTGCCAAATCAAATCACATGGTCTAAAATTTTGAGGAAAGGAAGCTATTTCTCCCTACTCGTATAGGATTTGTTTTGAGTTTCCCATTTCTCTTGTTAGAGTAGGATAGGAGTAGGTTTTTTTCAGCAGAAGAAGTGCTTGTGCACACTCTTGCATGCTTCCACTTGGAGCATGTATGATTTTCCTCTTTGTACATAGTTTGTTGTGTTGTTTTTGCTCTTGCATAATCCATTTCAGGGAGGTAGTGTCCATGGGGAAATCAAGTTTTTTAACAACACTTCCAAGTGCATCCAAATCAACATATGTTCCAGAAACTCTGCAATGCTTCATACTTTGCCAAGAAATCAGTTGTTCTTCATACTTGGTAAAGAAATCAGATTTTGTGGGACAAATTTTAGAGCTTCATCCTTCATTGGTTTCAATTATCAAATTGTAGAAGAAAGAGAAAAAGAAATTTCAGATTCAAAAAAATTTTCCACTCGATCTAAACTTAAAGATTTTCTTATAATAGTTGTAAAATTCAAGCAATGGCAGATCAACTACGAGTTCAAACAATGCTTCAAGTGGCTTGGGGGTAGTTTTTAAATCAGTTTTTCATGATGTATCAGGCTGAATCCATGCCCAATGGATGTTTTAGGCTACTGATTAGCTCATCTAGTAGGCAGATGACCCCAGTGAATCGCCAAAAATGTTGTCCATTTTTACAAAATTACAAAAATTGAGTAACTTGGATAAATGTGAACTTGGCAGTTGGTGGAGTTTCAATGATGAATCTAAAGAAAATAGGATATTTCATGATCTTGGGCACTTTGGAATCATTTTGAGGTATTTCCCTTCTTATTGAGGCTTCTGGGATCAACACTTAGTCAATTTTGGAGTAAAATGGATAAAAGTGAGAAAATTGGCTTTGGGGGTGCTCCTTGCATTTTCTAAAACTCCCTTATCCAAGAAAAATTCAAAACAGTTTGTGAAAAAATAAAAATAAATTAGAAAATGGTTATTTTAGTGTATTGTGGGTTTGGGGGCTGCAGATGGAACAAGTACAGATGTAACTAAGGTTTTGCAGGAACTCATTCAGGACCGCAATGCAAAGGATCATGTGTGGTGCAAAAATATCATCCGCCAGAGGAACATAGGGTAAGATTTCTTTTGGGGCTCGTGTTCCCTACATGCCTGATTCAACTAATTTTATAAGGAAGTTGGATGGGCCCTTTGTATTGCGGGGAATGCGAAAGTTTAGGGCATGAATGGTATAGGGTTAGTGGGTCTCGAGTTAATCAAGTGGTATTCCAAAATAGCCACAATGCATTGATTGTGGGCCAGAGCGAGGTTGTAGGATCACTGGGTTGACAAGGAAAAAGGTTCTGCGGGGTCACCAGTTCCCCACAGGCCCGTTTTTTCCGCAAAGGCCGGAGGAAGTGTTGTGCCGAGTTAAGGAGGAGAAGATTCAATGTATTGTGGGGAATGTGGAAACTTGGGGCCCATGAGGTACAAAGTACAATGGGGACCTGTGTTCCCCATGGGTCTTATTTACCCACAATCCAAAGGGAGCACTGGGATTTTTTATGTTGCGGGTCAAAGTGGTGTAGGAGAACATGGTTCGACAGAGCTAGTTCTATCGGGGAAATAGTTACCCAAAATATGAGTCGACTCGTATTATAAATTGGGGGTGGGAGTCAATAGAATGCGGTGAAGGTAATGCCACAAAGCACAAAGGAGTGTGGGGAACTTGTTCCCTACAAAACACATGAGCCCGCAAACCAAAGAGGCCTGAAACCAAAGGAGATGAGGGCGGAAGTTATATGTGGAGGAAGCAGACATTGTGGGCCCGCGAAGCACATAAGGCCCATGTACCTGAAGTTCCCCTAGTACCCGAAACCTTTGACATATTCATAAAACAAAGAACCAAAGTAAAAATAAAATAAGTTATATGTGGACTGGGGGTTAATGAAGGAACATGACCCGAGCTTTTTGAAATGGGAAAAATTGACCTTCCCAACCCGCATGGCTCTAAATTTATCCCACATGCTCCATTTTTTATTAAATTTATATCCCTAGATTCATATTTTAATGCACTACATCATGAAACATTAAAAAATTTGAGGTTGGTGGAGAAAATCAAAGAAAACACTTCCAACATTCAAATGCACACTCCCAGGTAGTTCAAAATGCATTAATGAAGACATGGAGGTATAAAATCAAGTTTCTTCTTATAAAAGTAAAAAGGGGATGTAGGAATGGGATTTGACAGGTTCTCCTTGATATTTGTAATCAATTTAATACCTTCTATTAGTGGTTGAAGCTAAGAACTCAATTTTCCTTCCTCTCTCTCTCTTTCCAACTTCTATATATTATAAGGAGGTCTCATTTTGAAAGAGAGTAGGACACTGTTGTAATACCTAATGTATTCTCTCCCAAGGAGATGCATTTGTATTATTGAGTCTCAAACCTCATATTTGAATATATTCATGGTGAATATTTCCTAATATCTGTGTAATGGCATTGTACTATGCATTCATCCAAAGCAATAAAATGTTGGTTTTATGACTCTAAATTTGTCCTAGCTTGTATTTTCTTGCAATTTTCTTCCCTCTCATTATTTTTGCAGGTATTTGTGCATCTTCTCTTCATTATGAAGGTTTCAAATCTACTGTGTTGCAAGGAATTGAAGGTTAGAATGTTATTTTGGGACCGTGGCATCCATATCTATTATCTCATTGTTATTTTTCCTTGATTTTCCACTTTATAGAGTGTCTCTCCACCCTCCTTTTGGTGTTATCATAGTAATCTGAATTATTCTTTTAAATGATTTGAGTTGAAAAATCATATGTTTCTTTTATGGATCATGAAAGAAAGGAAAAAGAATAAAAAAACAATGATAAGTTGTTATCTTAAATGATTTTTAGATTATGTTGATTTAGCTGAATTATGTTCATTGAAATATTTCAGTGCTATAAATTGTAAAGATAAGATGGTTGACTTTTTCATGCCAGTTCTTTCAAACTGACAAGTTTCTAACATTTTTACAGATGGTGGAATTTAGATCTTATCTGGAGGATGATTTGTAAATGGCTATGTTGAATTCTTATTGATTATGATTAAAATATGTATTCATTACTTGACTATTGTAAAAGTAAGCTTGTGCTTTGCTAAATAATTTTTAAAGGAATTATGGCCTCTAAGAGCTTTTGTATCATTTTTGGAAAAGGAAATAAAAGTTTTATATTCAAGTTTTGAATATTGTTGTAATATGATCATGGCTGTTTATATAAATTATTCAGTTTTGTATCTATTAGGATTGTGATTGAATTATTCAATCAGATTTCATGATAAGTTAGGTATTATCCTAAATTTGAATAATGAATAATGAGAAATTAATACCCTTATGCTTTTTAGCTTTAAATATCTATAATGAACTAAAGCTATAGTAAGGATATGAGATTCCATCTATTAAAATAAATGAATGTGGTTTATTATTTTATAGTTGTATGATTGGACTATTGTATGATGATAATGATTAATGATTTTATTATTTAACCATAAGTATGTAAACTTTATGGTATATGAATGATTGTATTACATTCAATTGATGAGTTCAATTAATTTGTACTTAAGCAATTAAAACAATGTCGTAATTTAAATAAATTAGGGACTATGTAATAATGTAGTTTTCTTGTCCCTAATTATATTAAGATGCTTAATGAATGTACATAAAAAAACTTATGGAATTTGATTACGAATAATTATCAAAACTAAGTTGGGGACCTTAGGATTGAATAATTGATGTGATGAATATCATTGCGTTATGAAATATAAACTCCTATTGTAAAACTAATTCAATGAGGTGAATAGTTATGACAAACCTAATACATGGTACTCGGTAGGCCAACTTCGGATGGATGTTGTAGTGTAGGTGTTCATCAAATGACGTGGGTCATTCAATGAATATTGTCATACAACAGTTATCCTAAGTTGTCCCTCGAGCTCCATTTATTACACATGTCATAATCAATAAGGAATTGAGTTGTGCTAAGATGCAGAAGGTTGTCTATCTAGTTTGGTCTAGTTCCTCTATACCAACTTATGTTGGCTACGGGGAAGAAATTGATCGTGTGATGATGTAATTCATTACGTGAGATCTTTCTCTCCCATAGAAAACCTAAGTTGGCATAGTCGTGCTTCATCTTACTGGATGAACAAGTTTTGTATCTATGTGTGTAACTTGAAAATTGATTAACTTAAACAAATTGATTCAATTTTGATAACTGAACCAAGTGACATGGTGATGGGACATGTTTTAGAGATAAATGTGTAGTCTAGAAATAGAGCATGCAATGCATGACTCATAAACTTTTACCAAAGTAGTGTATGTCATTACACTGTCAAGTTCACCTAGTTCTAACTAAAGTGTGAGATGTCGGATGGGATTCGATTGAATGAATTCCAGGTAGACACTTAGAAAACACTTGTAAATCAATGCTGAGGAGGGCACTAAAGAGTATACTTTGTATACACAGACTCAAAAGAGTAATTTTATGGGGGATAATTGAATCTAGTTGACCCATAAATTATGCACATGCTTTATTGATTTGTTATCTGAAGAATTGTAATTATAAGTTGTTGGATTTAAATGTTAGTTTGTACATTTAAATCATTGAAGGCATATGTTTAATTTGGGAAGTTAAAACAAAAACTCCCATAATTATGATGTTTGGAAAGTGGTTGTTACATTTTGGTATCAGAGCTGAAGGTTGCATCTCTTGGACCTATTGAGTCCTTACGCTAACACAAACTTAAATTATTTTCTAATAGAAAACATGGTTAGAACAAGGGGAAACATTGTGAATAACCAACATGCTGGTGGAGAAGTTATCACAATGCATAAATTAGATGAGATTCTCACTTCCCTTCAGACACGAGAAATAGGATGGTTGTTTTGGAACAAAAAATCCTAGGAAATGTTAGTGATCATGAAAGTGATGGTGAAGAATCATCACATGAGCATCTGAATTCTAAAAATAATGATGATGCAGATCCTAATGCAACAAATAACAATGTTCCTAATGAAAATGCTAATGTAAAATATGAATGTTAACGAAGTTAACCCACCTGAGAACAAGAGGGCACGTTTGGCAGCTGAACTATCAAATGATATCAAGAGGATCAACCCACCAAAGTTTGATGGTACCACCTTGGGTGATGGAGCTGAGAATTGGCTTAGCGAAATGGAGAAGTACTTTGCAATAAGGAACTTCTCAGAAGAAACTAAGGTAGTTTGGGGAGCCTATCAGCTCTCCAATGAAGCATCCTCATGGTGGGACATCCAAAGGTTGAACTGGAGTGGATGAAGGAAAATTTGACTTGGGATCAGTTTAAGTCATACTTCAGACAACACTGGTTACCCCAACTTTATTATGATCAGAAGATGTCTAAATTTCAGACATTAACACAAGGAAAAATGACAGTGACTGAGTATTGGAGAAGTTTACAAACTTCTCAAGTACATACCTCAGTATCAAATGGATGAAAAATTTTCGTATTAGGAAATTTATCATGGGGTTAAACCCGGTTATGAGGTGAATTTGATGTCCATGGGCCATCAACTATGCAAGTTGTATTTGAGAAGGAAATCAGACAAGAATAAAAATTGCAAGATATTTCTACACATATAGAGGAAAAGAAAAATAAATCTGTTAATATACCATCCCCTTTAGCACCTAAAAAGGTTGCTTGGAAAAATTTAATAGTAAAAATAGAAATAATAATGGAAATGGAAAGAAAAATACAACGGTTAAGACTGTTGTAAATAACAAAAAGAATGGGCTGAAAAATACAGCCAACAATGAAAACAAATCTGAAAAGAAAGGACCATTTGGGGGTTGCTATATCTGTGGTCTAGATCATTATGCTAATAACTTCCCTCAAAGGAAGAAATATGGAAACCAAAAACATCATATTCATGTTGCAGTGACAGACAAGCAAGATGAAAAGCAAGCTACACCAATTGAAGTTGCAGGTAAGTTGTATGGATTACCTGTAACCATTTTATTTGATACTGGTGCTACTGAATGTTTTATTTCAACAAAATTTACATCTAAACTTAAAATAAAATTAGTTTTATGAAAGAATCATGGACTGTTCAGTATGGGAACAACGTTGTCCACACTGTTAAACAATGTCTATTTGGCACAACTCTCGAATTACCAAGCTTTACCACTGAAGTTGACCTATATTTAGCCCCTCTAGGCTCATATGACATAGTCATAAGCATAAATTGGTTAGCTCAGCATAAGGCAACTATAGACTTCCTAGAAAAGTGAATTAAGTGCCTTGATGACCTACAGAAAATAACATAAATTCAAGGAGTAAAACAATGTTTTTCAGTTAGATAAATCACTGCAATGCAGCTTAAGAAATCTAAGAACAAAGGATATGTGTTATATGCTATAAAAATTATATATTTAGGTGAAGAAGATAAGTATTTTATGGAAGAAAACCCATTGTTACGTGAGAAAAATGATGTATTTCCCTAAGAACTACCTATTCTTCCCCCTAAAAGAGAGTTTGATTTCACAATAGACATCAAACCAGGAACCAACCAATTTCTAAGGCTCCCTATAGAATGAAAACAATAGAACTAGTTGAGCTGAAAGCACAACTTCATGAAATCTTGTTAAAAGGACTAATCAGACCGAGTGTCTCTCCTTGGAGTGCACCGGTCATCTTCGTAAAGAAGAAGGATAGAAAACTTATGCTTTGCATTGATTATCAACTGCTTAATAAAGCCACAATAAAAAATAGGTATCCTCTTCCAAGAATTGATGATCTCTTTGATCAGATGCGTGGAGCATCAATTTATTCTAAGATTGATCTTTGATCAGGATACCATCAGTTGAGAATAAAAGAGGAAGATATTCACAAGACTTCTTTTAGAACAAGGTATGGACACTATGAATTCACCGTGTTACCTTTCGGGCTTACCAATGCTCTTGTGGTTTTTATGAATCTGATGAATAATATCTTTCAAGCATACTTGGACAAGTTTGTACTAGTATTCTTGGATGATATTCTCATTTATTCAAAAATCATTGAAGAGCATAATGAACATCTTAGAATTGTCTTAGATGTGTTAAGGAAGAGAAAATTGTATGGTAAACTTTCTAAGTGTTCATTTTATCAAAATGAAGTGCAATATCTTGGGACATATCATAAATAAGGATGGAATTTCTGTAGATCCATCAAAAATTACTGCAATAACAGAATGGCCAACACCTAAAAATGTACATGAAGTGAGAAGCTTCATGGGATTGGTTGGATATTATAGAAAATTTGTAAAGGATTTCTCAAGAGTTGCAGCTCCAATTACCGCGTTGCAAAAGAAAGACAAGAAATTTGTATGGTCTGAAAAGTGTGAAAATGATTTCAATTTTCTAAAAGAAAAATTAACTTCAACACCTGTATTAAAAGTTCTGGATCCTAATGGGAACTTTACAGTAGTAACAGATGCCTCCAGTGAAGGCTTAGGTGGTATTTTGCTACTGCAAAATGATCATGTAATCACTTATGAAAGTAGAAAGCTCAAGGTGCATGAGCTGAATTACACTCCCCATGACTTAGAGCTTGTTGTCATTGTGCATGCATTGCAAGTTTGGAGACATTACCTTTTGGGAAATCCCTTTGAACTAAAAATAGATCATCTTGGGCTGAAATACATCTTCACACAACCAAACTTAAATGCAAGGCAATGAAGATGGTTAGATTTTTTATCACAATATGAATTTGATATCAGCTATATAAAAGGTAAGGAAAATAGAGTGGTAGATGCGTTAAGTCATAGGAAGCATATTTCCACCCTTGTCACTTTGAGAACTCAATTCAAGGATGACATAAAGAAAGCAATGTTGGATGATTCTTATTATCAACAAGTTAAAGCAATGCTTGCTGCAAATCCTAATGATAGGAGATACAAAGGATTTAGATTTGACAATGAAGGAGTCCTAAGATTTGAAAATCAAGTTTACGTCCATTCAAAAAATGAACTAAGGATGAAAGTGATAAAGTAATTTCATGATGCTCCTTATTCTGGACATCCTGGAGTGACTAAGATGCTTGTTGATGTAAAACAACAATATTTTTGGAAAGGGATGAAGAAGGATATAGTGAACTATGTATCACATTGCTTGGAATGTCAGTGAGTTAAGGCTGAACATTTGCATCCAGTAGGATTGTTGTACCCTCATAGCATTCCACACTATAAATGGTAGGTAATCAGTATGGATTTTGTGCAAGGACTACATATGTCAAGGAATAAATATGACGTAATTCTTGGTTGTAGTTGACAAGTTAACAAAAGTGGCTCATTTCATACCAAGGAATCTAAAGGATGATTCACCTATGTTTGCAAAAAGTTTTGTGCATGATATTTTCAGATTGCACGGTGTACCTAAATTGATAATTTCAGATAGAGATCCTAGGATGACTTCTCATTTTTGGAAAACCTTGAATAACACTTTAGGAACAAAGATAAATTTCAGTTCTGCATACCATCCAGAAATAGATGGATAGACTGAAAGGGTAAATCAAGTGATGGAAGACATGCTCAGAATGTACTACATGGATCAGCAGTACAAATGGGAAGAATACCTTCCACTGGTTGAGTTTTCCTATAATAACACTTATCACTCCTCACTAAAAATGGCTCCTTTTGAGGCCTTGTATGGACGTAAGTGTAGAACACCTGTCAGTTGGGACAACATGGAAGATAGAGAAGTTATAGGACCTGAAATGTTGACTGAAATGAAATAACAAGTTAAACTCATTCGAGAATGATTGAAAGAGGTTGCTGATAGATAGAAAAGCTACACTGATTTAAAGAGAGTTGACAGAAAATTTGAACAAGGAGATAAAGTTTTCTTAAGGGTTAAGCCTAAGAAAAGTTCAATTTCATTTGGAAAGGCAGCCAAACTGTCACCTCACTATGTTGGACCCTTTGAGATTATTGAAGTAATCAGCCCTGTAGCATACCAGCTAGCGTTGCCTCCCACATTGTCCAAGATGCATGATGTTTTTCATATCTCTTTGCTTAAAAAGTATGTATCAGATTTATCACATGTGCTTAACTGGAACTCTTTATAGGTTCTTGATCTAGGTGTCATCATAGTTGAACCCACAAGAGTGTTGGAAACTCACAATCTGCACTTACGAAATAGAGAAATAAGTCAGTGTAAGGTCCAGTGGGACCAATTTTCTGAAGAAAGTGCCACTTGGGAGAATCTGGAAGAAATGAAAACTTCTTTTCCAAAAAAATTTAGTGATAAATATAAGGATTTTTATCCAATACTATAATTTTGATATTTTATTGATTGAATGACTGAAAAACACATGAAATTTTGTTGTTTTAAGAAAAAATTGGGAAAATAAGGCTGTTAAAGCCCAATATAATTATTTTTTATAGTTCTGGAAGTGGATTAATTATAAGCTTTAGTTATGATATTCGAAGTTGATAATATTTTGTATGTGTAATTTTATCTAATTATTTTAATTTCTATGAATGATATGAATTGATCATTAGGGACGATGATACTTAAGGGGAGACATATGTCATACCCTGTTAAGTCTTTCTTGGAATAATAGACTTTTTCTAGGCTGTAGGTGAAATTGTGGTTATTATCATGCTTGACTTGATTAAATTACAGTATAAACAATATGTTTAATTGTTTTAATCATGTTGATTTCATTATTTGAAGATTTTATAATGATGGCTTGATTTTATTTGTAAGGTTGCTTCTTTATCAATCTTATACTTATTACTTATTTACATTTCTGAAACTGTGTGCAGTTAATTGATTTTATGATCCTGGTATGGTTGACTAATTTTGTGAAGACCCTTGTTGGAAAAAAGGTATAGTTGATAATTTGGGTCATAGACCCAAGGCTTCTATTTAAAATGTTATTTTAAAATCCTTTATAAGGCATTCAAACTAATGTTGACTGGTTCGTAAAATGATTAAAATTTTGTCTTATCAAATATATATCCTTATAGTATGTATAAATATACATATACATATATGTAGAGTATACATATGATACATACACACATATATATATATATATATGATGTGCAGATCTACACATATATATATATATATATATATATATATATATATATATATATATATATATATATATATGAATATAGATATATGCATATATTAATATGAATGTTTTTGGATTATGTTTTAATATATATTAAAGACCTTAATAAGGTCAAGCCATATTATATGGAAATGTAATGTAATATTTGAAAGGAGGGGTCGGTAGCTCGACCAAGCCCCCACCCGAGCTCGTGATCGAGCTTTTTGTTTGTTATTCACCTGAGCCAACTTTAAAATGATGGTAAACATGCATTGGTCAATGTGTTAGCAAGTGCAAGTTTAGGGTTTTTAATTAATTTGATCTCCCCCTGACCATTGGATGGTGGATAACCACCCAAATGGATGAAAGAGATTTTAGGATAGTTAGGAGGAAACGTGCAAAGTTGGCAGACGACGGTTTAAGGGAATTAGGAGGAGTTATAAGGAATATGGGATAGTTTCATTAATGAATTTAATGAGGCTCCGTAGCCTCGAAGAGAAGTGGGAAGCTTCTCGAGGAAGCCACCACTGAGCTAAGTGGTTATTTGGTTCATTTTTCATGTTTGTCTTTTGGCTTGCCATGCAAGCTCTGCATGAAAATTTCATGGCTATTTTTGGGGCAAATTGTTTGACTTTGCATGTAAAATTTAACTCCAGTTTGTTCTGAAGGAATATATAGTCGAGTTATGGATTTTATTGAGAGACCTATATTCGATTTGAAGTATTCTCTTCTGTCTGGTTTTTTGTGTGAGCTTATGGAGGATTTTGGGAAAGAAAGGGAAGTGGATTCAATCTTCTTAGAGCATTTACAGGCATGAGATTGTCTCTTGCTCATCTTTATCATTTATAGCATTAAGATATTTTAATGTTAATGGAGAAAATCAATTTTCCCTTTTTGTGCTTCATTTTCTTCATCAATGATTTTATATGGGTTTGGTTTAATTTAAAGTTGAAAACCATGGTTGAATGCATATCTAGTTGTGAATAGATTTATCAGTATATATATGTATTGTATGCAAATATTTCTTTAACCTTGTGTGTGGTCAAGTTATATATAAGCCACTTATATTAAGGCCACATTATTTTTGTGAATATAAGTTACTAGTTATTACCCAGTCTGCAATGGATTTCTTACATGTTATTGTGGGCAATGCGTGTAAATGGTTGGGTATTGTTTTATTTGGCATTTCATGCACCTATGTTTGGGTGGGTTATTTCATGTGCCTGGTTTAGGTTGTAAATGATGACTGTGTGGTTCTTATTTTTGAGCTCAAGCTCGATAAACCTGTAGTTTATTTTATTTTTGTTTTTCATTTTATAGGGTATAAACATATGAGTGGGTTTTTGTATTACCCAACTCGGCCTCTGGAATAAATTCAATTTTGTTGTTTCATTGGGTTATGGTTTATTAAATAAAAAGATGACTCAACCATGAATTCATTTGATCTAGTCTTACCTGTAGCTTTAGGTTATTTATTTGCATGGTGTATTTATAATGGTGTGCTCTAATAAGGATTTTCATTCTTTTTTACTCCTTTATGCAAACATTTTCAAATTTGAGTTTAGATTGGTGGCATATGTTTTATGAAACTCAGTCACCTATAGTTTTGGGTTATGTGTTATTGTTATCATTATTTGAGACCGAGCTATTTTCTCAGGTCGATGGATAGGGTGGTTTTCACCATTTCCACTTTCATTTTTTATTTTCTTAGACCACTCCATGTGGTCGATGTTGACTATGCATTTTGTTATTCACCATATGGTGAAGGGTTATGATCATTTTGTTGATTTGTTATATGGTTCATTCGAACCAAGTGATTGTAAGGAGTATACTGTAAGGAGAAAGTCTGTGGACTTAGTTTGATTGAAGAGAAAAATATAGCCTATCCTTAGGCTTGGTTGTATACTTCCTTTGCAAGTTATAATGATTATTGGGTTTGTTTTCTTTGGTTCAAATAAATTAAGGTTTATTTGGATAGTTTAAGGTATTTGATTAAGGTATTTAATGTAATCAATTACAACTGTTTAATAAATTATTATTATTTAAACAATGCATGTTCTTTATTTCTTGAGAAGGAATAATGTATTTTTATAAGTAAATATTATTTCAATAAGGTTATGGTTTGATAATATTAAGTTATTAAGTTTGGATATTTTGATTAATATCTTATCGAAATAAGACTATTAATATTATTATTATTATTAAGAGATGACTTGAGTATTATTATACTTTTTTCTTTTAAAATCAGTATATGAACCAGGAATGGAATTTGTGTGGTTTGTATGATTGTATCTTGACTCGTATTATTAATATACGATGATATAAACAAGATGAATGTTTAAGTATAAAGTTTAATACTTGCTTAATGTTTTTAAATAACCTTGTTTGGGGTATATAAATAATAGTTGATATGTTTTTGGAATTGATATTCATATTGTGATCTCTGTTAGTAATCTGAATTATTCTTTTTGTGATTTGAGTTGAGAAATCATATGTTTCTTTTATTGGATAATGAAAGAAAGGAAAACGATAAAAAGGGAAAATGATAAGTTGTTATCGTAAATGATTTTCATATTATGTTGTTTAGTTGAATTATGTTCATTGAAATATTTCAATGCTATAAATTGTAAAGATAAGATGTTTGACTTTTTTATGAAATTTCTTTCGAACTGACAGGTGCTTAACATTTTTACAGATGGCGGAATTTAGATCTTATCTGGTGGATGAATTGTAAATGGCTATGTTGAATTCTTATTGATATAATTAAAGAATGTATTCATTACTTGATTGTTGTATAATTGATCTTGTGCTTTGTTGAAAAAATTGTTTAAAGGCATTATGGCCTCTGAGATTTTGTATCGTTTTTCGAAAAAGGAAATAAAATTTTTATATTCAAGTTTTGAATATTGTTGTAATAATGATCATGGTTGTTTATATCAATTATTCGGTTTTTGTATCTGTTAAATAATTGTGATTGAATTATTCAATCTGATTTCTTAAGTTAGGTATATCATATGGCTGATTAATGAACAATGATTGAATAATACCCTTATGTGTAATAGCTTTAAATATAAGAATGAACTAAAGCTATAGTGAAGGAAATGAGATACAATCTATTAAAATAAATGAATGTGGATTATTGTCTTATGGTTATATGATTGGAATATTGTTTGATTAATGATTAATGATTAATGATCGTTTATTATTTAATCATAAGTATGTAAATTCTATAGTTATGAATGATTGTGTTTCATTCAGTTGACTAGTTCAATAAATTTGTACTTAAGAAATTAAAACGACAATGTCATAATTTAAATAAATTAGGGACTGCGTTAATAACACGGTCTACTTCACTAATTATATTAAGATGCTTAATGAATGTACATAAACAAACTTATGGAATTTTATTATGAATAATTATCAAAACTAAGTTATGGACATTAGGATCGAATAATTATTGTGATAATGAATATCTACGTTATGAAATATAAACCTTATCGTAAAACTAATTCAATGAGGTGAATAAGTTACGACAAACCTAATACATGGTACTCAGCAGCCAACTTTAGATGGTTGTTGTAGTGTAGTGTTCATCAAATGACGTAAGTCATTTAATGAATACTTCCATACAACAATTATCCTAAGTTGTCCCTCGAGCTCCATTTATTATGCATGTCGTAATCAATAAGGAATTGAGTTGTGCTAAGATGCGGAGGTTGTTTGTCTAGTTCTATCTAGTTCATCTGTACCAACTTATGTTGGCTACAGGGAAGAAATTGATCATGTGACGATGCAAGTCATTACGTGAGGAGTTTCTCTCCCCTAGGCAACCTAAGTTGGCACAATTGTGCTTCATCGTACATGGATGAACAAGTTTTGTATCATGTGCATAACTTGAAATTTGATTAACTTAAATAATTGATTCAATTCTGATAACTGAACCAAGTGACATGGGGATGTGATATGTTGTAAGGACAAATGTGCAGTCTAGAAACAAAACATGCAACACATGATTCATAAAATTTGGCCAAAGTAGTGTATGTATTTACACTGTCAAGTTTACCTAGTTCTAACTAAAGTGTGAATGTCGGATGGGATTGGATTGATTGAACCCCATATAGACACTTAGAACAAAACTTGTAAAATCAAGCAATTTTTTCTGCCACCACTTTTTTTAGAGGCACTAGCTACTGTCAATACTAACGATGTAAATACCACCACCATTAATAACCACCAGCCGAAGTAACGAGCCATGACCATCAGTGATGCAACTCCCGTCACCATCGATAACCCCTGTAACCTACCAGTGATGCAACTCCCACCACCACTGGTAAACCACCCTTAAGGGGATTGTTCCTAGCATGATTTTAACCTAGGTGGATCTGGACACAACCGTCCTTCTTAACCGATCCACCAAAATCCCAGTGGCTTGTTATTTGGAGAATTGTAATTATAAATTGTTGGATTTAAATGTAAGTTTGTAAATTTAAATCAATGAAGGCATATGTTAAATTTGGGAAGAAAAAAATTCCCGTAATTATGATGATTGGAAAGTGGTTGGTACAACACACACACACACACACACACACACACACACACACACACACACACACACACACAACTCGCTCACACAACCACCCAAAACTATGCTTTTATAATATTTCCTTGATTCAAATTCAAAAGAGGTCAGTTTTCCTCCTTTATCATGACAATCACAAATTAAAAACATCCCATAAACTTTACCATAACATTCACAAGTGACACAAGTATGTAGGCCTAGCAAAAACCCTTCATTCATGCACTAAAAATCCTCAAAACCCCATCATTGGAATGAGAAAAATCTCCTAACAACAAAAATATTTTTAGGCATGCTCTAAAATTAACTAAAAACATTTAAAATAACATTTAACATCATAAATGGCCTCAATTATGAAGAACCAATCAAATTATTTCCTTTAATGGGTCCATTGGCTTATGACCTTCACAAAACACATGTTTCCAGCACCATGTCTTCACCTTTTGGCATCAATACCACCAAATAACATCTCAAATATGACATGTGACCACTAAATGGAAGTTACATAACCTATAGAAAAATTCTAAACAAGTTAGAGCTCATGAAACATGCACTAGTTTAAACCATAACAAATTTTGTCTTCACCAAATCAAACTGCCCAAAAAGTGGTTTTCAAAATGCAACTAGTTAACAACCTTCTTGATACATTTAAAACATAAAAATGGATTAATTAGATGAAACATTCATACCTCTTCACATTCCAGGTGATAGTAAACATCAACCAATCTATTTCAAGCATTAAGTAACTCAATATTTTAGCAAAAGTTGTCATGTCCTGCAAAGCCAAAAATCTTCTTGTCCAAAAAATGACCTAGAAACCATATAAAAAATCATCATCATGAGATAAAAATTATATATTACTATAAATATATATTAGTTATCTTTCCAACACAACTTGAATCACCTCCTAAATCATCTTGTATCTCCCGTAATGTCAAATTTATTAAAGACTGATTCTAACTACCCCAAAACTTCCCTTTGACCAGTCAACATAAATGAAGCATACTTGACCAACTATCAGAATCACCATGACCTAAAAATTACATGTAAATCAAGAAAAAATCACATAAATCATATAACAATAATTTAGTTTGTAACTCCTTTGGAAAACCTTGTCCCAAACTAAACTTCTTTAGAAATTGACCTGTTCGAGTGGGGTCCAGTCATCACAATGAGCACTACCATACCTTTATGGAAATAGGAAAGATTCCCATAAATATTCAAATAATAATCCATACAAAAGAAATCAATTCTCTCCACTTAGGAAGTAGATCTCTCTTACCACTTTTGAGGTAAGGTTTCAAACATATAATGGGTTGTTTACCTTCTTAACATTCATTAATAAAAAATGACAATGAAACAACCTCATTATTTTTGTGAAACCTTATATACTCAATGTAGAAACATATCTAAAATCTACAAGGTCTAATGTAAAGTACACAATTCAGGGTGAGCATCAAAAGGTGCAATTTGAGCTAGAAATGCCCTTCTTCTTGATCTTGTTTCACCAAAAACATCATATCTTGAAATTATCATTACATAATGACTCTAAATTTTTCTCACACCTCAAAGAAATCCCTATGCATCATATCCAATCATCATATCAGCTCAAAAATTTCTTCAAGCTTACAACCTATCTCATTTGCATAGCTATCACTTAGGGTTTGACACTATAAAGGCTAGGGTCAATTGAAAAAACCTCATAAATCATCATAAAAATACTCCAAAAGGTCCTAACATACATGGTACATCATAATCAACTGCCTACATACATCCATGAGCTTATATATCTCCATAACTCAATCTCATGCATTCTAACAACCATACCTGGTCCAAATGAGCACTTGAAACATATTTACCAATCTGTATATGCATCCTAAAACTCATGTGAGTTCCAAAGCACTATACAATCATGCTATCTATCATGCCAAAATGCTTCTCAAGCTAACCAGGAATCTCCAACCTCCATGCACTGTCACCTAGGCTAGCTAAGTCATCTGAACAAGTTTGCAAGAACAAGCAATCCTCACTGAATCAACCTATGCAACCATGAACACCACTTAAACATCATGTCATCATCATCCTCAGCATGTTATGACCCTATTTCATCATCCATTTTTTCATTAATGAGGTTTTTAATTAATGACAACACATATGCAACAACATGCCAAAAATGAAAACATATGGCTCTAGCTTGGGGACCTTGGACTGTAACAGGGAATGGAGAATCCCATATATATCTTGGGGTAGTAGACCAATGATTTTTCAAATTGAGAAATAGATTCAATTCATTCACTACTAACACAAGTGAAAAACACACACATTTGAAAGGAAACCCACCAAAATTAGAAAGAAAGAACACGGTGGAAAGGGAAATTATAGTACATGGGATGGAAATTTATTGAGGTGGGAGAATAATGTACACACACCCGATAACAGGTTGAGATAAGTATGTACCATCATAAAATAGTGGGATAGAATTCATACCATTCCCAAAGCTCAAAGATAATCATCTTATCATGCCATGATTTCAAGATGGCTCTAAATGGTTTGAGAAGAAAGAGAGAGACCAATTTTCCATTTGCATAATGATATGTACATAGAAAACCCTTTGCATTCAATGACCATTTTGTTACTTGTTTGAAAGTTTTTCTTTCTGTAGTCTACCTGATGCTTTTGACTATGAGAATCCATTCCTCCATGTTTTCATAAATGGAATATTTGTTTTTGAACATGAAGGTAGTCATCATCCTTAAGTGAAGGTTTAACATGGAATCATTTTTAGATCAGTAGGGAATCCTGGAAGTGATGAGAACAAGTTGATTCTCTCCCCACTCACAAGTTTCTTCTAGCTTCTCACTTTGCTGTTTGAACAATTGCTTTCATGTACACACCAGCTCATCATTCAACCTCGATATCACTTTCTGTGATGAGGTACTATCTCATGAATGGAGACATCCATAGGGAGATTCATGCATTTCCTTTCATTTCCATTCATTATGGATACAATCTTCTTCACACAATGAGAAAGGGTAAGACTCGTTTTCACATTCATACTCATCCACCAAGGCTTCAAAGAGAACATTGAGCTTACATGTTTGTTTCTATCTCATTATGCATTTGTGCATCAAAAGGAGAATCAAAACTTGACTCATATTTATCTAGCATTAGCATGGCATAGGTCAATATTTCAAGACTAAGTTAAGGGTATTCAATTCTTTCTGCAATCTCCAAAATATATTGCACAGATTCCTTCTTCAAAGCTACCACATACTCACTTTCACATTTATCTAAAGAATATTCATATTGGGCCTCAGGGAGATGACTATAAATATGATCTTCATATGGCTAGTACTCATTTGAAAAATCCTCTTTCTCATGATCTACATTTCTTCTCATTTGGGGGTTTCCTTCTTACAAGTTAAGGCATACATGATCTTTATAATTTTCAAATAGAGAGAAAATATCCATGCTAAATGGGAAGGTGTACACTTTTAATTCAAGATTCATCAAATCATCCTCATGAAAGGAGGAAGAACACTACAACATGAGAATAATTATTTACACCATCCTGAACATATCCTAGAGATTCCTCTTCTTCACAAGGAAAAGAGGAAAACTCCATACTCACAATTGTGATCATATCACACTCTTTTGGTGATGACAAGGAAACCAACTCATCAGAGAGATCTTGTGCTCATTTGCATTCATCCATAATTGTTTCAACAAGGAAATTGGATTCTTCAATTTTCTCCATTTCATTATTGGTCAGTTGTGTATCAAATGAAGATAAAAATTAGAAAGAAAGCCATCAATAATTACCTCAAATTCATCCTACTGAAGAACTTGTGGTGGGGAAGGAGGATTCATCTCTTGAACATATTCATGGTTGATGAATTCTTAGCAAGCATTGGATCATCCATTATGAGACAAGAATCCTCATCTCTCATGTAACATTTTTCCTCCCAAGGATTGTGCTTCAGGACAAAATGCAGCTGTGAATGGATACTCAACTTTCATGATTTCTTAATTATCCTGCAAGATGTTGAGTTGAATTTCATTGGAAGGATCAAAAAGAGGATAGTCATGAGAAGCACATAAAGTATTTTAGGAATAAACACTTCATAATACAGGAGAATCATCATAATCTTCTTCCGAAAGGTGAATCTCTTATTCCTCATCATTATGGAGTGCTTCAAGTTGCTCATACCTTTCTTGCATAGCCTAACATAATTCAGAATTTCAAGATTGGCTTGAGGATTAGAATTTCCTTCTACAAATCTCTAAATTATTTGCACATACTCCCTTTCAAGGCTTCCATTTCTTCATCTCCACAGGCGAGAAAAACATCCAAAGGAAGAGAGACAAAAGATAAAGCTTTGAAATTCTCAGTCAATTGTGTGATAATTCAAAACATTACCTTCAAGATATTCTTCATTTCATGATTTTCATACAACATTTCATATCTCTTCTGCATATTTCTCATCAGCTCTTATATTCTCAATCATCAACTGGTGCAATTCCCATTTTCTTTCCTCTAGCAGTAGTCCGCTTGAATTGAAGCCACAAGGATTTGATGGTAGAATCTTCAGATGCGGTAGTTTTCTCTATTCTAAACATTATTTTCATAACTTTTATAGAAATGTTATTGACCTTATTTCATTTTTTGATTGAATATTTTTACTTAAAGCAAGAGACCTCTTTGTTGTGTCAGAATCCATACTTTTGCAAGAGCTAGTCCAGAATGATGGTTGATTAGAAATCTTCATATCTTTATAGTCATATCTTCTTCATTGTTGCTTTCACTTATTGGTGCTGAACACCAATCTCAAAACTTCATCATTGTGATGTAGGAAATGAACATGACATGGATTCATTCCTTGATAGAGCCACCTTCAAATCCTAATTTTTTATTTTGATATTTTTTTTTTTTTTTTGGATATGTATTTTTTGGTATTTTCTAGAGATCTTTAAGGGTACATGAGGGTATCTCTCCCCAACAGAGTCATCAAAAATTGTTGGTGAAATAATTTTTCATCGTGCACATTATTGGTTTTCACCAATAGTCACAGGGCTAAGCCCCTCCTTCTCATGATATGGGGAGGCTCCCATTATTGAATGTAAACTACCTAAAACTATGGGGTGGCCATTAGGCTAGGGATCACACAGGAATACTCCACTAAAGCTATGGAAAAGTTATTATACAGAGTACAAGGGAGGAATTTTCTGTGAAGGGGGGTAAAGGGGAGTTGGATAAATAAGGAGAGAGGGTTAATGTTGTGAGTAGGATTATAGAATTCACATACATCAACCAGAGTAGGTCCACATTCAATTAGAAGAACACAACAATGTGTAAAAATCAACAAGACTAACAAATCATAGAGACATAAAGTTCTATTAATTCATTTATCAATTGGACACAAAGTTTCTTCTTGGTTTGCAAGATTACCATGCTTACAAAGTGGAAATTAGAGAGAGAGAGTAGAGGAACATAGAGAAATAATAAATAGAAGAAATGTAACTTTTATTTCTTGATGTAGTAGCGGTAAATCTCAACAACATACAATAATTAAAAAATTCCAACCCTTTGGAATGGAGAAACTATTCTAATTTATAGCATTACAAAATGTCCTTTCATCACCCCCCACATGACTTTTCACCTATCCCCATCACTTGTGACCTTTCATATTCATGTAGGAAATAAAAGTGAGTCTTTTCGTATTGATGAAAAAGGAATCTTACAAATGTTGAATTGATAGGTCACTTAAGTGAATAAGACAAAATAGGGGGAAAAAGTGAATTCTTAGTGGAGAATTAGAATATGGAGAGAGAGGAAAGAAGAGAGAGGGACATAGAGAATAGTTGACCAATCTGGTGAAGATAAAGCCTTTTGATGGACCTTTGAGGAAATGCTTCTGAAATGAGAGTCTTGACCTCTGACCACCTAATTGCACTGAAACACTTTGATTGCACATGATTCCTTGTTGGCTAGATTTTCTGCATAGCTGAAAACCTAGGCAGTCATGAGATAAATCTCCCTCATTTACCGGTGAGGCTCCCATGTAAGATTTGTCAATTAAATATGCTAGTATCTATGTTGTGAGTATTACTTTAACCATGCAGCTCATGAACCATAGCTATATAGTTTTGCAGCAAGTAAGCAACTGTTAAAGAAAGGAAATATCTGATGAAGAAGAAAATAATAAAAACACAGGAAAGAAAGAGGGAAGATGTGCAACCCAATCAATAGATTACAGAGTTGATTGCATGCACATAGACAGAACAAATAGATATTAACATACAGAATTATAACAAAGGGAACTTTCAGATCTAGATCTAGAATAACACAAAGTTTATGAATAGATCTAAGACAAAAAGTTAGAAACAAAATGCACCGTCGACACAAAGTTCTCTGGAAATATGCTCCTTTCTATTCCTTTGCTTCAAATAGCTATCAGGGGTTTCAACACAAAGTCTGGAACACAAGAATGCTTCTTACAAATTCTGATCATTTAACCTGTAGGTTCTTCCTCTACTTATAGAATGTAGAGAGGAAATTACAAATAGGAAGCTTTTAGTGAACTAACACATGTGGAAGTTGTAAAGGAAACAACTGACAATCTTATCCTGGAATTCCTCTTTACACGACATGCATGATTTGCAACTGAAAATATAAACCTTCTATTTTGCACGTCTGCCACCTATCTCCAAGTAGTTGACTTCTTCAAGTAATGACTTTTAAACCAATCACTTAAGTTGTATAATTTAATTGATGGCTCAATTACTTTGTCGAAGGAAATAAGAGAAAGAAGAAGAAAGAGGAAAGTTGCAGTCTTGTTCTTTTTCATATTCTGCATGCACCTGATTCTTTTGTCTTTGATTCTCACCAAACTGGATCTGGAAGCAGCTAGATCTAGAAGCGAATGGATCTAGAAGCAAGTGACTATGATTTACTTGCAGGTATTTCCTTTGACTTGTCTTCCTTCTTATCCTTGAAGCTTTTGCAGTTGATTCTCCAGTACATGCATCATTGCAATGTTTGTTGTAAATAACTCATCATTTTTATTTTTAATTACATATGAGCAATTAAAATTCAGGAAAGCACTCCGAGTGAATGCAAATTCAATGAAGGCTTCAACTGGAAGATTGGGAGAACATGCACAAGGTCCTGGAAGGAATTCTTCTCCATGCACTGACTTCTTCACGGGTGGCATTCAAAACAAGAGGATGAAGCCTTTGCAATTATGGATCTGGATATGGATCTAGATCTGAATTTGGAAGCTATGCATGATTCTGCTGATCCTTTTATTTCATCATGCTTCGTCATGGGCATAGCAGTCTTTGTCTGAGAAACTCTTTTTCTCTTTATTCAACCATAATTCTTTACAATTGGTGCAGATCTGGGAACTTCTTCAGATTCAGAGGATATATTCAATGTGTTTGATTTTGATTTAAGCTCCCTTTCAATTAAATGAGCACCTGTAATGAATACCTGTAATTAATTCAGACAAAGACGGAATCCGGAACATGAACACTTGATTTTAATCATAAAAATCCACATATAAAGCCCGTTGCCTTGGAAATTTGAGGCTTTGTTTACATGCAAAGCAAGAATGAATATTTTCAACTTCACCTGGGCACCTGTAATAATATGGAGACAATTAATCAGACTTAAATCAAGCTCCTTAAAACCTAGGCGCCAAACTTTGAAGCTTTCCAGCAATGAAAAACACTTCTTTGAGCAAAAATCCTCCTTTAATGCGCCAAAACTGTCTAGGCTGCACTCCTTTGCTAGAAGAATTAATTAATTCATCATTATGGCAGCCCATGTTTATATAACCTTCATCATTCTATAATTAATAATTGCCTCTCCTATTCCTGGCAATTAATTAATTAATAATCATGCTTTTCTCTTCAATTTGGGTGCCTATTTTGTGCATGCTTTGGGGCTGCATTAAATAAATAAATTTAATTTATTTTTAGAATTCTACTTCCAGTCTGACTTTTGCTTCACACTATGCTTTGACCTCATGCGCCAAAAATAGGAATTAATTCCATCGATTCTCCTTAATACTTTAAAAAGGAAGGGAGACCATTAAAAAGTATTATTTCTCCTAATAGGTGGGTCGCACTTTTTGCCATAGCTGATTTCTATTTTTAAAAGTCAATTTCTAATGGGATTATTCACCCTGCACCGCAGCTCCAAAAATCCCATGATTCACTTAAGTTGTTTGACTTTCATAATGGGATTTTTTACCCTGCAAGGCAGGTAAGAAATTCCCATCAATGCCTTAAGTGATTTTCTTTTATTTCACAATGGGAATTTTCACCCTGTAAGGCAGGTAAGAAATTCCCACCTGCCTGCTGCCTCTAATTTTCCCATCATGACTTAAGTGACTTCCATGGGAAAAAGTACCCTGCCAGGCATGTACAAAATTCCCACCTGTCTTCTACTACCAAAAATCCCATTGTAGCTTAAAACCATCCATTCCCAAAAATGCGACTTGCCTGGAAGAGGCATTTTTTGTGCACGAATTCGTCTTTCTAGAGAGAACCAGACCTCCTGTGGAAAATTCCTTCTAGCATGATGTCCGTAGATGATCTCCAGATACTCTAGGTAAGAAAACAGACTAAATTGGCAAAGGAATTGACCTAGAGAAATTTCACAGAGAAAAAACACAAAAAACACAAAAATGAAAAACGTTGCCAGAAGTCACAAAAAGGCCCATGATCCATTCCTGATGAAAACGCTACGGGTATACAGGAATATTGACATGTAAAACCTCAACATGGTTAAACCGAAGCACAATTTACCTCAATCAGGGCTTCAAATAATTAAATAAAAATGTCCCACAGGTAAACCCCAGCAACAGAATATAACGAGTTTTGGGCATCTGGGTATTTGGTGAAATTGACTTATATGACTCTTTGGAAATATCTTGACACAATACAGACATTTTCTGGCAATAAAAACACAAAACGAACCATTATTTTAAAAGTATGAATTTTTTTACATGGGGTAGTCTCAGATTTCAGGGTGAAATCTAGGGACACCATTCCTCCTTCTATGAGATGCAAAGAACACTCCAAAGTATTGAATGAGTGTTTAGAAACACTATTACGAGACATTTCAATGTGAACCTGGGATGACTATTTGCACCACTCATAATGATCCTCTCATGTCATGTTTCTTATGACCGTCACCTTATTGAATTGAATTTTTATGTTTCAACACCCTTGCAAGATTCATGATGTTCTTGATTTCACCTAGTTTCCTAAGTGACCATTTTTGGAATCATAACACCACGGTTGCAAATTCCCTTGTTGATGAGATGGAGAAACATTAAAAGTAATTGAATAAGTGTTGAAGAGCACTGTTATGATATCAACACTGTGATGAGAACATGATAATATTTTCTAATTAGAAGGGAGGATTCAAGATGCAAGGATCACTTTCCTACTTTGCTAGGACATTGCAATTCACTCGAGTGATCACAAATCAACTCTACGATGTTCAAAATTCTTGATGCTTGTCTTTCACCCACAAAAATGTATCCTTACTTTGCATATAGAGGATTGATCCATGAATGAGATTCATGTCCTATGGTCATCCATTGAACTGAAATGAGGTGATTGCACATGCTTCTTCTTTTGATGTGTTATCACACTACCACATGTTGAATGATTGTTTAACAACACTACCAAGTGAATTTCATCAAGTGAAATTGAGATGAGTGTCCATTCTTGCAAACATGGTAGTCAAATGAAGATCATCACCTTACCCCTTTTCAGCTCCAAAATCCTCACCTTCTTGCTCATATGCCTTTCAAGGGAATAGATGACTTTATGATCCTTCACATATGATGATCATGCATACATTGATATCTTGATTATTCCATTTTGAATTGTTTCTCAGAGAGGTTTGGACATGATGGCAGAGCCAATATCTTATTTCACTTTTGAACATGATGAATCCCTTCAGAATTCACTTTCCTGACAAAGATGTCACATGGGTGGAAGCATGCTTATGATACTCAGACCATTATTTTTCTTTTTTTTTTCCTTATGGAAATGGGTTTCCTCCTCATGATAGAAGGGTTAATATTTTAATGGAGCTTGAAAATATGTTTGAGAATTAGTTCCATTTTATTGACCTCCACACTAAACTGAAACACGTGTGAATGTTACCTCCCCGAATTGCGAGACGTGAGGATATTATCAAGCATGGATCAATTGTTTAGAAACACTTCCATGAGGTATGCATTTCTTGGGAGCTTGAGATGAATACCAATATCACTCGCGGTGAGATCCTCTCATCATGTTCATGATGATCATTCCCTTGATGTATTGGAATTGAATGGAATTCTTGATGTTTATGATCACTTATAGATATAGACACAAAATAACACACATATTACTACTTTACTATGTCATCAAGTATGTTATTATATGCATGGATCTTAAGAGAGAAAAGTATTCACTGGTGACATAATCGCTTGTCTATCTACTTGCTTTGATTGTTTTTATTGTATTTCTCTCTTGCATTTGTCATTTCTGTACCCAGTTCTATTTAGGTCACAGGGATCCCTGTATGTTTGTATTTTCACATATTTCCTCATTTATCCCATGACACTAGCACCAAGGAACTCCTGTCACTTATGGGATTTTTTGTCCTCTTTGTTCTTGCTTAAATTTTAGGCATTTGTGGTCGGCCTTTTTAGTTTTCTTATCCTTATCCTGAGGTTAATCGGCATGTCTTATCACTAGTATTGAAGTTCAAACAAGAGATACATATATATACACAACATACACTCTATTATATGTGGTGACACTTCTAAGGGGCAATCTCATCTACTTATTATAACTACCATCAAAGGGTATGCATTTTTGGGCTTCATAATCTGCATACACTGCATACGATGGGGAAGTGTTGAATTCCATCTCACACATTTGCATTTTATCTAGCCATACCCATCTAACATGGTATCATTGGCGTGAGGGTAACCTAGGGACATTATCACACACACAAACACACAGAACTGCATGGAATATGAAATGTAGTGCAACACTCGGTTATAATATCACCCATCGAGTGACCACTGAGGTTAGTACGACTTCACATATTACATTTTTCATTCCAATTTGATGTGTTTGTGAGATTTTACAAGTAGTTAGGGTTTGTATTACATATTAGAGGTACCTTCAGATATCCAAGTGTGAATCTCAATTGATGAACAACGAATAAGTGAAAAACCCTCACGACACAGGAAAAATCAGATTCTCGGTATCTGCACAGTCACCGGCACCCATAAGAGGTCTTTGGCACCCACGTGCCCTCGCTCTACCCAAGCGCTCATGTCTGACTTTGTTTGTAAGTTACAAAATTAATACTGAGCATTTACGACACTCTTTCCATCGTGTTCATCAGTTGTTCCAGGATAAGCGTAAATCAACTAAGTCCTATATTTTTCTTACTTGCTTACAATATTGTATCGTTAGAGTTCCTAGAATTTGTATTATATTGTGTTTTATCATAGTAGTGACCCTGAAATTAGATTTAATAACTCTGATCTTATTAAATCAAAGGATCTCATGATGTTCCTGATTTCTACCACTATCCAAGTGATTGTCTTTCACACACATAATGACTCACTCTAATATGTTCATCATCACAATGTGATTCATATGATGATCCTAACCTTTGGGGAGAGGGTCAGTGACAATGATGTATCCTTAATGATGGAAACATACTTATGATGAATATTTCTTCCATAATTAGGATGATCTGGACCATCCAACCCCTTTGCATCAAACTATGCCTTACTGAAAACACGTCTAGATTGATGCTTAGAGAGCATGTGAGGATTTTGTTTCCTATTTGGACCAAGAGACACCTTATTGTATTTGTGATGATGGAAAAAATAAATGAGATAAGAAAAATGGGAGTTTCCAGATATTTCTGAGCTCACATCTAGGAATTACTATTTTTAGCAGGTTTTATCCAGGACTGTTATTTTTTGCTAGTTTTCGTAGTTTTCACCTTCTGATGCTTCTTATTCATTTGGAGTGTCAAAAATGTTGCGGATTTGATATTTTTGGAAACTTACCATTTTTAGAAATTCCTAGTCATGAATACTTTCTATTTTTAGTAAGTGCACTTACAGGTGTTGGGTTGTAATGAAAATGGTCTTGAAATTTTGGGTTTTACTCCAAGATTCCATGCTCTAATTTTCAAGTGATTACCTCATCCAAATCAGTAGGAAAATGATAATTTCATTGATGAGGGAAAAATAATAATATAAAATCCATTCCTCCATATCTCAAAAAATTAGATACATCTTCATGCAAAAAATGGCTTGGATGAAAGTAGATTTTTCGAGGAACATTCGCTCCAAGTTTTAGATGACTTCGCCCACTAGATCTTTGTAGAAATGAAAAATAAACTTTTTCTAATTTTTATGATGTGGTATGTCAGACATTAATGGAGGTTAAAGAGGTTTCAACATCACTTTTCAAGAAAAATTACCAAGTTCTATGAGAGGAAAGTTTATTTTGGTTTCTGTGCAATTTCTGACTTGCTCTTGGCCATGACAACTTATCCGCAATTAGAAAATTTTGCCTATGAGGGGTGAGGTTGCAATTTTGTGTCCTATTTTTCCCTTGGGGTAAAAATGTGAAAAAGGGAACACCAAGGTGTCCAAAGTGAAACTTAGGAGTCTTTGGGGGCTGAAAGTGAGGTCTGAGGGATGGGAAATGACACCGGAAGAGTTGAAGATGGTCACATAGGGTCCAGGGGCTATATGCATACCTTGATAACATTTTTGTGTCCCATTTGTCCCTTAAGATACACCTGGGACAAAGGGGATATCGATGACACCAAAGTGGTACTTGGGAAAAGGAGGGAGGTCGCACTTTGGTGTCCCCTTTGCACTGTGGGGGGCAAAGGGGACACCTAGGACACCTGGGAAGCCAAAGTGTGACATGTGGAGGAGGTTGTGGTAACACTATGGTGTACGTCATGTCCCCCTTATCCCTTGGGGGACATATGGGACACATGAGTTTCCAAAGTGTGACTTTTCCTTCCTGGTAAAGCTATTTTTTCCTCAGCTGTCCAAATTTGGACACCAAACTTGGTTTTTCCACCTCGAAGGCTTATAAGAATGTTTTGGGGTCAAATATTATATGATTTTGACTTAAAAACACATATAATATCAATGGAACCATTATAAATACTTGAGTCTTCATGCAACTCAAAATTTAGGGCCTTTTTTGTCTGGAAGTAAGAGGGGAAACTGTAGTATTTTGAAATGTTTCAGGAAACCTTTAAGCCTTGGATTAAAATGTATGTTTCCACCTTGTAGATAATTACCATATATTTATATTTCCTACTTTTTTACTTCCTAACCCCTTATAGAATTCCCATAATCATCTAGAGAAGTCATGTTTCACCATTAGGATGTTCATCTCGTGCACCTAGAAATTTCAGTGTTGAACAAGTTGTTCCTAAATGAGATTTTTATTTCCTAAATAACTTCAAACACCTTCAATAATCTCCAAAACCACCCTCAAATAATTTATATATTCCCTGAGTGTTCTTGAAGGGTGTTTACTGGATTCAGTATGGCCAAAAATGGCCTTTTTAGGCCTCCAGAGGAAGTTGTCTCTCATCAAAACTTACTGAGCTCATCAACCATCTTGAGTAATCATCCCTACACAGTGAAACAAACTTGAAAACCTTGTTATAAATTTCCTTGATATAGGGTGATGGTGATACTAAGGGAAATTTGGCCAAGGGAAGGATGCACAGTGACTAGGAAGCCTAGTTTTCAATTAGGGGCTAAGTTGTCATGCTTCAAAATTTTCAATTTTCATACATGATAACATGATCCTTGGGATTGTTACCTTTAAGGTTTGTGTTAGTATTTTATCTTTCAATTCAATGGGATTTAGGTGAATTATTGATCTAAGAATGGTTTAAATTGGCCGCATCTTGCTAATGGATGACAACATTTTAATAACCTATATCCTCTTGTAGTCTTAGATATTTTAGTGGTATTGTTAATGTAATCATGATTATTCCCAAAGAACCAAGTGGATGGTTTTTTGTGTATGTGGAAGTGTGTTAGATGCAATGGTTAAAATTTACAATGTCACCTTGTGACATGAACGATGTAATGTTTTAGCAACATTTTTAAGTCTCATGTCTTAGAAACTAAGCTTATATAAAAGGGATAAACAATGTAAGTGTATAAGATCAATTGGGAAATTAGGGAATGTAAATTTTACTTCTTGTAATGTGACCAACAAAATTTTGGTAAACCAACAACTCTAACTCTTGTTTGAACACAAAATTTATGTGACACATGCATATTTTATAAATATTTCTAATCAATTCTATCTACAAGATATATTGTAAGTATAAGGTAACTTGAGATCCTCCCCCTTTAACGTAAAGTTAAGTGGAAAATATGATCTTTCCCTTTGTTAGATGCAAGCACTCTTTTTTTTTATTATAAGTGAAACGATTTGTTCCATGTGTAACACTTTTTTTTAAAACCTGGGAATAATTGGATTTACGATTTGCATGTACTTCACAAATAAGGAAAAATGAATAGTTATATCACATAGAAAATTGTATCAACAAAAAAGGTAAATGAAGTGTATACTTGATGTTTAAATGTTGTAACGAAGATGGAAACGATATTTTTCCACTCTTATAACTAATTTCCTTCACTCTTGATTTCATGTTAGTATTCCCATATGTGATGTAAGTGAAATATATTGTCGAGTAAATATGAATTAGGGAGCAAGAACTCTTATCTTGCAATCAACCTTTAGGTGTCTCATATGTGTTTAAATTTTTTCTAACCATCAATGGGTTATACAAATTAATTGCAATAAGATAAATTAACCAAATTAAGTGTACTCATTATTAATTAAATGTTCAATGAAATGAAGAGAATGTAATTTAGAGAATGGGATTATATATTTACTTATTAAATTATCTTCAAATTTTTAAATTTAAACATTGGAACTTTGATTGCATTAAAGATGTGATAAAAAAATGTTGTGTTATGAAAAGTGTTTATTTGTGATGTTCATATTTTGGTTGGGTCATTATTTTGTACTTGTTTAGTATGTGTGAATGTAGGGTGTATCTTATGTTATAATGTTGTCTATATTTTTTCTCCTTATTGGGGTGAGTTTGTATCATTACTATTATAGGAATAAGTTGTTGCTAGTGAAGGGAGGAATAAGAGGAAGTGAGAGTTTTATTTGGTGGAAACAAAGGAATTCATTTCTAGTGACTATTCTTATGATGGATGGATAAGGGGCCTTTAAAATTTGTTGTGGTGTGTTTATTATTAGAGGAAACAAAGGATATCCATGATTCCATCTTAGAGTGAAAAGGGGGTGGTTGTAATGATGACCTATCCCCATTGTAAGCCTCGTAGGTAGGCTTGGTAATGTGTGTTGTCTTTACTTGTGATGCCAATTACTTTTTCATCCTATTGTATGTGTGGATCCATGTTGGTGTAATGTCATGCTATTCTAAGTGAGCCCAAGTGGTGTCTAGTAATTGGAAAATTAAAGTAAACAAATACATCATGGTTTATCTTGTCTTATGTTTTGGTCTTTCATGGGTGGGCACTACAAAGTGCAATGGGGAATTTAAGATACACACACAAATTGCAATTTTTATAAGAGCACATATATATTCAAGGTGTAAGGAATGGATATGTTATATATAAAGCATCCATATAACAAAAGACTCATTTCAACCATATAGAATCATGTAGATGATATTGATTATTGCATGGTGGGGTAAGTGCAGAAAGTTGGTGGACATTTAAGTGGACATAAAAACCTGAAATTTACGTACCGTGATCGCGATTTTTAAACCGCGATCGCAGAATTATTTTCACAGTTTTGGTGATTTCTGAACCTAAAACCACACTCGCAGTTTTAAAACTACGATCACAGTCCTCTAAGACAAAAAAACAAAAACGTGACTCCTAGACCTTGTGAGTGTCATACAATCCTCGTAGTTAGCAATTTTTTGTTCCTCTATCAACCAAAAATTTCTGCGAACTATGGAATTTTCTTGAGAACCTCGGGCCATGTTATCAATACACCATTCCACTATGCTCTTTTCATCTTTCAATTTAGCACCATCTTTGTACTTCAACTCTTCTCTTGCAAGAGCTCTTTTCACACATGCCCATGCACCGTCATGCTCTCCTTTTCCATTTCCAGCCTCAGTGAAACTCCAAATATGTTGCACACCCATCTTGACGTGCATCCTACTCACCCAATAAAAAATTCGTGCATTATTAAACTGAGACGTGCAATTATTTGACCATATATAATGTTGTTTGAAGAGGATGTCCCTATCAGACAAGTTTTCATAAAATAACTGGAAATGCCCTTGCACAAATTCAGTAGAATAAGTACAATCATCACTGATATAAAAGTGGCACTCTCTTAAAAAAATTGAACATTATTTATACTATCATAAGAATGTATAAATGATTTATGCACAAACATGGCAACTTGTACTGAGTTGTAATATTGCGATTGAACCTCTATTTGTGGTTGCAATGTGTAATTCTCGGTAAAATCGACCACTGAAACAATAGTACCAATAGGAAATGTGTCCTTGCATATTTTGAATTGTTCATCCAACCATCGATCTTTGTGTGTATGCCTAGCATACTCATAAACAATTTCATCCTTAAATTTTCTCATAAATTGAAAAACAGACATATGTTCTATAACTAGCTCACACCATTTAGACTCCTTTCCATCTTTCAACTAGTATGGTACTGATTTATATTTATCAAACTCAACTAAATTATGTCATATTACAACTTCAATTTTCTCATGGATACAACTTTCTAATTTAGGTAATCTTCCGCATGTACCACAACTTCCATCTAAACAATCCCGACTATAAAAAAATTGTTCAACTTTTCTTTCACAAAATATCGTAGGTATGAAATCATTGGAAGATATTGGTGGAAAATGAACACCACATTCCGATAACATAGTTTTAGACTGAAAATTAGAACAAATACGTAAAAATTTAGCATAATGCATAGCAAATTCAACATGTTGCCTACAACAAGTGGTGCGAGCGTGGTTGATTTTCACATAGAATGGTTTCAAAATTTCAAAAAAATGTTGACTAATTTTAATTTCTAGATGCTCTTGTTCAAACTTACGAAAAAATTGAGTTTTAGTCATATCTAAGAAATGCTTTGGATGTGGTTCGCGATTAGTAGAACCAACTCTCTGTTTTACAACATCTCTTGTATTAGGTGAAACTCTACTATTATCATGCCAAAATTGAATAATAAATTCTCTTATAGCATCAGATTTATCTTTGTCCTTACGCGGTGCTCTAGCAAAAAATGCCCAAAAATCGGTGTTATTGAATGATTGAAGGATATTACGTCTTTCAATTACTTTCATTAGAGTTTTTCGATTAACATTCAACATTCAACTTGTTTGCATAATCAAATGCTTCTTTTTTATTGATTCACTTACAACACTAGTAGCAAGTACACGACACACAATATTACTATCCCTAGTGCATCTCTTGACACCAACAGTGTGGTATACATCATGAAGGTTTTCAACAATTGTAGAGGTTTGACCACATATATTATATGTTTTCAATCCTAAGGTGTTTAATGTAGGTCTCATTTTAATCAATTTCATCAAACTAACCAAAAATTGACATCTTTGAGAATCATTTAAAATTTCAAAATGATTATCCCAAAGTTCAGTGGCTTTTCTTTTGATTTTCTATTAAAAAAGTTTGTCAAACATTGGTTCCAAAATATTTTCATCAATTTCAATAAAATAATTAGGTTTCTTATATAAAATCCTAGGAGGTGTTTTTGTCAAATTTTGCTTGTCTATAGTTTCAACCTGAATTTCCTTATTCACATTTTCATTGCCTCCTTCAATTTCAACATCAGCTACATCACGAGCTTTTAATTTTTTTCAACATTGAAAATAGAAACATATTCATCACGAGTATTTAATTCAACTTTAACATTGACAGTAGAAACATTACCCGATTTCTCATTGCTTACAATAGTAGGGCTTGAAGATGAACCTCTTCTTGATTCACGAAGATTATGCATTCGTTCAACATTTTGAAATTTGTTTGCCTCTAATTTGTCTGGAATTTTTTTACTTAATGAATTCCTTTTTGACTTTGTTTCTTGTCTCCCATGATGTTTTACTTCCGGTAATAAGAAAAACGTGCAGAAAGCGACAAAATTTCGTAGTAATTCATACGGTAAGGTCAAATAGTAAAAAGCACATGGTAATTCAAACATTGGGATGTGTGTAAATATGATTTAAGAACCGCGATCGCTCTTTATAAAGCGTGATCGTGGTGATTTTTATCAAAACCGTGATCGTGGTTCTATCTGTATCATCAAATTCGACCCTAGGGCTCAGGAAATATTTTTTTTCCCCAACCAAAGCTATGGGAGGTCATTATGGCGTGTAAAAAGTCAAAAACTTAAATTTTTCTCTTTCGTAGACTTGAACCATGCTAAAAAATTAAAAAAGAGGGATTCGCGAGAACCGATGTCGAAAAGTGATGCACCACAACGAAGTTGCACTCCGATGGTAACGTCAAGCCAACGCAATACGCAAGATTCGAAACAATGGAAAGAAGATTGCAAGTAAGAAGAATGGGTCTGCTCATGCTCATAGATCAAAAATTAGGAAGTACAAATAGGGGTGCTGTGTAACCCCCATGCCTAAACATGGAAAGAAACTCAATGACGCCACTGACGCATATGACGTTGACTGACACATATGACGCCACTAGAAGAGGAGTTACAATTCCAAATAAGGAATGTAACTCCTATGACGCATTGACGCAAATGACAATGTCAGATTCTATGACAGAATCTGACACTTGTCATTTGACTTCCTAAGACCTATGACTCTCGCAAGGCGAGATGACTCACCTAGGTGATGTGGATGATGACTGGACAGTCACACACACCAACACCCCCCCTTCATCGAAGCCGAGGAAGAGGTCAAGGTAAGCCAGAACAGAAAAAGAAGACTCCCCTAGACAACTAAGAAAGATGTGTCAATGGGCCCGGCAACTAAAGGCCTGATAAGGTGCCCATGTACAAACAACATCTTTCTGGAAAGAAGAAGAGGAGAAGAAGGAGGACTATATAGCCCAAAGAAGATGGGCGGCTGCAGCAGACCTCACCCCAAGAAGAGACCGCAAGTGAAGAAACTTCACCTCAGTGAAGGGCTTGGTGAAAATGTCTGCAACCTGATCAGCTGTCTGAACATACTGTATGTCGATGATGTTTTCATGTATCAGCTCCCGTATGAAGTGCATATGAATCTCAATGTGCTTCATCCACTGATGCTGAACTGGATTTCTACAAATCGAGATAGTGCTCATGTTGTCACAGTAGATAATGGTAGGCCACCGAAAGTGGATGCCAAACTCTGTCATAATACCCTGTAACCAAACAGCTTCTGTGGCAGCGTTAACTGCTCCTCTGTATTCTGCTTCTGTCGATGATATGGCAATGGCATTCTGTTTCTTGCTGGACCAACTGACAGGACCTGAACCAAGAGTGAAACTGTAGCCTGAGGTAGACTTCTGATGATCTAGATCACCGGCCCAATCTGAGTCTGTAAATCCAACCAAGTCAATCTCAGTCCCTCCTAAGTAATGAATACCATCTGTGTGAGTGCCACGAACATAGTGAAGGATCCACTTTGCTGCTTTTAAGTGCAGCTCATGAGGCTCCTGCATAAATCTGGACATGATCCCGACAACATACGATAGATCTGGCCGAGTGTGAGTAAGGTAGATCAAGCTTCCCACCAACTGTCGATAAAGGGTACCGTCAACCAAGGGGGAAGAGCAATCAGAAACCAACTTAATCCCAGAAAGAAAAGGAGTAGGTGAGGACTTGCAGTCAGACATGTGAAACCGAGCAAGCAAATCAAGAGAGTACTTAGGCTGCGAGATCATAATTCCTGAGTCAGATTGTGAAATCTGGATCCCAAGAAAGTAATGAAGCAATCCTAAGTCAGACATGGAGAACTTGTTGGCCAAGGAGATCTTCACAGAATCAATGATAGAGGAAGAGCTACCGGTGATCAACAAGTCATCAACATAGAGAACAAGAATAAGCATGGAGTCATCCTGTCGCAGAATATACACATTTGGGTCAGAGTGACACCGAGTGAACCCTGATGCAAGTAAAAAGGAGTCCATCTTGGCATACCAAGCCCGAGGGGCTTGTTTAAGGCCGTAGAGAGACTTCTTTAATTTGCAAACGAGGGATGGATCATGGACATAACCCGGAGGTTGTTCCATATAGATCTCCTCCTCTAGGTCCCCATGAAGGAAGGCACTCTTAACATCCATCTGGTGGACTTCCCATCTGTTAGCGGCAGCGATGGCAAGGGTCAGTCGAATGGAAGTCATCTTCACAACTGGAGCAAAGGTTTCTGAGTAATCAACCCCAGCTACCTGGGAGAAACCCTTAGCTACAAGTCGCGCTTTATACTTCTCAACTTCTCCATCAGCTCCATACTTTGTTTGATATACCCACCTACACCGAACGATTTTCTTCCTTTCGGAAGAAGGGTAAGATCCCAAGTGTCATTCTTTATGAGTGAGGAATACTCCTCATCCATGGCAGAATCCCACTCAGGAATCCCAGAAGCTTCGTGGAAAGATGGTGGATCAGAAGCAGAGGTGAAGAAGGAGTGAGGTCCAGTGAAGTCTGAGCGAGTACGTCTCTCATCCAAAGGATCTCCAACTAAATCTCCAGCACTCTGTAAAGTTTTCCTGGCCCAAAGAGGTCTCGAAGGCTCAGGCTCAGAGTCGGAAGATTCTTCACTTGAGTGAGAAGGGACATAGTCCTCATCATCACTACTGTCAGAATCAGAAGACTCAGAAGTTTGAGGATCGGGAGGAGCAGGGAGAGGTGGAACTCGCTCAACAACATCATCATCTGAAGAGTCAGAATCTGAATCAGTGGGCAAAAGGACCTCAGTGGAAGTTGAAGTCAAGGATGACTCATCAAACTTCACACTCCTCTCAATATAAAGCTCATGGGTGGTAGGGTTCAACAATCGATATCCCTTCACGCCATCAGGATACCCGACAAAGATACAAGGTTTGGATTGTGGATCCAATGCCTTGCATTTCTTTTTGGGAATCCGAGCCATAGCCTTGGATCCGAAGACTCGAAAGTGCTCAACATCAGGCTTGTGTCCAAACCAGGCTTCAAAGGGTGTCATCCCTCTTACTGCCTTGTGTGGGACACGGTTCTGAATATAACAAGCACAATTCACTGCTTCAGCCCAATACTGTGGAGGAAGAGATTTCGAGTGAACCATACAAGTAGCCATCTCCTTTAAAGTTCGGTTCTTTCTTTCTGCAACTCCATTTTGGGAAGGGCTGTAAGCAACTGTACGCTGCAAAGCAATCCCCTCAGAAGTGCAGAAATCCTCAAACCTGTTGCTCACATACTCACCTCCATTGTCGGTTCGAAGAACCTTGATAGACCGTTCCGCTTGTTTCTCAGCAAGAGCCTTAAAGTTTTGAAAATGCTCAAAAACTTCAGACTTAAGCTTAAGAAAATATACCCAAGTATAACGTGAAAAGTCATCAATGAAGGTTAGTATATATAGAGCTCTAGTAAAAGAAGGAGATGGAAAAGGGCCAGAAACGTCACTATGAACAAGATCCAAGGGACGAGTAGCTCTCCAGGATTTTCCCTTGTCAAAGCTTTTTTCAGGGTGCTTTCCAAGGGTACAACCCTCACAAAGACCCTTAGAAAACTTAACTCGGGGTAGCCCATTGACCATTTCGTTTTGGCTCAATTGTTCAAGGTAACGATAATTTAGATGCCCAAAACGCTCATGCCATAACTTGCTAACCTCATTTGCATGAGTGAGCAAGGCATTGGGCGTCGAATCAGAAGAGAAGTGGGAAAAGGTATACAACCGTGAATGGTGATCTGCCTTTCCCTCAGCCACAGTGCAGTCAGAGTTAAGCTCACGAATAATCACCGAGTTAGGACCAAATTCCACTCGCATTCCTTCACCAAGGTGGGTGATTTGGTAAACTGATAGGAGATTGGTAGAGAGATTGGGAACACTCAACACTTGGTTAAATGTTCCACCTTCAATCTCTACCGATCCACTACCGGAAACCGACACATGAGTGTCATCACCCAACGTGATTTGGGACATGCCACATGGTTCAATGCTAGAGAATTCAACCTCTGAAGAAGCCATGTGGTGCGAGGCACCAGAATCGATAATCCAAGTTGATGATGGAGCTGATCTAGCTACGAGGGCCTTACCTTTCTTCTTTTCATTTTTAGTCTCCTTTGCATTAGAAGACTCACCTTTCTGAGCATTTTGTTTAACGGATTCAGGAACACTTATTTTATTCTTCTCAAGTAAATGAGTTAAGTGATCAATTTGTTTCCGAAAACAATGTTGCTCGTCATGGCCAGTATTCTTACAATAGGAGCATTTATACTTTTCCTTCTTTGCTTTAGGCTCAGAAGTCGAAGTATGAGTGATGGGCTTAACTGGGGGTTGGTTGGTCTTGGTTTCTTTCTTAGGTTGGTCCTTAGTTTCTTTCTTCTTTTCATTTTTCTTGCCCTTATTCGCCACAAGGGCATGTGACTTGGATTTTAGAGTCTCCATTTGAATGAGTTTGTCCTGTTCTCGAATGAGTTGGGACGAAAAACTGTCAAAGGAGGGCATAGTCCAAGTACTACCCAAGGCGGCTTTCGTGGCGTGGAAAGTTGAAACGAAAACAGAGTATTCAGGACCTAACTTAGAAAGAATCGACAAGATCAATTGAGAGTCTTTCTTATCCACTTTACATTCCTTTAGAAGCATTCTAGTGCGGACAAATTTTGAGAAGAAGGCCTGTAGGTTTTCAAAGTCACTAGGATTTAACCCTAGTAGTTCGTTCTCCAACTCATGCACTCTCATGTCATCTTGCTTCCCAAACATATCATCGAGCGTTTTCCACGCTTGATCGGGTGTTGAGGAAGTTTTGATGTGGAAGAGCAAGTCGGGAGAGACAGACATACAGATAAGACCTAAGGCTTCATCACAACGGTTGAACCATTTAGATTTTTCGGGTTCATCAGTAGGTTCGGTCTCTAACCCCATGGTAACTCGGTATAACCCTTTACTTCGCAAAACCAATATAATTTTAGATTTCCATTCGAAGAAATTAAAAGGTGTGAGCACTTGTACTAATGAAGAGATAGAACCAAGGAATGCAGAAGGAAGGAGAGAGAAAGGAAACAACCACCCCAGAACAAAATTACACCCCCCTGAGTTTGGCACTTTATAATTCAGTGCGTTGATTACAACCAGATGCGACTGTGTTCCGAGAACCAGTTTGTCACTCACCTTGCAATTAGCGTAATAACGCGCAATGGTGGAGACAACAATCAAGGTTCGTAGGGCACAACAGATCAACACTGCAAGCAAGCACAGAAAGAGAGAAGCAAGAGGGGGAAGAAAGAGCTTTGTGAGAAACAGCATCTCACGTCGCACAAAAGAATCCCTTTGTTGTAAGACTGTGGCAGACGCGCTCACAAGTCCACAAAAAAGGAATACAAAGCTCAAGAAAAAATGAGCTGAATTAAGCAATACAAAGACACCCCCCAGAATGCGGCACTTTATAAAATTAGTGCATTTACAAAACTAATGATCCCATCATCTAGAGTGTGAAAAAACATGCAACTTTGACTAAAGAAGTGCTCAAAACCGAGCAACGAGTCAAAAGTTATAGCAAAAACCAATTCCCGCAACTGATGAGAAAAAGCCAATAAGCCTGCAAACGGATTAAAAAAGTGCCCTAAACACATGCAAAAGGTGTCGTATGTATGCTCGTTGGAAATGGCATGGAATTTGAGATAGGGTTTGTTTGTATTGCGAGGGGGGATTAGCCACCTGCCAATCCCGGACCTCACCCTTCGTCTTCGGCACTCGACGGAAGGTTAATAAAACAAGCCAAAAAACTTACAATGCCAATAAAATGTAATGTTTTTACCTTATACCTTTTAAAAATAATGAAACAACACGTTTTTTAGAAGAGTGATAAGATAAAAAGAATGCAACCACGTTTTTTTAAGAAAAGTGAATAAAAAACGTATTTTTAGAGAGATATTACCTGGCAGCGGACTGAGAAAGCCACGTGGGGATGAAAGGCAGGTAAAAAAGATAATGTAGTGATTGTCCACTGTCAGTTGCCAGAACAGTCCAAAAAATGCCAGCTGAAGGAAAAAAACGCCTTACCAGTCCAAAAAAAACGCCTCAACAGTCCAAAAATGCCAGTTGTGCAAAAACACAGGAAAGGAGAGAAAAATGCCTTAGGACAGTTCAAAAACATCTGGAATAGTTGAAAATGCAGCCAGGGGATAGAAAAATGCTTGGAACAGGTTTAAACACCTAGAACAAAGGAGAAAAGGTAGTCAGGGGAGAAAAATGCCTGAGGACAGACAAAAAAACACTTGGAAGGGAGAAAACAGTAAGAAAGGCCCACAAAAATGTGGAAAGTTGAGAAATACTCAGAAATAAATGTAAGAGGAAAAACAGTAGGGCTGAAAAAAACGTGAGAGTTTGCAAAAAATGCACCAGGCAGAGGTTTTGAGACAGCAAGGAACCACACTCGATGAGGAAAAAGCTCAGAATAGTCTGAGTATACACCGGTGAAGAAAAAACAATGATCCCACCAGTAATCACAGGTCCACGCCAAAAAATGAGCTCTTCTTTTACCCTGCAGGAATCTGAACACAACCAAGGAAACACACTGAAACAACAGCCACAAAGATCTAGAAATATCCAAATATGAACTCAGCTGATAAACAAACCAACCAAATACCTTAACTTGCAACTGCTGAAACCTCAATACGAGGTGAGCAATAATTCCAAAATGATAATCGAAAAAAACTTGCACACGAGGAAATGAGAAGAAACCAGAAGTAATAAACAACTGAGAAACGAAGAGTGCACGTCGAAACCAGCTCTGATACCATGAAATAGGGATTCGCGAGAACCGATGTCGAAAAGTGATGCACCACAACGAAGTTGCACTCCGATGGTAACATCAAGCCAACGCAATACGCAAGATTCGAAACAATGGAAAGAAGATTGCAAGTAAGAAGAATGGGTCTGCTCATGCTCATAGATCGAAAAATAGGAAGTACAAATAGGGGTGTTGTGTAACCCCCATGCCTAAACATGGAAAGAAACTCAATGACGCCACTGACGCATATGACGTTGACTAACGCATATGACGCCACTAGAAGAGGAGTTACAATTCCAAATAAGGAATGTAACTCCTATGACGCATTGACGCAAATGACAATGTCAGATTCTATGACAGAATCTGACACTTGTCATTTGACTTCCTAAGACCTATGACTCTCGCAAGGCGATATGACTCACCTAAGTGATGTGGACGATGACTGGACAGTCACACACACCAACACAGGCAAATGGACTACAATCTTATAGGTTTTTCAAAAAAAAAAACCAAGTCATATAATTTCGAGTGTTTAATATAGATAAACTTGTCTGTTTTTTTTTAAATTAGTAGTTTAGAAACTAGATTATGGATGCTACGATTCATATTTATATAAATTTTTCTAATTTTGAGTACGCGTATTGCTAATAATCCCTACAAGTTGAGATTTCGTTGTTTTTTGCAATATAACGTCCACTTATGACCCCTTTTTTGTCCACTAACTTACTGCACTTACCTGGTGTATAAACCCCATTTTTGACGTTTGCTAATCATTTCTTTTATGCATGGGATGCTGATGCGTTCTCCTCCTGAGTGGGTTCCTCAAGGGGCATGTCATGATTGGGGTGTGATTGGGCTTGGTCACTTGGACTAGACCATTTGAGAGTTGTTGTTATCATTCTATAGTTACCCTATACTTGCATTGTTTCTTCCCTTTGTACACCCATTATGTCCACTTATCCTATTATGTTTACTTGTTTATGATTATTTTACATTGGTATCCCTATTTTCGGTCACCATGGACCCTAGTCATATGCATCTACTTATATTATGGCATATATCTCCCTTTTTTTTCACCTTCTAACCTTAGGGTTGCCCCCAAGGTTGAGGGAGATGATGTCGGGTATATATACTTCACCTTATTTTTGATAAGACACCACCAAAAAATCACTTTCATCATACATGAAGGCACTTATAATTCACATGTTTTAAAACTATTTCACACTTTGTTGGACTCAGAGTCTTGGAGCTTACCTTTATGCATTTGGGTCATCGTAGTGAGTTAGGACTAGATATCTTCTTGTTAAACTTTCCCCTTCTCTACCCATAGTGATTTTATTTCGGTTTTGATGTCTCTAGGGAGGATTTTATTTCAATTGTCACACACACACTAAAGGTAAGTATTTCTAACCCTTATTAATCTTTTATCTTGCACATTTATATTGTAAGGTGGTCATTCATAGATATAGACTAGAGTAGATGTGTGATTTTTTAATTTGTATTTCATTGTCTTATTATACTAATCCCCTTGGCTTTATCCACCCCTTGACTACTCTTATTATAAATCCTAGTAGGATACTTATATTTATCTTAGGTAAGTCCTTTGAAACCTATAGCTATCTTAGGGGTAGGGATTCTATCTTCTATAATTACGATGTTAGCACTCCTTGAGTACATTTGTATCTACATCATGTGTCCAAAATTAGATTTGATCCATACATTTGAGAACCTAGATAGGAACATATATTTTACTTGTCATACACTATGATGAACCCGATGTAAACATTAATTTTCCCTAAATCATGTAATATTTTCTTTACTTTTTAATATTACCTTCTTTCTCTATGTCATCAGTTGCTTAGAACCCTATTGCATGGATGATTCTATCTGAACTAAAATCAATATCCATAAGACATCGTCCATTAGACCATATGTAAACATACTACATGATCAATCATGTTCTGAATTCCCTTGTTTTCACATCTAATCTTTTCATACGCCATCGAGTCCTTGTGTAGGCTCCTTACATGACATAATATTTTTGAAAAAAATCATTTCCAGTTAGATCCCCTTTCCAGTATCCATCTACTTCACTATGGAGTATCTACTCAATATTCCATTACATCCTCTGTTAAGACCATCTATGTCATAACCACAATAGCTCTCAGGTTGATGGTTCTTCCTAAGCTAGTTTTTCATTACATTGATTAATTTTCCATAGGATGCTAACGTTAAGAATCCAAAACCTCTACTTCAAAATGTAAAAACCATATCCAAAATTCAAAACATTGTCTTCAAATCTGAAGATGGGGAACCTGAAGATGTCCTAGATTTGATTATACCCCCGCTATGAAAAAATATATGCAAAATTTTCATGAGTACATAAGAGAGTCACCTGAAATGTTATACAAGTGCATTGAACACTACCTTTCTTAGTTGTTGGATTCATATAGCAACCTTCACACTGAGCCTCCTCCATATGGATTGAACCTTGATCCAACCAATAACATGAATACCCCTTTTAAATATTAATTCTACTAAAATCATCATACAACTTATTAATCACCCAAGTAAACAACAAACTATGAGTGCAAACCATTTTTTGTAGATAGAGAACAAATTAGCTCAACTTGTTAGTCAGCTTTAAATGGTCTCTTGGGGTACAAAAAAGCAAGGCCAACCCCATCTTATCCCAATTGAAATTAATTGATCCCCCATTACCCAATCTCTTATTCATAACAATTTCATTCAATCCATTCAAATAAATCCTCTTACTCCATACCTTGCTTCTAGAGATGTTGGAAGCATTAAATTTTCCCTCATTTATGATGGTTCTACTGACCCTACCCTCCATATCAAGGATTTGGGAAATCTCTACAATTTTTGGGTCTAAATCAATTCTTATGTTGGCACCAAACTCTTAGCTAAGACACTTATGGGAGATGCCTTAGATTGGTATCATACTCTTCCCATTGACTTCATTGTCTAGCTTGAAAGCTTGGTGACCACCCTAGGTAACAAGTTTCGGTATCGCGATCTTCCTAGAAACAACACAAACGATTTCATCAATTGTAAACAAATGGACAATGAATCTTACCAAGATTTCATCAAATGTCGGAATATCGTATATGTAACATCCCTCCCTTCCGAGTCTCGAAATTAATGACCATCTAGATGACCAATAAACCGCCAGCTGGTTTAAACAAAGCTAATAACTAGGAGTATTATATCTCACCGCTATTTTCAATCGCATATATGTTTTAAAAATAAATTTTGGGAAATAATAGGAAGGCAATAACTATAATTGTATCACTCTCTTGCTTGGACTCTTCCTTTGAGTCGTTTGTTAGATCACTTGGCACTAACTATGGCACACACACACACACACACACACACACACACACACACACACACACACACACACACACACACACACACACACACACGAGTTTTGTTGGGCCTTCGTTGCATATTAAATGGTGTGGCATGCATTGAAAACTCACTTGGATTTCACGATATGTATCAATGGTCTTAGCTCTCATGGCATATGAGCATGGTTTAATATTTATATTAAATTTGATTAAGGTATATGAAGGATTAAAAAAGATTTATTAAATCAAGGAACATTAATTCACTTGATTAGAGTGGATGGCATATACAGTGGGTGGTATATGTTTGTGTTTTGTTTAAATTTATGGCATGTTTAAAATGGGACATTGAGGAATTAACTAAAGTCTAGGCAATGTTATACAAACCATGTTTGGTTAATATGGAAATGAGTAAGAGGATAACGTGGCATTTGAGAGTTGCAGTGAATGGGTTTTAGGTTTAATGGTATTTATTACAGGCCCGACTCCTCGGGAATGGTTAGCTTCCTCGAGAAGACAACCCTAAGTTGGTCACATTCCTTCTTTCTTGATCATATAATTATTATTTGTTTTACTCTTAGATATTTTGGGGGTTTTTGGAAGAAGGAGAATCCTCTCCATTGTGCATGATTTTCAGTGATGAATGATATGTTGAGAATTGATATAGAGCAACTAGGTTTCAAAAAGTAATGCTTAAGGAAGAGTGCTACTATTTTTTATTTCTAAAGGAGATTTCATAGAAAGGAAGCCGAGTTGAGAAAGATCAAGTGTATCACAGGCATGAGATTCTCACTCATATTCTAAATTGTAATGATTAAATTTGATAATAACAGTGAATGTTTGTATTCCTGGTTTTTATGGAAGAACGTCTATTTCTATTTTTTTTTTGTCTATGGGATTTTCATGTTGAATTGTCTAGAAATTCATGAGCTTCAATGTAAAATACTAGATGGTCTTGCGTATTTTGTGGGTTGAAATGATGTTTTAGTTTCTGGGTTAGTGTATGTTGTACATGGAACAAGTTCTTGAGTTTATTTTTAAAATCTATGGAATAAGTATGAGATTCATATTGTGTTGTGATTATGATTTGCATATTTTTATTTAAGGAATAAAAATGAATATTCCAAGATGGGACTGTGTATATATGAATAGAAATGTTTGTTTTAGGTAATGGATTGAAATACCTGTAAGGTTATGTGTGTTGTATGTTTAGTTATGGAACTATGTGCACACTTTTGGTGGCATGACACCATATTTTTTATGGTTTTCTTGCGAACGATGGTTATCTGAGTATAAGTAGCAAGAATGCACACATGTTTTTTAATGATTTCGTTTACTAGATATTAAGAATGTATCTTTTATTTTGGGTTTAAATATATATATATATATATATATATATATATATATATATATATATATATATATATATATATATATATATATTATATGAATGAGATATTCAGTTTCAAATACACCCATAATGGGTCTGGGTGCAAATGATTTGTTGTAGACATATGTGTGCATATTTTGATACAGGTAGCAACTAATTGTTTGTATCCCTTTTAGGGTTTGTTTTTCCCAATATTGGGTATGTGAATTTTGGAAAATATGAAGTTGTTTGTTTTTGGGATTTGAGTCCGTTTGAAGGGTAAGAGGAATCCTATTTTGTCCTTTGGTGTTGACTATCTATAAGACATTTAGCTGGATATTTGTTCTCTCTCTCTAGGGGAATATAGATACTTTATAAGAGAATGAGTACTTAGTTGTATGTTGTTATGGCTAGATAATTAAGTACTCTGTGTTGAAATTATATTTGTGGTAAAGTAAAATTGATAGCAATGATTTAAATAATATTATTACAAGAAATTGATTTTGGCTTATAGATAATAATGCTTTTATGATTACAGTCTTAACTGTGGGGGTTGTAGAAAATATGAAAAATAGGTATAAGCCTATTCCAGATGAATGAAATGGATGTTATGTATTATAAGTTAAAGATCACTATTCTATGATTAGCTATGATTTTATACGAAATACAAATTAAAATTAAATAAAGATCAGTTATTTTAGATTGTTGTAGAAATGATGATATTATACTTGTTGACTTAAAACCTATAGCTTATATTGGATATGTAGTGCCGACTTGTGGCTTACATAATCTCTCTTCTTGTCATATGTTATTCATTTATGCTTTCATATGTTTAGTAGGTCGGCCTTGGTGTTGGCCATAACATAGGATTGGTATATATAGGTGGTAGTGAGGAGTAGTTAATCATCATATTGAGCATTTGAGTCTTATTGTATGGTTTGGAGGTTTCCCCCTCGAAGTGGCTAAGCTATTATACTTGCATATTGAGATCATTTATCTACAATCTTGTGTTCTTTGGTGTTCTATTGTTGTTGATATTCATATTTATACAAGTAATTTCATTACAAGTGGTATCAGAGCCTGATCTCAGCCAGCGCTGTGTCAAACCCTAATTGTGAAGGTTTGGCTATATCTCAAAATTGGTAGCAAATTTTCTTGCAATTTTTTTTGGTGTGGTGAAATCAGTCAAGTAAGATCCTCTCCAAATTTCAAACATTTTTGACTTGTTTTGCAAAAGTTATAGCAGTTTTATGTTTTTTCATAATTCAGCTACCTAGGTTGCAATTTTTGGAAATTTTCTAAGTTTCTTATATTTTTAGAAATATTTCCAAAAATTAGCTAGGGTTTCTTCTTTATGATTTCCTCTATTTGGCCAATAAGTTTACAAAACCCCAAACCCTAAAGTTTTACCCTATTCCTTCTACCCCAAGTCCCAAACCCTACATCATGACCGGTAGATCAACTCAAGGCCAAGGGAAAGGTCAAGAAACTCCAGGAATGACCCCAAATAAGGAAGATATGGATTTAGAATCTTCTGGTTTGGGAGTATCTGAGGTAGTCATCCAACTTCAGGAAAGGGTAAATAATATGGTGAGTAAGGATGACCTCAATAATGAGCTTCTTCATCTGAAAGGTAGCCTTAGGGGTGAACTTCAGATGGATTTTCAATCAATGAAGCAAGAGTTATTGCTCGCTCTTTCAAACACAAATCCCAATTCCAGTCATATGGGTTCCTCTAGCAATACTCACATAGGTCCAAATCACTCCAATCAAGGAGGATCCTTTACACATTCAGGTGGATCTCCTCACCAATGGCAGGCATTATTCCAAAAGTGGAAATGTGTAAATTTGATGGAAAGGATCCACTCAATTGGATTACCCAAATGGAGAATTTCTTTGATCTCCATCAGATCCCATCGGGACAAAAGGTGACCATGGCATCCTTATATCTAGAACCTGACCAATTTTTCTGGTATCATTGGTTATGTGCTCAAAGGAAGAAGAATGGTCTAAGTGTCACATGGAAAATTTTCACTGAAGAGCTTCAATTACACTATAGTTCTAGTGTGTCAGAGAATTACTTCAGCCAATTAGAAAAGTTACGACAAACAAGTTCAGTAAAGGAGTATGTCCATCAATTCCAAAATATTTCCTTGCATGTGGAGGATATTACAGAAGAGTATCTGAATGACCTATTTCTTGGGGGTCTTAAGGACCACATTGAGCATGAGGTGTGCATGTTTAATCCACTCAAGGTTTCTGATTCTATTATCATGGCACGTAGGGCAGAGGAAAAATTTCTTTTTCCAGCAGAAGGCAGACCTTCACTAACATAAAATATCACAACACCTTTCCTCCATCGCACCCTCAGCCATTTCGACTGACACCTCAACAAATTGAAGAAAAAAGAGAAAAGGGTTATGTTTTAACTGTGACAAAAAATATGGACCAAATCATAAATGTGCTGAGAAGAAATTGTTTTACATTGAAGGGACCGGTGATGAGGAAGAATATGAGGAAACATCATGCAAGGAAGTGGAAAAATTAGAGGAAGAATCTGAAGATCCCCAACCCACTATATCATGTCATGTTCTATTAGGTATTAGAACTCCACAAACCCTTCAGGTCATGGTTATCTTAAGAAGCAGAAGGTGACAATATTGATTGATTCGGGGAGCACACATAATTTCATCAATCATAAGCTGGAAGCAAGGCTAAATTGTTTCATCTACCCAACACCTAAATTTCAAGTAATGATTATAGATGGTGTCATAGTCCAATGTTCAGGTAAATTCCATAAAATCAGACTTATGATGGGTGACTACACATTGGAATCTACGATGTTTGCTATTCCCATGGGTGGAGCTGATATTGTCTTAGGTGTTCAGTGGCTCACAACTTTGGGCACCATAGAGATAAATTTCCAGGAATTGTTCATGCACTTTCATTCTGAGGGTAAACAGTTTGAACTTCGAGGACTACAGGAAAAAAATCCTCAGGTGGTTAGTTCTCACCAAATGTAGAAGATTCTTAAAAAGGGGCTGAAGGATTTGTAGCACGATTGTTCTCCATGGAAGTTCAACCACCAACGATGGTAGTGCATCCTGATCTTCAGAAGGTTATTGATCAACATGCAGTTGTCTTCAAGGATCCTAGAGGATTGCCTCCTGAAAGAGATCATGATCATGTCATTCAGTTAATTCCAGGAAGCCAACCCCCCAACATCAGGCCTTATAGATACCCATATGTGCAAAAGAGTGAGATCAAGAAGATGGTGGAGGAAATGTTGGAAATGGGTATTATTCATCATAGTCAGAGTGCTTATTCTACTCTAGTGGTGATGGTGTGCCACAAGGATGGAAGATGGTGCATGTGTCCAGACTACCGAGAACTCAACAAGTACACTATCAAAGATAAGTTTCCTATTCCTGTCATTGATGATTTATTAGATGAGTTGCATGGTGCAATTTATTTTACAAAACTAGATCTGCATTCTGGGTATCACCAAATTAGAGTAAAGAAAGAAGATATTCATAAGACAACCTTCAAAACTCATCAAGGGCATTATGAATTCCTAGTGATGCCTTTTGGTCTTACTAATGCACCATCCACATTTCAGAGTTTGATGAATTTAGTATTTAGACCATTCCTATGAAGTTTGTCTTGGTATTTTTTGATGATATCCTCATCTACAACAAATCTTGGGAGAAACATTTACATCATGTCAATACAGTATTGGAAGCCCTAGAGAAACATCAACTATATGCCAAGCCTTCAAAGTGTTCTTTTGGGGTACAAGAAGTGGAATACTTGGGCCATATTGTCTCTCATGAAGGTGTTAAGGTGGACCCTCACAAGATCCAGGCCATGGTGGAATGGGAAGTCCCAAGAACCCTCAAGCATTTACAAGGTTTCTTAGGTCTCACAGGGTACTATCACATATTTGTAAAAAACTATGGTAGTATAGCAACACCACTCACAAAATTATTGAAGAAAGACTCCTTTCATTGGAATGAGGAAGCTTCTAGGGCATTTGAAAAATTGAAGGTGGCAATGTGCACCACTCCAGTATTGGCAACCCCAGATTTCTCCAAGACCTTCATAGTTGAATGTGATGCTTCAGGAAATGGGATCAGAGTAGTACTCATGCAAGAAGGACATCCCATAGCATTTGAGAGCCAAAAACTAAAAGGAAATAATTTTTTGAAGCCCACCTATGAGAAGGAAATGATGGCAATATTACATGCAGTCAAACAATGGAGACCATACTTGATGGGTAGACACTTCAAGGTAAAAATTGATCATGATAGTTTGAAATACTTCTTGGAGCAATGACTATCTTCAGAAGAGAAACAAAAATGGGTCACAAAGATGTTGGGTTATGACTTTGAGATTATTTATAAGAAAGGGAAGGAAAATGTGGTCATTGATGCTCTATCTAGGAGGGATGAGTCCACAGAAGCATTGTTATGTGTCATCTCTATACTAAAGGTAGATTGGGTAGATCAAGCAAGGGAAGAATGACAAAAAGATGCAACAACCCATACTCTCATTCAGAATCTCCAGACAGATCCAACCATATCAGAATAATTTATATGGAAGGGGGATACATTGTGGTACAAAGATAGGTTATATTTGTGTAAGAACTCTACACTTAAACACCATGTTCTTTCAGAGCTCCATTCTTCTCCACTAGGTGGCCATTCTGGGTTCTTGAAAACTTATCATAGAGTTAAGAAAGATTTATTTTGGGAGGGGTTGAAAGGAGATGTTCAAAAATTTGTGGCAGAATGTTTGGTGTGTCAACATAATAAGGGTGAGACCATTAAGACACCAGGTCTCCTCCAACCCTTGTCTATTCCTAGTGAGAGATGGGAAGAGGTATCAATGGATTTCATCACAAGATTGCCTAAATCAGAAGGGAAAAGTGTCATCATGGTCGTGGTGGATAGACTTACCAAGTATGCTCATTTTTGTGCCATGGCTCATCCTTTCACAACTAGTATAGTTTCCATCTCATTTATGGACACAGTTCAAAAGCTCCATGGCACACCCAAAATTATAGTAAGTGATCATGATCCGATATTTACAAGTAATTTTTGGACTGATTTGTTCTCTTGTTTGGGTACCCAACTGGCCCAGAGTTCATCTTATCATCCTCAATCAGATGGGAAAATTGAGGTGGTAAATAAATGTTTGGAGGGATATCTTCAATGTTTTACTTCAGATAAACAAGAACATTGGGTGCAATGGTTTCCACTTGCAGAATGGTGGTATAATACTTCATTTCATACCTCCTCCAAAATGTCTCCATTTCTGGCACTTTACAGGTACCATCCTCCATCACTCATCTCTAGCTTGAAGGTCAAACCGAAGGTGAGAGCAATCAAAGATCACATTCAACACCAACACAAGGTACTCTCTAGTCTTAGAGAGAATTTGGAAAGGGCACAAAACTACATGAAGCAACAGGCTGATCAACATCATAGTGAGTGACACTTTGAAGAGGGTGACTTTGTTTTTGTACGGTTGCAGCCATATAAGCAGTTATCATTAAAACAACAAAAGAAGGATAATAAGCTTGCTCCTAAATACTATGGTCCTTACCAAGTGTTGCAGAAAATTGGTAGTGTGGCATATAAGTTGGAGCTCCCTCCAGGAAGTAAAATACATCCAGTCTTCCATGTTTCTTGCTTGAAGAAAGTTATTGGGCAGCACATTTCCACCCAAGTCAGTGCTTCCTGAACTGGATAAGGAAGGAAGGATCATATTGGAACCTGAAGGTATTCTTCAGACACACACCAAAATATTGAGGACCAGAGTCATTACCGAGTACCTGATCAAGTGGAAGAATATGAATATTGAGGATGCATCATGGGAGGATGAAGCATTTGTGCAACAACATCCAGGGCTTCCCAACATTGGGGACAATGTTTCTTTGAAGGGGAGGGGCATGTTACGCCCTTAGTCCTATAGCTTATATTGGATATGTAGTGTCGACTTGTGGCTTACATAATCTCTCTTCTTGTCATATGTTATTCATTTATGCTTTCATATGTTTAGTAGGTCGGCCTTGGTGTTGGCCATAACATAGGATTGGTATATATAGGTGGTAGTGAGGAGTAGTTAATCATCATATTGAGCATTTGAGTCTTATTGTATGGTTTGGAGGTTTCCCCCTCGAAGTGGATAAGCTATTCTACTTGCATATTTGGCCTATTTAATCGACCATGATATATACCTGAATAGATATTGTCTACGTCCCTATTTAATGGCTACGTCTTGTATAAACTGTTGTTGATCTATTAATTTAATAAGTGGTCAAAATACCTTTAGATGAAATATTAAGTTATTACTTAATATAATTCCCTGACTTAACTAGTCTTATGATTAAATTAGAACAACAAAAAGCAAGTTGTTGAATAAATCTTTTATCGTGGATATATTAGTATGGATCATTAATAATTTTATAAAGTAAATGTATATTGATCATGAATAATAACGATGTCATCTATACTTCCTAATAAGAAGATACAATCATAGTGAACGTGGATGATAAAATCCTAGTTGAGAATAAAATAGGCATGGTTAATGCAAAATGATTGTTTTCTTATGAAATATTAAGTTAGCCTTCGCAAGTAAATTATATTATTACCTCTATGATATAAGACAACAAGTAGTAAACTAAACCAACCTCGGCATGGGCATATTATAACTATAACAAGATAATGATTATTTAAAAAGGGGTAACTAATAATTATCCCATAGTCCCCATATGTTATTAAAACCCAATTGAAAAATAACAATTACTTAGAGAAGACTTGCAAAAATCCCATAGTTGTAACTAAGATAATTTCATAAAATAACCTGTGTTTTCTTAGGAATTGTGGTTGATGAAGCTTGATTAACGATAGACAAACTAATTGCAACGTAGATTGGATGTAATCTAACATAAACATATAAACATCTTGACATAGTGTTAACTATGGATAGTTATGGAAAAGGGAAAGAGGACATAATGGTAATAATTCCATTACGTGGTCTCTCCCTATTATGTAAGAACCCAGAGTAAGTTGTGGTTCTTTTCATTTACGGAGATGGTCCTGTAAAGAACACACTTCCTCTTTCTTAATATGTTCACCTTCTTAAAAAAATATCCAGATAACTATGTCAAGATAATTATTTGGTGATTGAAGACTATATCCCTAAGGATTTTGTGCAATCTTGGGATAAATTGTTTATGCACTATTGAAAATTTGGCCAAAGTAATGCAAGTAGCTAACTGCATTGTCTGTTCATTGTATCCTTACTTTATATATGTCAGATACCATAATACAAATTTAAGAAATTAACTTTCATGGTATACATTTAAGGATGGAAAACATATCTTTCTCAACATAGAAAAAGGTAAACCTGAACATACTAAAGATTTTATGGTTGCTCATTTAGAGTGGAATGAAGGGAGAGTTGTAGATGCATATTCTCAGCTACACAAGTTTTAAACATGAAAGAGTTATCATATGGATCAAACTTAACTTATTAAGCATATTGTTTAAAAAAAATTAACTAATTGAAATATTTTTTTACTTCAGTTATGGGAAATTAAATGAGTTTCTACATTATCCACTAGGGAAAAACACAACATGCCCAATGGAATTTTGTTTCATCTATACCTCAGGGCACTTGAGCCCCACATTCAATATAAGGTGATATCTTTCTCCCCTCCCTCTTTGGAAGAAACATTCAAGCATGCCTAACACCAAGATTACCCCACGAAGGAATTTAAAAAGCCTTCTCTAAAGCAAAAACCACCCAATAATATTCAATTCCTCATGTGTCTAATAAACAAGAATTTCGATAATGATGGAGTCACATATACTCTTCGTCAAGTCACTTATTCTAATAGGATTGTCCATAAAAACAATCAATCTACCTCTAAACCACATGAAAATTTGATTTCTTCCTCTTGTGTTGGTTGTAACCAACCTGCGTCGAAGGAAGAGTTGTGACAATGTCTACCCTAACCATTCACCATGGCATTAGATCCTTCTCGACTTATTACTCAATTTTATAATGAAATTATATTTTTCTAGTGGTATGCTAATTGAGGACGTTCCTATGATAAATATTGTTCCCTTCGATATTTTTCCTATTAAAAAAATTGCTAGTGGCATGCTAATTGGGGATGTTCCTATGATAAATATCGTGCCCTTCGATATTTTTCCTAGACTTTCCCCCTTGAAAACAAATTTTACCATGAGGCCATGACTCAAGAAAGGTTAGATGAAGCCATCAAGGTACATGACAAGTCCCAACAACATGATCAACACAAAACAATCCATTAAGATAATGAACATCGTAAAATCTATAATGATCTGCTTGTTGATCACTCCAAGTCTGAACAACCTAATATTGGTCATGTTTTGACAAAAAAAACTACCATTGTTTTTGACACCTCATATCCCTTTACTAGTGCATTTATAGAGAGTGACAAGTCATATGGATGGTACAAATGTATTATCACATGTACTGATCCATCTTATCCTTAGCCTAGAATAAATCCTACAAAGGTCATCTATCCATGTTCTTCATGCCAAAACCTCATGAAAAAGTTCCATTATTCCTATTCCATAGTTCAGATAAATTCCATCGACCACTATGTAGACACTCTACATGACTGATCATGTCTATGGAATCCTCACATCCTTTAGATGCCATCGACCACTGTCAACCTGCACGATGTATCCAGTTTGTTTGAGCTCTATCATATTATGCCATCGGCCCCTGAAGGTATTCCCATCACGATCGATCTCATAGGAATGCAAAAAATAAAATCTAGAACTTTCTACTAGTCATCCTTTCAAAACCTATTCAGACTAATCTCCCTAGGTTCAAACTGTTGCAAAATCCAACCTGAAGATTAATACCTTCTTGTAGAACTCTCACCTTCCAAGTCAAATCCCTTTCTTGGAATCATTTTTACCTCACCCAAACATCATGAGAATTTTATGTCAAAACTATTCACTATGAACATACCAATTTCCTGTCCACTTTGGGGGATCAACCTACCCTATATGGTTCAAAAGAGAGAATCATGTTCAATGTGAAGAGTTGTTTATTTCTACTGATATCTCTACCAATTTTTCCTTGTGTATCTCTTTCCTCTTGATTCCATGATCCCTAATGAGCTTCTATTTTGTGTAGACAATCCTCCCCTCTTTATCTCAGTTTAGATTGGCCATACCACGGTCAAGAGATCCCTCATAGATGAAGGTTTTGGTACCCATGTTTTGTTTATCTTGACTTCATTAAGACACTTAATTACTCTATTGATAACCTAAAATCACTAGGAACACATGTTAGGGCTATGATTGTAGAAAGATGCCCCATATGGGATTGTATTTGGATCCCTATCACCGTGCCTCCTCCATTGTCCATGTCAAAGTCATGATATTAAACTTTCCCTTGTCTTATATATCCTCTTAGGTCCACAATATACTCATCGCATGTGTGACAGTTACATCATCATCCTACCAATGTGTTAAGTTTGCACACCCAGAGCTATCTATAAAGTAAAAGGTGACATAACTCCTTGGAACTTTGACCTCTTCCAACAACATGGGACATTTAAAATTTCCACCCTTGAAGAGATCCCTACCATCCCATTTTGGTAATACCAATGCTTCAACTACCATGTGAATTCCCATCATGGTTATAGTGGTCATCCCAAGGTTGTAGGTCATACTCTTCCCAGACTTCTCGACTCGGATGATGATGAGCCCAATGAAATAAACCGTAGGATTCACACTTTTGATCTTCTTGATGTTGTCATTATCTCATAATTACCTCCCACTTTGTGACCTCACTCATGCAAGAAGGATGTTTGAGTTCCCTATCACTATTACATTAAGCATTCCTCACTATAGAAATCTCATTTAACCCAATACTATTATTGATTCATGTGTTATTGAATGTCACTAAACCTTATTATGATGATGGTTATTCTATAGAGAAAAGGTATGCCCAGATAAGAATGTATAAATACTTTGCTATCAAGAATCACTTATGCTCTACCTTTTAGTCATAACATTAACACTATCACTATCTCCTCATAAGATGCAAACTACCTTTGACCATTCTGAGGCATACGACCTCATAGATGATGACCATGTTTACTTTGAATTTGAATCTAAGGATGAGATCTCATGAACTATACTCCCCTAATTGGTGATCCATGATGTCCTAAGCCATAACCTATCCCTCCTTAGATAGATCTTCCAATGACACTTATTGTGACATCTCCCACCCCTTCCCCTTCTACTTCTCCATATGTACCTATGAACTCTACCTTATTACAACATCACCACCAGATATCTTCTTTCCATTATGGATCCTAGCCCACCCACAACTGAACCATACTACACATGGCAATGAGGCTCTTGGGAATGATATTTCAGATTGTAGAGCCTATTGATGATATATGAAGAAAATTGAAGTAAGTCAGGTGCGAGATCAACAAAATAAAGTCACACAACCCTCTTTCAAACACCACTCTTTTTTTTCTCATCATGAATTTTTTCTCATATAGATGATACTTTGTCAAGTTATCTCCCATAAGTGCATCGTGTCAAGTTTTAGTAACCTTCTCCTCGAGTGCACCTAAGCAATCGATCTTGATCCCCTTCATCACATCCTACTATGCCATCATCTATTCTCACCAGACTCATCACTTCCCCCCTCATCCCCCCCTTATGATATCCAGTCATGATGTTCTCACATGTATCTCTGATCAGATTGATGATTCTCTCTTTTCTACATGATCATAAGTCCATCATGGTATCAACTTCATACAAGACAACCTTGAGGATCTCATGATTCATACTCACCATCAAATCCTACATGATGTAGTCTGACATCATCAATGATGCATGCCAATCACACATCATCATTGAGACACTTTATTCTAATTGGTATATCATTATTTATCTCCCGCTTGGGTTTATACTCCCACTTGGGTTTCTATGACCATTGCTTCCTACTTTGGATATATTTATAATTCTATCTCTCCACTTGGGTTTATCTCTCCTGCTTGGATATCTACGACGATTGCTTCCTATCTTGGATACTTTGGTAATAATATCTATCTAGCTATCTTGGGTTTATCTCTTTCACTTGGGTTTCTATGACTATTGACCTATCTACTTGGGTAATTTGGTAATTCATCTTCCTAAATATCTTTGGTTTATCTCTTATCACTTGGGCATACCTCTACTTGCATCCCCATACCATTCAACATTTACCTACACTATCCATTTTAAACCTTTTATCATTTCATTTATCATTAATCATAAATATTCCTACATTTGTGCACACATAAGAAAATGGAATCATAAAAATAAACATACATCATACATCCAACATCAATACACATGATATCACCAAAATAATGATATATCATATATATATATCAAAATGAATCACGAATTTTTATACATCATCAATATAATCTATATCTCAAAATACAATAATCATTTCTCTCAAGAATCCCTCTCCCTCAGATAGAGGTTCAGTCCATGATTTGATTTGATGGTGCCTGACTTGTAGCATGTAGGGATCATGCTAGTGATGTGGCTCTAGACCGATCCCCTGTAACCTCTCCCTTTGCACTCTAGCCATGTGTGAGTCTCCAACTCTGTGAAATGTGGGGTATATCAGTTTCCTAGACACATACCACCACTTGTGCATCAGACAGTCTCAGTCCCCTACTCTCATGTTGATTCCTGATTGTTCCTAGAGAAGGAACTTGTACCAAGGATTCATATATCTTGAAATCATTGCTTCCTGAGCATCTCTATGCATCTATGAATCTCACGAGTTCCTCTCCCACAAGCCTAAATGCACTCACGAGTCTCTAACCATGTGTTGATATTCAATCCACCATCATGGTCGTATCTATCAAGTCTAGGATTGTCATCCAAGATATCATGGTGTGACACCCTCAATCATTTAGTGCTACTCTAGGTGGTCTAATCTTGCAAAACACATACATCATATAATCTCATTAGCAAATATATTCAAACATCACAATCTATGCTATCATAATAACTAAACTTTGAGGTTCACCTAGCTCACTTGGGACACTCCACTATCGATTGCTCCATTTTCTAGCCTCCTAAAATTGCCTCGTCTCCTCATATATTGATTGAAAATGGGATCCTACAAATCATGATCCACATTATCTCTGGGACACCAATATCATTGTGACCTCCTTAGAGTATCCTTTCTCTCTTCCTATCTTGCCCCATCATGTACACGATTATTTATGCACTTGTATATGATAAATAACCTCCTCTCGTCCTCTATAATAACCACTCACAGTGCCATCCTCATGGCCTCTCTATTCTCTCCTCCTATGTAACAACTTATCTCTCGGGGTTGTCCCCTACTTCTACCACCCAAGGTCACTCTACATCTCTTTACCCCTCTATTGCTTTTACCTAACACCTATTTATGGGGCATGCCTAACTTGCTATGGTCATAATGGTGGCACTAATACCACATGTCCCTCTCTCCATACTTTATATCTAACATTTTAAATTTGATCTCTATAAGATGTAGGGATACTACATGAGTAAGATGCCTAAACTAAATTAGAACTCTATCGACTAGGTGGTATCTCCACCCACCACTTGTAATGATCTGTAATCTCAAAGGTTCCATTGGTAATGACCGTATACCTAGAACACTAATCCACTATCCTTCTATAGGGATCCCATACTATGTGCTCATGTTTTACCTGAATTAGCCTCCTATATCAAATATTTTGCCTAAATGCTAGGCCTCTTTCCCACTTTCGAATCCTCAAGGCATCCTCTATGACCCGTAGTAAATTCCTTGTCAGCTTTCCATTTGAAAATGCTCATAAATCTAATATACCAATAGGATGACGGGCCCCACTACCATCTACCGGCTCACACAAATATTGTCCAAATCATACACTAGCTACACCCGTATGGCTATCCCCCACATAAAATGTATGCCAAACTGTAATGTCCCTTTCTAGGGGTGATTACAAAAATAAGGGTTTTTCCACAAACCCTCAATGTAGTAATTAAGATTTTTGGGATATCAGTGATCAAACCCTAGCAACCAACTGAAATCAAACCTTTCGAGTATCAAAAACCAGCTTAGAAAATTAAAAAATAATCCTCTCGGGAAGTGAACTTTACCATTACTTAGGAACAACCATTCTCATGCAAAATCTAACTAAAAATGATATAGAATGATCACAAATAATTTAATCATTCATACAAAAATTATTCCAACCAATAATTTCCTGATTCAAATGATAACTACACTTTGGTGGAGCGTATGTATAGGTTGCGGAGGATCAAAAGACTGATAGTGAAGGGGAAAGGAATTTTTTTCAGGTGGTAGTGGTGACTCTTTAAGGCATGCGGGGGGGAGATATCTTCTAAAGGGAAAGAAAATTTGGAGGCCTAGAATTGGAGTTTGGCTCTGGAGAAGATTAATCTTCACGTCCAACAGGTTGACAAGGATTTGGAATCATTGGGAGGGGCGGGTTTGGAATTGGGATAAAGTTTGAAGGAGTGAATTGTGGCCTTCAAGGGTGTCTACAGACTTCATCACACTCTAAGAGATGATTTCAACCATTTAAAGTAAGTGGTGACGACTCTGCAGGACAAGCTGGAGCAGTTGGAGTAGGGTCAAAAGAGACGTAGGCTTAAGTTGTGCCTTAGCAGTTCTGATGATGAGGAGCTGATGGAGACTGAAAATTATCCCTCGGCCAATCAGAGAGAAAATGGAAAGGGTCATGATAACATGGATGTTGGATCGACTAGGCGTATGAAGGGTAAAATTAATCTAAGGTAGTATAAAGACATCTAAACCATGGGTTGACTATTGACAGCCTTTTTATTTATGGGGATGGGAGGTTTCTCTCTATATTTGGATCATCTACTAGTTTTGGTTTGGTTTGTTGGATGTGGGCATGATTTTTTTTTGGGTTCAGTTGTTAGGTTCAGTCTATTTAACCTACGGTTGCCCCTATTTCTATTTTGTTCCTCTTGGTATCTTCTCATGATGTATCTTTTGTAAGGCCCTCTGGAGCCATAATCCAACCTTATTACCTTATCTAATTAAAACATTCAGCCCAATATACATCATAAGTTAAAGAGAAATAAATGCCAACACACAACTGAAATTATCAAAAGAATCAATAGAAGTAAAATCCACAAAATTAGCTGAAAATGAGGCCTCCAAACTCCAATAAATACCAAAGAAGTGATAGATCAATCTTATAGATTAGGATAAATATGAATATCAGCTTGAGACACCAGAATGTGCCTTAGAAGGCATTGAAATACTCCTCCACCCAAGTCGCCACCCTAGGATAGGGTGCCAAATTGATGAAGAAACCTTGACAACTCCTCTTCTTCAATTCCCTAGCTTCCCAACGAGAAAGATAGTCTTCTTTCAAAGCCTTAAAACCACCTAATTGGAGAGTTTTCATTCTCCAACGTTTAACAAGTAAGGGTTTCGTTTTCCTTGTTTGCCACACCAAAGGAATTTTGCCCCTTATTGGAACAGAATAGAGCAACCAACCCTAAAACCAAACAGATAATATTATAATAGCCAAAAACATGCCCAATATGATCCCATGCAACCCCTTATTTATCCATATGGTGGCATTATAGGTTCCCAATCTAACACCCCCAAAGAAAGACTTGAATGCATATTTGCATGAAGAGAGAACAAGGGAGAATGATAGACTTGTTAGTTTGTCATTTGTAGCAGGCGATAGATCTACCTTCTTCTCATAATCAAGCCTTGTAGGGATGACGGGGAGGCACTTTAATAAGGGTGTGGTTGTTCACCTACTACTTTATGGCTTTTCTTGAACCAAGGCAAGAGAACCTATGGCGTGGCTTGAAAAAGAGAGGGAGATTTTCTGTTTTAGGCCCTTAAACTTATTGGAACCTCAATCTAAGATAAAATGCAACCACAAAATGTAATTCTCATTCGAAATAATGGTCACACAAGCATTGAAAAAACTTGATACATCAGACACAAGCCACTAAAGACATATTGGATGTGATCACAAGCATCATTCTGGAAGGAATATATTGACAACTTGGAATGAAATGACACTTGATATACTAGTCTTCACAATTCATAGAAAATAAAATCAAAGTATGCAAGGGTAAATGTATGATTTGTAAGTAAGATATTGTGTTGTATATGTAAAGGGAGATGAAATCTATAGGGGTAGGGAAAAAAGGATAATGTAAATGAAATTAAGAGGTGGATGTAAATGGGGGAAAAGGCCTAGTGAGAGGGAGTAGATGCATTAACCATGTTGCCTTGATAATTGTTCAGGAATTCATACCTGGAACCAAAGGAATGTCACTCTCCAAAGGTTATTTACCTCTCATGGACACCTAAACAAGGAAAAAAATGCAGATTAACCCTTGATACCTCGGCACAGACAGCAAAGAATGAAGTCCTGCATGCACTCACCACACCAAATTTCTCATACCAAAGGATACCCCAGGAGGCCAGATAGATATGGATTTTACAAAGAATTGTAGATAAGAGAATTTAAATGTTAGAAACAATCGATGTAAAGTAACACTACAATGCAACAAACCTTCAATACCTAATCATTATCAATGTAAGAGTACAGTTAGTATGATATTTTTGATAGCTATTTGACATAAAAAACACAGCTATTACAAGGCATTTGTTAGTGTGTATCAACCTCTCACATGAATAGTCTGCCGGATGTGTTCTTGGGAGGAGAGGTTAGAAATACCTCAAAATAATTCATGGAAGAATTAATTCTTGCATGTATTAAGTGTGCAAAGGAAGACATAGTGTGAAGACATATAGATAGATGAGTCACATATTAGCCTGCTTAATGGTTATACATCAGAAACCAGAGCGGTTAGTATGAGAGTTATGTAAATGAAAATTGTAAAGTATCTAGATCTTGTATACAATGTGTGGATACACAATTAATAAAACCTTCTCTTAGAGCTTAATACCCTCCAATTTTTTATCAGTGATTAAGAAAAAAAATATTTGTTCCAACCCAAAAATATGAGGAAGTGCAACCTTCATATCTAGGAGTATACAAATTTCTATATTACCATGAATCGTTGATATTTTTGGAAATCACTGTGGCAATTTTGGCAGATGTTGGATTCACAGACTAGCATAGCATGTGGGAGTTCCCTGAAATTTAGGCAACCTATTCCTAATTTCATTAGACACCTCATTTAGATATGCTAGGCATGTCAACAACCAAATATTTGATAGGTCACTCGAATGCTTGAAACTTCTGTACATACCCGCGGGTCATATAGATTTCAGGATGGTTTTTCACCTGTTGTTAGTTAACAAGATTAATCAATAATATGATCAACAATATTATGTTATAAAATTTCTATGAACGCTTAGAATTTCTTTTCAGGAGGGATGTTGATTCCTTTGTAAATTTCTCATTATTGTGTGCACTTCCAAATTTATATTAATAGGTCCTTATTTTAAACATTGTTCAAAAGGTGTTATTGTTAATTGTTGGAATTGTATACAAGTCCTTGTTGTAGGCTTTCTGACCTTGTCAGTTGAGAAATTTTTTAATATTCTTCTATAAATTTTAGGATTGAACCAATCTAGTCTTTTGATGAAAGATAAAGTCATTTGGTATGTTGGCATTTAGTGTTGTCTAATTCTAATCAGTAACGGGATTTCTAAATTTATTGTGAAAATCCTGTATGTTCTCATATTGTTAATGTACTACCTATACTCAGGAAAAAAATTATTTGGACGGGTATAATATTCCAATTTTGTGTGTTATAGTCAATCCCTCCATCTTGAGTAATCAATTGTAGAAGTTTGACCAACAAAATAATTACAACGTCTGAATTACATTTGAGCACCATGGTCAAACCCAACTGAACTTAGAATGGAGTCGTCACTAGAGGACAGAGGCTCTATACATGGATATCAACTTCAATCAAATGCACTGAATCATACAAGTTGCTAACGATTAAACAACATGATGAGTTGTGATAAACCCTTCTTAAACCATGGTGAAAGTAATAAATATTACTTCAATTACCCGAAAAAAATGCTTTTCAAGAAACATGTGTTGGTAATGGTTTGAAAATAGAGATATTTAAGAACAATTTAACTGTATAAAATTTGAAGAAGATGACTGCATAGATCCTTTAACTTCCATACAATCGTTGGAAGATCGATAAATCTTGTTTAAAAATCACGTAATAATTCCCCAAAAATGGTCATGTGTAACAACTGGACAAAGATAATTAGATTCCCTAACAGTGGCGTGCAGTAAACATGTTGGTTTTCTAATCAGTAACACCCCGTTGAAGTGAACAAATGCAAATGGCATGATTACTGGAGGGAAACAGTGACACCAGATGGATCTACTTCCATTTGTGCATTTGAAACTAGGGATAAAGTCAAGGCAACTTCTTATGGTAGTGACCAATTTCATTTGTGTTTGAGATCGATAGAAAGGCACCCTACCAAGGTGTGGTTGTTCACCTACTAATTTATGTGATCTGTTATAGGATGTAAGGTGAGAAAACATATGGGGTGACTTGAATATGAGTTCTAGGGATCATATTATGTAATCAAGCCCTCAAACTTATTAGAACCTCAATCCAAGATCAAATTCAACCACATGTATGCAATTCATCAGTGGTCAAGAAGAATGGTCACACAGAGCATGTTAGTCAATGGACACTTGGATGCATTAAACATAGGATCACTAAAAGCACAGCTTGAATGTGATCACAAACATCATTTTGGAGGGAATTTTCATGACAAGGTTTGTGGTAAGCCTGGAATAACACCATGGAAGGAGAGAGAATTAATATTTGGATCAATTCATAACAAATCACACAGTCAGGAGATGTATCACAAAGGGTGATGTGTGATTTGCAAGACAAATATGTGAATGTTGGATATACAAAGGGAGATGAAATTTGCACTAGGGGTGGGGAAGGATAGTGTAAATGAAAGTGATTAGGTGGATGGACATATGGGGGGAAAGGGCTATGTGAGAGGAAGTATATGCATGTAAAAGCTATGTTAGTATTGATGATTTTTACATGGATTCACACCTGGAATCAAAGGAAATTCACTATCCAATTATTTGTTAATGTGCCATCATGGACCACCCACGTAAATAGTGTGTGGGAGATAATGCATGGGATTAGACCCTATGAGTTACCTCCTACATTATAAGAAAGCTATTTCCTAAGGATGATATCCTCAGTGCACTCACCATACCGGAGTTTCTAATGCCAAAGGACACCTAATAGGGTAGACAGATTATGCATTTAAGCTCTGCAAAAATTATACAAAAAGTGAGGTTTATAATTGAAACAAATAGTTGCAAGGTAACACTACAATAGCAACAAATCCTTCAATACCCAATCACACAATTAAACCCGTAGATGATTTTCTAAAGTTATTTGGCATAATAAACACAAGATTACAAGGGAGAGTTGCCATTTATTTATTTCAAGATTTATTTACAATGAGAAAGATCTAAATTATTCATGGCATTATTGACCTTGCATGTCCTATTTGTAGAGAAGACAAGGGAAACATATAGAAGTTGAATTTTAAAGCCTGTTAATGGGTGTACATCATCAACCACATTAGCATGAACTTATGCAGATGACAATTGTACAAGTATCTAGAGATCTTTTCAAAGTTGTTACACAATCAAAATACCTTGCGTCAGAGCTTGAACCCTCTAATTTTTTATTCTGATCTAAGAGAAAAAATGAATTTTCCAACAACTCAATATGAGGACAAACCTCATATTTATACATTCAATATGTCATCCCTAGAATAATATCCATTATAGATATAAAATCAAGGGTTGAGATGGTGATCCTTGTGAGTTGAGGGCGAATCAATGAAGAAGCATGCAATCATGGAGACGAATGAGTGAAACAATGCCAAATGTCCACTCCATAATGCACAAATCAATCATTATTTATTTGGTGGGGTCGAGAAGGACATATTCTATTTATAGAAGCTCTTAGGGTGAAGGAAGATCAAAACAAAACATCTCCACCCATTTTGATTCCTAAAAACGATGTGCAACTACCAAAACTTAATGTATATACATTCTATTCTAATCCTTTTTGCATAAATTTCCATCATGGCATATTCATCTTCCGCAAAATAGTTCATCTTATCCTCTAGGCATATCTTTGCATCCCATTTTCCTAGTATCCATCTTAACATTGTTAACAATGATCCTTGGAATCTATCGTCATGACATACTACAAGTTGTAGTCTAGGGAACACCCAAACTATTCCAATGCAAATTGTTAAATAGTGTGCAATAATCTCAACAAATCTAACAGACACATCATGCAATAGCTACATTTAAGAAACTATAAAGGAAATATACAAATGAGAAAGAGAGAGAGAGTGAGATGCAACCATAAACTAGATTTGTATTACTGAATTAAGAGCATAGACCCAAATTCATAATAGAATCAAAATCAATCTTTTGCACAATGCACTTACATCATTTTATACATACAGGAGTTACATTCCATTTCTGAATTGTAACTCCTTTCTCCCTTGTGGAGGTATGATGAGTCCATGGAATGGGAGTTACACAACACTCCCAATATGTACTTTCTCCTTTTTGATCTATGAGTATGAGTAGACCATTTTCTTTTTGCATTCACAAGTTCCTTGAGTTCATTTTTTCTTGCTAATTACTTGGAGAAATTTTGTGTTATCATTTGAGTGCAACTCTATCAATGTGCACACCATTACGAGAGATAATCATGCCCTCTTTCATGGTATCAGAGCTTTGTCTCATAAATCATGTCACTCACATTGATAGTTTTTTTATTACACTCAGTTTTGTGTTCATTATTCTCTGCTAGTGCAAGTTTGGACCATGTTGGAATATGTGCTTGATTTTCTTATTTTTGGTCATTTTCTATGCTCGGAAGATACTATGTTTGGTTTTGTGTGTTTTAGTGTGTTAGGTTGTGTTTTAGGTACACTAGTGAATATTTAGGGGTTTTGTAAAGGTTTCAGGTTTAAATTAAAGTTTTGTGTGGAAGTTTAGTTTTTTGGACTAACTCGGCCCCTAAGCTTGGGCACCGAGCTTGGTCCTAGCAGCTGACTTACATTACCTACTTCCACCCATTCCCTGAGCCCTATCAAGCTCTATTTAATTCCTTTGCACCCTATCAAATCTTTTCCCCTCTTGACATATTCCTATCAAATATCTGACTCACTTGTCACTACCTGTCGAGTATGTGCTCTCCTTCACCCTCTGATCTATCTTACGTCCCAACTCGCTCATTGAACTTCATGTCTCGTGAGCTCCTAATTCTCCATCTATTTGCATATCTACTCTCCCATGAGCTCAACCTTTCTGTCACCATGCTCCATCTTATCATCCACTTGACTCGTCATTGTGTGAGTTTCCAACTCATGTTCAACTTTTCCTCTGCGATTGATCATGTAAACCCTGTGACCAACTTTCCTGAACCTTCCCACTCTATCGATCTCTACCATGTGTACTCTTCAAACTTCATGCTCACGCTACCATTTGTCATCCCACCATTTACCTTATTTCACCCTATATCCCTGATGTCATTCTTTCTTTCACTCAAGCATCTCAACTTTGCCCTAATTCCACCTTGCCTAGACCAAGTTTCATCGATTTGAGCTCTCTTTTAACTCATAACCTGATCTCACACTCAATGATCCTTACTCATGATGTGTGGAGCCAACTTTATCAATTACATCTCACACTTGAGCTTCCAACTCAACCTTCCAAAAGCTTGAGTCATCTCACCTCTCATCTCATTACTCTCAACTTATTTCACCCAACATGCACTTTCCAACTCACCAGCTCTCTTTCCCAGCCAACTCAGCTCACCAGCTGATCAGTTGCAAGCTCACCAAAGGTAAGCTCTTCCTTTATTTAATTTTAATAATTTTTTTTTAATTTTTAATCTAATTAATTTAGGTTAAAAATAATTGGAATTAATTAATTAAGTTTAATAATTAAAAGGGGTGCTATCTTTTTTTTCCTAAAACTAGGGTTACTATTGGCTTTTTTTAGCACCATTTTTATGTCCTTCCCATTGTACTTACTCTTGTTATTGTCTTACAGGTTAGTGAGCATCCACCACAACCTTGTGGAAAGGGAGCCAAATTTTTGACGTGAGACACGCTTTTTCTCACACAGGAACTCTTTTTTCTCCCTTCTTCACTTGTTTTAATACCTTGTTTTTTGTGCTTATTACAGTGTTGTCTCATTGTATGATGATTGAAAATTATTGTGGTCTCCACACTTGCATGGTTTCCTTCAATTATAAGGTGAGTGGCCAATTGTTTCACGTCACATGAACAGATCATATTGTAATCAACACACTAATTATAAAGTACCACAAATAGGGGTTGAAATATTATTCTGAGATGTTTGTGCATTTCCCATCTTTTCCACATTTCTTCTTTCTCTCTCCTCACAATGGATGCTAGCATGGTTCCTTTTCTCACACCATTTAACTTATTTGAATGGAAATCCAAAATGATAATCAAACTAAGGGGTAAAGGGTTATATCACATCACTATGGGAGTGGAAAAAGAACTCAAAGATGAACCTGAGAAATCCAAGTGGTTCAACCGATGTGATGAAGCCTTAGGTATCCCTTGTATGTTTGTTTCTCATGACCTTATCTTTCAAATTGAGTCTTCCACAACACCTTACGGAGCCTGGAAAACTTTAGATGGTATGTTTGGAAAATAAGATGACATGAGAGCTCATGAGTTAGAGAACGAACTCCTAGGTTTAACTCCTAGTAACTTTGATAACCTACAGGCCTTCTTCTCCAAATTTGTCCACACGAGACTGTTGTTGAAAGAATGTGGAGTTGATAAGAAGGATTCCCAACTGATCTTATCCATTCTCTCTAAGCTTGGCCCTGAATACTCTATCTTTGTTTCTACCTTTCATGCCACGAAAGAGGTTTTACGAATTGCTTGGAAGATGCCCTCATTTGAAAACTTTTCATCCCAACTCATTTGAGAACAGGACAAGTTGATTCAAATGGGAGAAATCAAGTCCAAGTCACATGCCCTAATAACAAGTAATGGTAAAGGAAATGAGAAGAAATTAGAGAAAAAGGACCAACCTAAGAAAGAAGCTAAGTCCACCCAATCCAAATCCAACATGAACACTTCCTCTACTTCTGAGCCTAAACCAAAGAAGGAGAAGTGTAAGTGTTCCTATTGCAAGAAGTCAGGACATGAAGAGAATCAATGCATGAGAAAAAAAATTGACCACCTAACTCATTTACTTGAGAAACATAATATAGGTGTTCCTGATTCTATCAAGAAAAATGCTCTAAAACTCTAGTCTTCTAAGGCTAAGGAAACCAAATCTAAGAAGAAGAAAGACAAATCCCTCATAGCAGGGGTTTCTTTATCATCGACATGGGTTATAGATTTTGGTGCCTCACACCACATGGGTTCTTCACATGTTGATTTTTCTGACATTGAACCATGTGGTATGTCCCAAATCACTTTGGGTGATGACACATCTATGTCAGTTGCTGGTAGTGGATCAGTGGAAGTAGATGGTGGAACCTTTAACAATGTTCTTAAGTGTTCCCAATCTCTCCACCAATCTCCTATCAGTTTACCAAATCACCCATATTGGTCAAGGGATGAGAGTGGAATTTAACCCTAACTCGGTGATCATTAGAGAGCTTCACAGTGAGACTACAGTGGCTGAGGGAAAGGAGGATCACCAAGCTCAATTTTACACCTTTTTCCACTTTTCTCCCGACTCTTCTCCCACTTCCTTGCTTACTCATGCAATGAGGTTAGTAAGCTATGACATGAGTGTTTTGGCCATTTAAACTATTGTTACCTTGAACAATTGAACCAAAATGGGATGGTCAATGGGATACCTTGGGTCAATTGTTTTAAGGGTATTTGTGAGGGTTGTGCCTTTGGGAAGTACCCAAAAGAGAAATTTGGCAAGGAAAAATCCTGGAGAGCCTTTTATCCCTTGGATCTTGTTCATAGTGACATTTATGGCCCCTTTCCATCTCCTTCATTCACTAGGGATTTTTATATACTTACCTTCATTGATGACTTTTCACATTATACGTGGGTTTACTTTCTCAAACAGAAATATGAAGTTTTCGATCACTTTCGAGACTTCAAGGCTCTCGGAGAAACAAGCTGAAAGGTCTATCAAGGTTCTTAGAACTGAAATGGAGGTGAGTATGTGAGAAATAGGTTTGATTGATGATTTTTTACCTCTAAAGGGATTTCTTTAACATATAGTTTTTACAGCCCTTCAGAAAATGGAGTTGCAGAAAGAAAGATCAGAACTCTTAAGGACATGACCACTTGCATGATTCATTCTAAATCCCTTCCTCTGTAGTATTGGGATGAAGTCGTGAACTGTTCTTGTTACATTCAAAACCTCATTCCACACAAACAAATAAAAGGGATGACACCCTTTGAGGCTTGGTATGGATGCAAACCTGATGTTGAGCACTTTCATGTCTTTGGTTCAACTATCATGGCTTGAATACCCAAGAAGAAATGCAAGGCCTTGGAACCACAATCCAAACCTTGTATCTTTGTCAGGTATCCCGAAGGTGTGAAGGGTTATAGATTTTTGAACCCAACCATTCATCAATTCTATATCGAGAGAAATGTGAAATTTCATGAGCGATCTTCTACTTCCACTTCACCCACAAAGGTCACTCTTCCTCTCTCTAGCCATGATTTAGACTCTTCTAACGATCTTTGATTTAGACTCTTCCTGATGATGATCTTTTGATCCTCCTACTCCTCCTGTTCCTAATCTTCCTACTCCTCATGCTCTATCATCTACCGATTATGATATTATTGATGACAAGGACTATGTCTCCTCTCACTCAAGTGATAATTCAACATATTCTAACCCTGAATCTCCTCTTACTCCTCGTTAGGATACGAAAACCTTGAAGAGTGTTGGATATTGGATAGGGGATATTTCAAATAAGAAATAAAAAATTTTAGAGTTTGTTGGGCCCCATGTCTTCTTCACCTCCCCTTCCAACCCGCAGTATTTTCGAGAGGCTAATGGATTCTTGAGTGGGATTCTTCTATGGAAGAGGAATATTCCTCTCTCATGAAGAATCATACTTGGGATCTCACCCCTCTTCCTAAGGGAATAAAATGGTTTGGTGTAAGTGGATATATTGAACCAAGTATGGTGTCGATGGGAACATCAAAAAGTATAAGGCTTGACTCGTAGGTAAAGGTTTCTCTCAGGTTCTTGGGGTTGACTATTTAGATACCTTTACTCTCATTGCGAAGATGACTTCTATTCGAGTGACCCTAGCCATAGTTGCCGCTAATATATGGGATGTCCATCAAATGGATGTGAAGAGTGTTTTCTTTCTTGGGGATCTAGAGGAAGAAATCTATATGAAAAAACCTCCTGGTTATGTCCAAGATTCCTCCCTCATGTACAAATGGTCTCCATGTAGGATGACCTTTTGGTTCCCATCTGGAACACTTCATATTCTAGTTTTAGCAGTTCTTTCATATTCTCCTTGTGTAGTTATAAAGTAATTGGTTTTGAATAAAGAGATAGATCTCTTGGCATACATCTCTCTTATGGAGTTTGGCAATTTGTGATTGCAATAAGAATTTTTTATGTTTATAGCTCATTTGTTGTGAATTTCATTGTTATAACACATTAATCCTCATTGTTAGTGTGTTTTCTATCGGGTTACACTTCAATTCGGATCATACCCATATGAATCATATTTCTTAGTTTTTCTAGGGGAGTCTTCTTTCTCTTTTTTACTTGTCATGTCTCATCCTACGCTTTGATGAAGGGGGGTGTTGGTGTGAGGGTTTATTTTATCCATTTATCAATTTATTTGGTTACTTCCACCTCACACATGGTGAGTCATCTCACTTAAGTGAGTCATAGGTCTTTTAGGAGTTATATGACATATGATAGATTATGTCATAGAATCTGTCATACTTGTCATATGTGTCATAGTTGGCATATGTCATACAAGAGTTAGATTCCATTTCTGAATTCTAACTCATTTCTCTCTTGTGGGGGTAGGATGAGCCCAAGCATGAGAGTTACACAACACTCCCAATATGTACTTTCTCCTTTTTTATTTATGAGAATGAGTAGACAATTTTATTTTTACATTCACAAGTTCATTGAGTTCATTTTTATTTTCTAATTACTTGAAGAAATTTTATGTTATTGTTCAAGTGCAACTCCGTCGATGTGCACATTATTACATGAGATCTTTGTGCCCTCTTTCAACATTCTCTACTTGTATTTAGAGAGCGTTATATATATACCATTTAGTTTATCCTATATATGTTATACATATACCTTAGGTATTGTGCACTATACAAACAAATCCAAAATACATCACAGTTTATTGTTTGACCCCTATACACTTCTAACATGAGGCACACCACATCACACTACTGTCATGTTGGGTACATTTTATTCTATATAGATAGGCTATTATATTTGTGTTAAGAGACACGATGGTAACCTTAGAGGTTTGGTTATATTACACTCACACTTGCACAAGCATCTAAGATAACTACATGAGGCTTGATTCCACACGAGGGTATGTAGTGCAACACTTGGATTAGTTCAACAACTAGGGTTAAGTTCCAATGGTAGTCGAGTCTCACCACACATGATTTCTTCTCTTGGTTTGCTAGTGCTTTTACATGAAGGATATCGCATGTTTCTAGGGTTTCCACTTTGTTGCAGGTGATTATAGGTCATCTTGAGTTTATGCGAGCAAGAGTGACATACAATGACGGTCATTCCTTGGCAAGTGAAGCACTCAAGAACTTTCAAATAGATTTTTTCAAATCATCTAAGTTTGTGCAATTGAAGTCAAACCTTACAATTCCAAGTCTAATTGCTGGAAAGTGTCAATTTCCAGCAACACAATGCATATAACATTTTATTCTGATGGAATTAGATATTATCCGGAGGGAGGAGGTCTGAACCGAATACCAATGCAGATTGTACAGGTTTCAACCTTTCAAAAAATAATGGACAGTAATCGTGCCAGCTGCAGCTACTCCACCCACCCTCCCAGCCGCCTACTCCACAATCCCATCTGTCTCCGATACTACGTATGCAACACACTGCATAAATACGTCCAACAATTTGTAATATTAAGTCCAGCAATTTGCAATAAATACAATTGGATTTTTCCTTTAATTTTTGGATATTACGTCCAATAATTTACAGGGAACATATAGCCGCCATTATAACTCTGTAATCTGCAAGATTACCCTCCTACATGCATATCCAATCAATGACTCTAAAATTGTTCCTCTCATAACTGTTAGTTGTTGAAACAGTAGTGGATCTATTGTAGCTGCCTTTATGTGTTTGTTTTCTTCTAGTTGTTGTCCTTCTCTTACAGGACTGCTTAAACTATCTCTGTCTATAAATACACCCCTACATTTTTAAGTTTTCATCCTGCACCATCTCCACCGGATTGATTTTTCCAGCACTTGCAACACCCTTCTCTCCTCATATACACCACATCTCAAAAATATAAGAGGTTTGCAAATTATATTTTTGTTGCTATGCCATTGTGGCCTTTCTATTATGCTCCCTTTGTATAATTAAGTCACTTGTCTGCTTTTTTTGCTTTTTGATATCACATAACCAGAATAGTTTCAAAGAGTAGGCAACTACCCTGTCTTGATATCACTTAAACAAGAGCATGCACCTTTGATAATCTTATGGACCTGATTTTCTACTCCTGTAGGACACATCTTATTTGTCTATTCTTTTTTGGACCCTTTATCTGATTGATCAGGTCTAAGGATCTCAGATTTTAAGAGTTGAATAGCTGGTATTTCTGGTTGAACTTCCCTTGAACAGCAGGAGTTCCTCTTGTTTTCCTTATGGACTGTTGAACTCAGTGCTTCTATGAAGCTAGGATTACTTTTTCCTACCCTTGTAATAATGTGATTTGTTTTCCTATATCTATACTTCCTCAACGAGCAGCATGTAGCTAACTGACCATACCCATAGAAATCATTTTCCTCTGAAGGCCACATTTTCATGATCAAGAGGCTAGGCAAATAGACTCTACAGGTCAAAAATCACCAATTTGTTGGTTCTGTTCTTTCACATATTTATCTTTTGGAGGCTCTAAAACCTTTGCAACTCGTGGGGGCATATTTTTCTTAAATTTAACTTGCATTATTTCTCCTTGTCTTCAGGGACTCCTCCAGTCTCACTGTCCTATGCCCACGCACACTTTTATTAGAATGTAAATTGTGAGTTTAGTAAATTGCAAGTTTAGTCCCCATGTCTAGAAATTTTTCTTATATTCATGACCTTGAATTCACAGTTGTCAACAATATTTTCACCTTTGATTTGGATTTTCATGTCTCCACAGAATCGTATTTCTTTTCTCCTGCTCATTTTCTGGTAATCACAAATCTTCCTCCACAAAAAAGTGTCTTAATCTACCTTCAAATGACTGTAAACCACAACTTTCTAAAAGTGTGTGCTCTTGCGAGTATTATTCTTTCTCTTTTTGGTTTGAAAAATATTTACATACACCGTTCTCACAAACAGTGTTCATGAAACTTCTTCCTGAAAACTATTATTATTCGGAAGGCATCTACTTTGAATAATCCCTTGCTAATGACATCTGTATATTATGTTACCTCAAATTGGATAATCAGACGGTAATTTTCTTTGCAATTTCAGTTTCATCGAGCCAATGTTTTTTGCAATGTTTTGAATTCTTGAGTAGTTATCTAACTGAAAAGAATGTACAAAGCATTTTTCCTATTGAAATGTTGTTTTTACTACATCTCCATCTCAATTGCATGACATTCACTAAATATCATGGTCCTGTCTTTGGACTAACCATTATGAATGCTTGTCCTGTAAAATTTCTGCTGTAGATTTATACATGAATAACGCCGAAGACAATAATAATAAGACTATAAAAAGCTCCATTATTGTTAGATTATGTTGTTGTGACATGTCTGCTGGAGACATGGGTTGCCTTACTGTTGGTGAGTTCATCCCATTTGACTGGACATATTTATATTTGATTACAGGGTGCAAAGTCTTTTTAAATCAGACACCCCAAATATACCAAGAATTTGAATGACTGATAATATTTTTTAGCTTATTTGCACTGGTAGATTAATTGCCCTTAACGATAGATTGTTACCTAGTCAATCAAAGATACAATTGGCCTCAATTTGTTTGCATACTTGTGGGTATACATGATGGGGACTTATACTGCATGTTCTAGAGATACAATCTCCGAATAAACAAATGTTATAGATGAAATGTCTAGGATTTGGAGTATGCAGGCTCAAGATGTCTTGTTATCATGTCCAAAATAAATTATTCTGCAATATCTCTTTTTTCCACCTTCAATGCTACACAAATTATTGAAATTCGTAACATATATATGTATATGTATTTTGTACTTGTCAGTAGAAAAATGTTTTATACTAAACAAAGTTGCTTGCTATTTTCAGGTACTATGGCCACTCCAAATGGAAGTCCATCCATTATCACGATATCTGATGATACCTCTGGTTCCATTTTCGAGAGCCCTCCTATTGATCTGGTAGCTTCAAATGGGTCCCCTCAGTCGTATGCAACCCAGGCAGCCACCAACCAAAGCTCAATACAAAGTGTCCAACCACCGCTTGCAACTTCTGTCCATTCTTTGGCTACTTCTGTTGCAACTACATGCTCAACCATTTCTGGTAGGATATCAGAGTCTCTAATCCCATCAGCGATGGTTCTCGATAGTGATTTAACCACTGTCTTAGACATGATGCACAAGGTAGATGCAACGTACCTTAGGCTTGAAGCATTGTACACTTTCCTTCGTGCGTTAAGCTATGACCAATACTACTCTGGTGGCGAGGAACACTACATTAGAGATGCATTCAATGCTTACCTTGCGTCCCTATAATTTTAGCCCCTACCTCACCCCTACTACAACTTTGCAATGCTCATACATATGCCACCTCTTTTATACTAACCTACAGAAACCTCTTTTTGAAGGACTGACTCGAAAAACCTGTACTTACATAAATATGTTGTACTTGTTCCATTTTAAAACCCTTGATAGAAGTTTTATATATTTCCTTTCATGAGATATACATTATAGTTTCCATACATATGTTTCGTACTTTACTTTGAATGAGCATGAAAATTGTTGTGTTATATGAACATCTTCCCCACTGTACATATCTTTACGTGCTTATTTCCTAAAAAAACACTTTATGTGGACAATAAATTGGTTACCACACTTTATGGTTTAGCGCGTACCCCCTCATACTTTACGTTAACTCATTTGCTAATTCATTTCCATTTATTTTATTGTTTAGGAACCACCACCATCACAGGCTCCATTGCCTCCAATGTTGTGCCTCCCCAACTGGCCATACACATGCCAACATCCCACACTGATACTTTGGCACCAACTACTCATGAAGGACACCCTGTAGACTACATGCAACTCACGCCAATAAAATCGCTAAATCCTTACCAAAGCCTTTGGACTATTGAAGGCAGGGTCATCAAAAAAGGCTACCTAAACAAATATAGCACAGACAAACACACAGGGCAGGTATTTAGCTTCGACATTATCGACAAAAGTAGTTCAGATATAGTGGTGACTTCTTTTGACCAAGCTGCAACTTCTTACTACAACCAAATACAACTAGGTAAAACATACACAATCAAAGGAGGCACCTTGCGGACTGCAAAAAAAGATTACAATGATTCCACAACTCCTTGGGACATCATCCTAGACTTGGAATCCTCTGTAAAGCTCAGTACAAATCAGTCTATGGACATACCTCAATATCTTTTCCATTTCAAAACAATAGCAGAAATCAACTCCTCTCCCGCCAAATCCACCATTGACCTCCTCGTTATTGCACTATCCATTACTGCCCCCTCCACTATAAGGAAAAGTGATAGTACTTTCAACCACAAACGCACAGTCCTACTTAGTGATAACTCGACACTATGTATTGAGGCAACGTTATGGGGTGCTTTCAGTGACAATGAGGGCAAACTTCTAAGTGAACTATGTGCTTCACAGACACCAGTAAGACCAGTTCTTGCAATTAAGAGAGCAAAAATTACATCTTTCAAAGGAACAACATTAGCCACGGGCCCTAATACACAAATCTTCATTGATCCTGATATAACTGAGGCTCATGCACTGCGTGCATGGTTTACTTCACTCGGCTCAACAACATGCATACCCTTCAGTGAGTATTGAAAAATTGAGGAAACCGATATCGCAGGCATAAAATCCTCCTCGCAACTAGGTAAAACACTCACCTTCTCCACCGCACGCAACAATTATACACATGAATATGTCCTCATTTAGCTATCCAGCTTGCACATCAATTGTTCACAACAACCAATGCAAGAAAAAACTTGAGCTAACTGCAAACTCCTCTTGGTATTGCCAAAAATGCAAGCATGATGTCTCTAATTGCGACTACAGATATGCATTACACTTCATCATTGAGGATGACACAACAACAACATGGGTAACTGATTTTGATGAAGTTGCTACATCGATAATGGGTATATCAGCACAGAGCTTCAACTTCTTGCACCAACACCCGAACATGTTTTGGCCTGTTGTTAAGCCAATTCTAGTCTAACGCTACATGTTCAAAATATCCACGAAGCTAGAGGTCTACAACTCACAAGAGAAAGCCTAGTGCACTATTGTCGCTGCAGTTAAGGACATGACCTTTAACATGCATGAATCCCCACTAGATGCATTCCTCGCATCCCCTTAACTATGTATTGATGAAAAAGATCCTACACTATCTCAGAAAACATATTATATTTACCCAAATAAGTACACACACAATGTTAGGAACTTTCCAATACATACTTACCATACCACCTACTCCACATATAGGTTTTTGCATTCGTAAGTTTGGTTTTATTTGTTACACACACATTTTCTGGTCTCACATGTCTTGCACGTAAAAAAAAGTCACTTTATAACAGGAATGCAAACACTATCAAATTATTAAACAAAAAATGATGTTTTGATATACAATGTTGCACTTCACGTCAAACAAACAAAAGTACTTCTACTTTTTGTATGCATTAACTATCTTCTATACCTAATTATTGTTACCACTTTTTCTCATTTTGCACAGACCTGATAAGAACTGAGAAAATGCAAAGGCTCAGTTGAGGTATGCAGTCAACAAAAAACAACCTAAATGAACATCGTCGTCATATAGCTTGCATGAAATGACAAAAGATGAACACACAGGCACCAACCTATGTAGCCAACCATGTCAACCTTCTCGAAGAACACACTCCAAATAGGCATTCACTTCAAGATACACAACGCCAATTCCGCCAAAGATTAGATCACCTCCCACCTCCCAACACATGTTCATGTTGTAATGAATTATATGTTGGGCTACATACAAGGGTTTACAAAGGTGGAAATACCTTTCGTAGATGCAGTGCTAAAAAAGATGATCACCGCTTCTCAAGTTGGAATAACATGGACCTCGGCCCGCAACCTAAAGTTTTATCCTCACTTACACAAGTTGAGGAAATGTTGATAGCAAGGGTCAACCCAATATTGCAGGTGACTCACACTATACGTGGTCAATACAAATATAGGGGCCACACCATATACTTCCCCCAAGATGTTTCATCCATATCTAAACACTTTCCTCGGCGCGTCATAGACTTGGACATCTTAATTATCAGAAGAATCGGAGCAACAAATAAAGCTTACGAATGCTTTGTAAGTAGATCTCGTGTTTTAGCTGCATTACAATTCAAAATAGCTCATGACCCTTACTACAAGGATGTTGTCCTAGACCACAATGCATTGCATTCCCTACCACCTCATAGTACTGATATATCTACTTCCCTACCACACTTCAATTCAACTATCCCAGACAATGTTGAAGCAGAATCAGAAGTAGACCTTCTCCCAAGTTCCCCACCACATACCCATGAGTGACAAACATCATCTTTTGTGTCCTCCCTCCCTCCAACCACTTCGAAGTTGACCAAATAACAAATTTCATTGAAGGCAAAAAACCAAACTCCACTACAGTCAATTGAGTGGCCACACATTGGTTCATCCCCAGTCAACGAATACAACACTGAGGGTTTGCTCTCTATGGATTTTCCAACATTGTTCCCTACAGGGATTGCATTGTTCCACCAAACACGTATCAAAAGGGTTCACATGCATGAATACACATTGCACCTAATGTGTTACCATGATAACAGATTTGGAAGCCATCCACGCTTTCGCTACTTCATTCTCAACATTATGTTGCGCCACAGAAGCCAATCAACATCTGTTGTTTTCACAAAAAAAACATAGGGGACAACTTGCCTACCACGGTTTCAATGTTACGCCAGCAACTTGCACACTTTCCAAATGCCCACATTGCAGAGCAACTAATGCGCTTTGGGTCTAATTTGCGAGGAACTAAATCATTTTGGTGCAAGCGCAGGCATGAACTCACAGATATGATAACCCAACTAGAAAGCCCTACACTTTTCTTCACTTTAAGTGCAACAGATACTAAGTGGCCAGATTTACACAGAGCAATGCCAGGATCCCCTATGCCACCAACAACAACTGGCCAAAAATGGAGAAACATGAACTTGAACATGCACCCCCATATCGTGTCTGCATACATGGAAAAAAGATTTACAATATTTTGCGAGGAGGTGCTTCAAAAAAAACTGCATTGCACCGACTACTAGTACAGGTGAGCTCACTACCACTTAGCTTTTCATACAATACCACCCCTACCCCATTTTCCAACATGGATTCCTCTTTGTGAAAGTACAGGTACGAATGGCAACACAGAGGCTCGGCTCATATCCACGGGTTTATATGGCTTCCAAATGCACCAAACATGGAAGTGCTAGACTGGGATGACCCCCTTCAACTTGATGCAACAAAGTCTTTCTTCGACCAATTAGTAACTGCATGGAATCCAAGGGGCCCTGAGAGTGGAACATCTAGGATACATCATTCCCATGAAGATGACCCATGCTTGTTAGACACATATGGGATACTTACAGACAACCCTGTAGCTGACTATGAAAACTTGTTGAACCACGTGCAACGACACACAAAATGTAGTGAGGCAACCTGCTTGCAAAAAAAAATGGGACACTTCAATGTAGATATAAAGCCCCTTGGCCACTCCAAGAGTATTCAAGTTTGGGCTTAGATGAAACAGGTAAAAAAAAGTACACCCCTGCACGCAATGATGCACGGGTCAACATACACAACTCAGACATGTTAGCACTATGGCGAGCCAATGTTGACTGTCAGCCTGTTGTGTCACGACATGCAGTCTTACAATACATTGCAAAATATGCAGCCAAAGAAAAGAAGAAATCAGAAAGCTACCATCACATGTTGACATGGATATCTAATGAAGTTAGCATCGACCAACCCTGCAAAGGCCAGCCTACAGCAAATTCCTCTCAGAAACTATTGTTGATCGGGACATTGGTGCACAAGAGACATGCCACATGTTACTAAAACTCCCCCTCTCCAGTTGTAGTCATACATTCATTACCCTATCCGTCGGTAAACAGGTATTCAAACGTGTCCTCACAGATGTAGGTAACACAATACAATTCCCTTCATTCATAGATGCATACATAAAACACCCTTTACAATTGGAGAACACCTCCCTCTTTGAGGCCACTCGTTCCTGGTCCTACAACAACCAAAGGAAAGTTACTCAGTGGCTACAAAGAAGAACCCATGTTGTTGTCTGTGTATTCCCCCGATACAGTGATGTCCCCACCCCAGATGCGATACACTATGAGGATTTTTGTTGGTCAGAGCTTCTGCTTTATAAACCCTTTCGACATATCCAAACAGACATTGGCATCACTACATCTGAAATAACTAACCAATGGGGAAAAATGAAAAACTCCTACATCCCTTTACATGTACATAGAGCCACTACTCTAGAAGAAACTGCAACTGGAACAACCAGTGATGACAATAACTCACAGGGATCTAATCCACTGGATGAAGAACTATTTGAATAGGAGCATATAGCACGCATGCACCCAACACTCAATACAACAATTGATGATGTAGACATGATAGGCCTTCGTGACTTTGACATTAACCACAATTGGATGTTACATTCCATCCCTACTGCCTTACAAAAAAGTGCACCTAAATTCATAGACCTTGCCACAATGAGAATGCACTACCACTTGTTTCTCCACCTACCCAATTAGACGCTCTCCCACTATCATCAAAACAACACCTTGCATACTCAATTGTACTTTCCCATGCAACTCAACAAGGGAAACACCCACCATTGAAGATGATCATTCAAGGAACCGCTGGTACAGGAAAATCATACCTCATACAATGCATCAGAAATGGGCTTCAAAATATCATAGGAAATTTAAATCTTCCATTCTTGTACTAGCCCCAACAGGTATTGTTGCATTCAACATAAAATCATCTACTATACATTCTTCCCTCCGAATACCCATTTCTGACATGAAACCTCTTGAAGGCCAAGCCCTAACAATATTCCAAGAGCGTATGAGTGCCATACATTACATACTCATAGATGAAATGAGCTTTATACGTCCTACAATGTTAAACAACATCAACAAAAGACTTCGTGAGGCATTCCCCCAACAAAATAACCATGCATTCGACAACTGTTTAATGATTTTGGTGGGTGACTTAGGCCAACTCCCTCCGGTCAATGATGTACCATTATATGCAGGCAACAAAATAGGCAGCTCCCTTTGGCATGCTTTTGATACAGTGATCACCTTGGACACAAACTTTAGGCAACAAGGATTGAACCCGACACAACTTGAATTCAGAGAAATGTTGACCAACATCAGAAATGCAGAAGCAACCATTAAGGATTGGTCTCTTCTCATGTCACGTACAAAGTCGTGCATGTCTACCTCAGAGCAATCCATCTTCACAACTGAGAAGCACCTATTTGCAACAAAGGACCTAGCAAGCAAGCACAATAAACAAATGCTAAAATCCTTACATGTGCCAATTGCAAGGAGCATTGCAGAACAAAGCAAACATAACTCTGACTCAAACATCAACGACACTCAACTGGAGCCAATAGTGTTCCTATGCACCGGACAAGAGGTCATGTTGACATCTAACTTGTGGGTTAGCTCAGGATTGGTTAATGGTGCACTAGGGCAAGTGATCGATGTCATGTACAATCCAGAAACACAACCACCAGACTTGCCATCCTTTGTTGTTGTCAACTTCAAACACTACCAAGGGCCCCCATGGGACATACTCAACCCAACCCACTTGCCCCTACCTCCTGTCACACGTGGAAATCGTCGCCAAATTCCACTAAAAATGTCTTGGGGCCTCACCATCCACAAATCACAAGGCCTAACTCTTGACAAGGCCACAGTAGACATCGGAAATGTTGACCGTCAAGGACTAACATTCACAGCAATGTCAAGAGTTCGTGCCATCAAAGATCTACAAATCCTACCAGCTTTTACGTTTGAACGCTACGCAAGAATGAGATATACAAAGAATGTAAAAGCACACAAGGAAGAGGAGAAAAGACTTTGTAACACACAGCTGTCACTTGACGTACAAGGCATGTGCACCCTCCTACCTACATCATACCCACAATAGTGTGTCCCGGATCTTGGTTCCAACCTTCATATTAAAAAAAAGTGTGCCACATTTATATAGACAACACCCAACTGTAATGCAATACAAATACAAGTCACCTTCAGATTGCATCCAAACCATATTGTACACACAAAAGTTCAAACCCTCTCCGGCGTAACTTGCAACTCATTTGCAAATCATGTTTGCAAATTGAAACATGATAGATCTAACTTCCTTTCTTTGAATCCACCAAAAAAGGCATCACAAAAAGTGAAATCGAGTTTCCTTAAATTTGCAAAAAGACGGTCAAAATAAATTGAAGGAACAAATAGCATCGACTTTGTGTCACAAATAAATTTAAGAAAAGAAAAAAGTGCATTGGCAAAACTTCAACCCAATATGGGCACAAATCACACTTCTTTTTGTAATTATTGGAAAGGGCAAATCTACTTGAATAGCCTTATTTGTCTTCTTTGAAGCTCAAATAATATAAATTTTTAAGCAAGGCAATATATAGGTAAAATTTATTTAAAAAGGACAAGTTTAAATTCCACTCTATACCATTTATATGTATGAAGTGGTTGATTTGTTGTAAAAATTTAATGCTATAACTATAAATGTTAGATCGTATAATTTTATCACTAGAAATTGGGTATGAAGCTGAATACATAATTACAGGTAATTGTAAAAAACAAATCTGAGAATGCCGTTGAGGCTGAAATTGAAGAGAAACAGCGGATGTCCAGAATACAATGAATAAAAGAATAGAATGGCGTGGCAATATACAATACAAAGTTCTGCCTTATCCCGCGGAAATTATTGGAGCAGAAGAAAAAGTATCACGCTCCATATTTTTACAAAAAAATGAGGAGCATGACCAGCTATGCGCATCGTCAACTTCGCCTCCTCAACCGCGGGCATTTCGTGACTGAACCTCGCGTAATCTCTCGACAAATTCGAACAAATCATGGTCTGCACAATTGTGCGTACCATTTTCGCTTCAATCTCCAACGATTTGTTGGGTGCCGAATTTTCAGAAATCCCTGCGCGAGGAAAAGAGAAAAACATAATCTGTTTTTTATTTTGAAATTTTTCTAAATTGTAGCGGAACGAGTTTGCTTATTCATTCGTTCAATGAGCAACATCGCCTTCCGTCGGCATCTCGACGATCCCGTGACGCTCAGACTCACCAGCGCCTGCGTGTACTCGGCGTTGCTCTTCAGTACCGTCAAAATCGAGGGATCGTGGGCGCAGAGAGCAACGACAATGACGACCGCGTTCTCCGTGTTGTGTCTCGAGCCGGCCTTGACGAAGGCCATGAGCACGGGGACGTAGTCCGTAGCGGCAGCTGCGATCGCCTCGACGCCCTCGTGGTGCGCAGAGAGCAACGATAAGATTGCCAAGGCGGGGTCGCACATGGCATCGGTGTGGTTGGCAACGAAGCCCATGAGCGCCGGCACCACGCCCGTGCGAACCGTCGTGGCTCTGTTATCGTGGCGCAGGCAGAGGTTGTAGAGTGCCGATGCCGCGTCCTTCCGACCGCCGGCCGACTTGCCGTCGCGGAGAAGGTCGACGAGCGCGGGAATGGCGCCGGAGGCCCCGATGCGCTCTTTGTTGTCATCCACGGCGGAGAGGCTGAACAGCGTGGCGGCGGCGTTTTCTCTGGCTGCGGCGGTTGCGCCGTCGCTGAGGACTCGCACGATGGGATCGATGGCGCCCTCCATGGCAATTAGCGTCTTGTTCGGCTCGTGGATTGACAGATTGAACATGGTCGTCACGATGTGCTCTTGGGTTTCCGCGTCTTGGCTCAGCAGAAGCGGGGTAATTATGCTTATGGTGCGCGCCTCGCCTAAAAATACTCTGTGGGACTGCTTCTTCTTTGTGAGGACGCGGAGCTCCTTGGCTGCCTCCCGCTGCTGCGACTGGAATTGCCCCGAGAGCTTGTCGAGGAGGAGGACGACGTACTTTACCTCGTGCGGGGCCATGATGCCGGCGGCGCCTCCGCCGCACGGGGGCTCCTGGCTGCGCGGGTAATCTAATCCGCGCGTCTCGCACCATTGTTCGATCATGCTGCGCACCAGATAATTCGGGGTCAGGATCAGGTTTGGCAGCACCTGCTGCGTCTTTGGGCACGTTCTGTGGTCTGCGTCGAACCATGCTTGGATAAATGGCCGATCGTAGGTCTGTCAAAACACAAAACACACTAATTTTCAAACCCATTGATGTCCGTCTTGAATTCAGAATCCAGGAATACTCAAAGAATTGAAATTACCTGGCCGGTGGCGAGCATGACGGGATCCCTCATGATCTCGGAAGAAATCGGACAGAGAAAATGTTCGGGGGCGAGAGGCACAGCAGGCGCCTCGTCGGCCCTGCCGAAACTCGACAGCTTCACCAGCCCAAATTTGAAGTCTCTGAGATCGCTGAGAACACGGGCAATCTTATCAAAAATGTCGACTGGATAAGCGCGCTCATTGTCGCCCTCCTCAGTCACCAAACCCACCAATCTCCGCAATTCCCTCTTCAACTCCGAACCGCCATGTTTCTTTTCCATAAGACCGAAACTTCTCCTCAGTCCTTCCTCTTCCCTTTCTGTGGAAACCTTTCGCTATCAGTACCTTGTGAGAGGAAAGCAAGTTAAGATTCGGAAACAGGGGAAATGCAATCGATCCAGCTAATGTTTGTCTGTCAAGATGTTCGTTCTAACTTCTAATCATAATTTGCCTTAGAATAAAGATTTATGTTTGACACTTATTTCCTTTTTATTTGTTTTTCTTTTGCCAGCTGTTATCCACCCGGTAAAGGAGGTCGTTTTCCTTCAATTTCGTGGATGTTGCCTTGCTGTGTTTTTCAGCGTGCACTCCACAACACGGGAAGGTCGTGGCAAATGGGAAGGGTTCCGTGTCATTGCCACGTAGACCCTGTTTTAATCGCTTATTAGCTGGCAGGGGAGGCTTTTTCTTTTTCCTTTTTTTAAATTCATTTATTCCAATTTTCAACCCTACTTATTTGTTTTAACGTGTTTAACTTCGGCTACTTAGGCACCCTGCCGGGTTAATTTGACGGCCACTTATGCCTGTCAAGCAATTTTTAGGTGGCGGCCATTTCTAAATATTACCTTTCAAAAATTAAAATAGTGTTATTTTTATATTTTTAATAAAATATATAAAAGACTATTTTATAGATGTTTAACTATTTTTAAATTATATTTGTATAGTTTATATCTAAATCTATATATAAATGACGGTCATAAGCATGTCACATGTAACGGTAATTTCAAATATTTACAAGTATTTTAAGGTTAAAATCATGAAAAAACGTCTAAACGGCCGTCAAATTTAACCCATTCCTTGCGTCCTTGACTTAAAAAGCAGATAAGGAGAGGAAAATGCTTACCTGTGAACAGCTAAGCATTCGCTGTCCCCCAAAATTCAATTTAATGTTTTTCATTTATGAGAGAGGTTTTGGAGTAAACGCCCGTCTATGTTATTCTCATTTGTCATTATGACATTAAAGACTTAGTTGAAAAATATATTCGCCACTTGATCTTTGGTGGAGGACTCGTTGTCTGCGTTAATTTTTATATTGTACCACTCTCTCTGAGTTGTTTATCGAGTATTGGTCTACATTGTTTTGGTTAGTGCAGGTTTCATGTTTTGGTTCAACTTTATATTATTCTTTTATATACTTACTTATTTGTTTTTAGAATTGTTTTTCTTTATTTTTTAATTTAAGAAGTATTGTGCCTTGCTTTTTTGTGCGGGTCTTTTCATCATTGTTTCATGTCTTCTAAAAATTAGCCCTTACATAAGTATTGAAGAGGTATGTATGATATGGGTGGTAAGGTGTGTAAGATTTGTGGAGTAGTTAAAACAATTCCAAAATGTATCAAAGAGGTATAGGGGAGAGGACCCTATAATCGTGCACCTAACTTTAGGGGCAAGTAGATATATGTAGGTATGTCAGTAGCGTACAAAAATTATATCATTGTGTAGCGTATGATTGTGCCTTTACCAACATTTTTGTTTCGCATGTTTATTTGGAGGGAAAAGTAATTTTTGAATCGATTTAATATGAAGAAAATTAATGTAAAGCATGTGAAAGAGGGACCAATGACCGAGCGCCATATGTGTCACATTCTCATTGATTCTTAAAAAGTGTCATTAACCAAAAAGTGAACAACTATTGGTACTTTTGTCAACCTATGGTGAAAAGAGATGTACATGTTTTGGTGCATCCACGGTTATAGGGTCCTCTCCCCTATCTGACCTCAGTCGCAAGGTAACAAACGTATGTATCTTGCAACCAATCAACCATTATGTTAATGAGAGGGCCATTGGGTTTGCTTTTTTGACTAAATGTGAATTTCAAGAGTTATAGAAACATTTCCAAAGTGCACTGAGCCCGCAACATGAAGCATGTTTGTCGTCGCCACCTCCAACAACATCGATATCATCACCCAAGCTAAAGACAAAGGAGTGACGAGATGTAACTCTTGCTCATGTGTGCCAACTATGTGTCCACATGGAACATGAAATCATTTTTTTTCTTACCCAGAGGGATCAACAAATACCCAATGGCTTGGAGCTTCAAAGAGCAAGGCTCTAACATAAGATGAGTGCCACCAATCAACCTTTAGGGCAACAACAAATGCCCCACTCCACATACGGTGGGTATAAATCTTAATTTTAGAAATAAAATAAAAAAATATTAGCCTTTTTAAAAGGGTGTATGTTTTATGTACATGTGTAAGTATAAAATCACAATAATAACATAATTAAATCCACACTATGAAATATTTATTTAGACTAATATGGGTGGTCCTAATACAATATGGATTATGTAAGTCTTAAGATGTGAATGTTATCAATCACTTCAAATATAGAAAAGCATCAATTAGGACATAGAAATGTAATGTCTTACAGGTAAAGGTTGGAAGATGATGAAATAAGACGTTCAGATAATGAATTGAAGCTAGGAAGACTGTCATCAAGGTGCTCAGAAAAATCCAATGGTTGGAAATGTGTTTTGGGAAAGTTAAAGAAGGGAAGATATGTTCAAGTTCAAACATGTCTAAGGCATACTGTATCATAACCAAACCTATCTAGAGACTAAGACCTACCTCAAACTAATTGTGTGAAGCTTTCCTTTCTATAACTTTTTCACCTAGATTTCACTTATGATTTCCTATATTGGAATGTTGTTATGAATCTACAATGGAAAATTATCTCCTCCTCTGTTAAAACCCTAGTTAGCTTGCCTTGAATATAAGAAACTTTATAAAGAGTAGCATTTTTTGTTGGACTAGCCTTGACCACCCCTGATGGCTCAATGTTTCCTACATAACACTATTCCAAAGATGGATCATACCCACGTAGTTCTCCACAAGCCCATGATGAAATATGAGTAGCAATATAGAAATAAATGCACTTAACATGAAACCCTCAAATTGATTTTGGTACTTGAGAACATGACTTTTGACCCTTGTGTGCTTCATATTTCTACTCTTGGCTCATTTAGGACTAGTCTTGGAAGATTTGGGTCTTTGTGTGTAGTGTTTTCAAGTGATGAGATAATATCTAACTAGTGTCTATATGGTTTAAATAGCTTAGGGTTCCCATATTTTATTTTATTTTTGTAGTTAAAGCAGGTTGAAGGGACCCGTTCCCTATTTATAGTAACAGAGGCCAAGCCTCAAGAATTCAAAGAAAACAAATCAAAACGAGCTCCCCAAAAGTAGCTGGGTATACACGAACAAAAACCAACACCTTACGATTTACACTATAACTATAATACTAAGTAAGAGGGGAATTACTCCCCAGTCTCCAATGAGACAACAACACTTGAAGCCAAAGACACCCGACCCAAACAGTCTTCTTCTTCCAGTTCCACCTTCACCGAGCCGACTTCAACATTCACCCAACCCAGCCAAAGGAAATCATAAGCTCCACCCACAGACATCTTCAACTCGGCCCACCCAGACGAGACTGGTTCCAATGGAGCACTGAGGGCCTGTACGTTCAGGAGCACGAGACAGACATGGTTAGCAACACGGTCCCAGGCATACACCACCAACCGCTTAGTGAAAGCCAACAAAATGCCTAACCTCTTTTCAAGCTCTTTGAAAACACCCACATCCACCCCCGACGCACCCTGCAATGAATCCTCCATAGCCCAGAACGCCAAGCAACAGTTCGCCACTTCAGAGGCCAAATTTCCACAGAACGCAGGTCGAAGCCAGTGCAAAGCCAAATTCACCACATCCAACTTTGAAGGACGGATAATCAACAAATTTTCCACAAACACAGAGGTGACGCCACTGTTGACGTGTGGCCATCCTTCCGTAGATAGGAAAACACCACCCAAAATGGCTTTGATGGCTTCCATCTCTTCCACGCAGGAAATCAGAAAAATCCTCTTCAACTGGTTATCCGTAATCCTGGACCAAAACGCCATCTCCCGCAAATCACAGCTCAAGGCAATACGCGGAAGACGTGGGGCAGCCATAACAAGCAAAAGAAGAAGGAAACAGATGCAAGGAGAGACCCTTGACATTAGCTTTAAATAGACCGAACGCTTCACACAAGCACACCTTTAGGTGGTGGAATCACTTAATGCCGCCTCACGTGAAACCAATATCTCCAATCCTTCCCACACTTTGGCATTGAAGGCCACTTTCTCCATTTGTACTTGCTCGATCCCCGCATTCACCAGCTTATCCGCGCAATGATTACATTCCCAAAACACGTGCTTAATGTTTAAGGAACTAAATTTCTCGAGTTGCCAAAGGACCTTTTTGATTCCTAAGTCCAATTTCCAAGACAGAGCTTTCCTCTTAATGATTACATTCACTATTACTAACGAATCCCCTTAAATTTCCAAATTTTCCACCTTCAGAGAGGCCACCAATTCTAGGCCCTTTCTCAAAGCCTGTAATTCTGCTGAATTACAAGTACCATCCCTAAGTTTGAAGGAAGATGCTCCAACCACAAGGCCCCTATCATTTCTTACAATGTAACCAACACCCAAGGCATTCGGATTTCCTCTAGCCGCTCCGTCAAATTTTAGTTTGTGGAACCCCGAGACAGGAGGATACCATCTAGCCAACCTTCGAAGTGAGGTGGAAGAAATCACAGGACGCTGAGCACCCACCCCAGGTTTGACGATTTTAGGCCACCGCTGCTCTATTTCTTTGTTGAAATTAGAGAAGTGTTGAAAGCAGGAGACCAATTAGAAGATACCACCTCAGAAATAGCCCATTCCAGCCTGAGAATAACCCTTTCCACTGAATTATTTTCCTCCCTAAAGATTCTCTTGTTTCACTCCCACCAGATATGCCAGAGGAGAAGAATGATACTACACAACCAAATCGAGGAGAGAGCGCCATTATGTAATTTAACTGGCCATGCCAAAATGGCCTCAGGAAGGGTAGAAGGTTGGACCCAAGGAAGATTGAGCCTGACACACAACCAACTCCAACATTCCGCTACGAAGGGGCAATGCAACAATAGGTGGTCTCGATCCTCCTCATGCTTCTTACACATAAAGCGAATTGAGGGCCCATGAATCCCATATCTTTTCCTTCTTTCCTGAGTGAGTATTTTTCCTTTAAAATCCATCCAAGCAAAAAGGCCAGCTTTAGGAGGGCAAGAGGAGGACCAACAAGCATTCCAAATCAGATTCTTCTGATTCTCTGCATCTGCATGCATGCAACAATTTGTAACCACAGTTTGGGTAGTATTTCCCAGAAGAGGCCGATGTCCAAACAATTTAATCCTTTCCCCTAGAAAGCATGATCTTCCTCTCCTGCAAGGCCGAATGGAAACTTTCCTTAGCTTCCACTGAGATATTCAGGTGATCAATACTTTTCCATTCCATCAATGCAGGGGTATTTTCTGGAGTTTGCCCGTAGTTGGAAACAAATGGACCCCATTCTTCCACAAAAAGCCTCTTAATTTCCCCAAACTTGGGATTATCCCCAAGCACAAGAAAACCATTCCAAGGATCATCCCAGAATAACACCCTGTCACCTTTTTCTACTTTCTAGGCCCGCATTATATAAAAAAACCTCTCTACATTCCACCAAGAAATTCCAAATATGAGAACCACGAGGGGGGTTAGCTATACGGAGAATAGATTCTGGAAGATGAGCCCCCAGATATTTCTTTTCCACCACTTGACTGCAAAGACTCAGTGGTTTTGTGAGGAGATTCCAGACCAGCTTGGCACCCAGGGCCAAATTTTGAAGACCCAAATTGAGGATTCCAGCCCCACCCAATTCTTTCGGTTTAGACAAAGTTTCCCAGCTAATCAAAGGAATTTTCCTTTCCGCAGAAGAACCTTGCCAAAGGAACCTTCTCATGATCCCAATAAGCTTCGCTAGAACACCTTTGGGGATTTTAAGAATGGAAAGCATATATAGAGGGGAGGCACTGAGAACATATTTGATGAGAACCAATCTCTCAGCCAGTGATAACCATTTCCCCTTCCAAGAATTTAGCTTCGAATTAACCGAAGAAAGGAGATCATTCCACATCGAGGCCCTGCCTGAGCCACCAAACAGGGGCACACCAAGATATTTGACCAGAAGGGAGCCTTTTTTGAAGCCAAAAATTCTTAAAATTCTAGCCTCCAGAGGAGGGGGAACATTAAAAAAGAAGATGAAGGATTTAACAAGGCTAACCTCTTGTCCAACAGCAACCGCATATGCATCCAACATCCCCTTCAATTCTTTGGCCTCCTGAATACTGGCTTTACCAAAGAAGAATGTGTCATCCACAAATTGCTGATGTGAAATAGGATTCACCCCCTCTGTAATTCTCAGTCCTTGAAATTTGCCTTCCCGAATTCTATTGCAAATGGCCCTACCCAGAGAATCTGCCACTAAAATAAATAAAAAGGAGGACAGAGGGTCCCCCTACCTTAGACCCCAATTTCCTTCAAAGAAACCTTCTACATTACCATTGATCAACATAGAGAAAGAAGGCCCAACGATGCAGCTAAACACCCAGTTACAAAATTGTTCCAAAAAACCAAACTTCCTAAGCACCCTAATTAGAAAACGCCAATTGATCTTATCATATGCCTTGCTGATATCCAATTTTAGCAACATACCCGGAGACTTATTGCTGGAAAGAGAATAAATAAGTTCATGAGATAGAAAAATACCATAAAAAATCAACCTCCTTGACATAAACCCTGTTTTCTCTGGAGAAACAAGAGGATCCAACATCCCTTTAAGTCTGGAATCAATGGCTTTCGAGATGATTTTGTATGAAGTATTGCACAAGGAAACCAGCCTAAAATCCACGAATGAAGAAGGCTGAGACAATTTCGGAAAAAGACTTATAAAGGTGCAATTCAGTGATTTAAGCACTGATCTAGATCTGCAAGATTCTTCCACAGCCGCCCATACATCATAACCAACAATGTTCCAAAATTTCTGAAAGAAATCTGCCTGAAAACCATCCAGGCCCAGAGCTTTGTTCTTGGCCATGGAAAACACCACTTTCTCCACTTCACTCATAGAAAAAGGCTTAAGAAGGGCCTCATTTTGAGCATCAGTGATCAAAGTCGGAATATTATCAAGGAAAGAGGATTGATCTGATTCAAAGGATGCAATATCACCTCCAAGAAGGGAGGTGAAGAACCAAACCCCTTCATCTGAAATCTGTTTCTGATCAGAAAGGACCATACCTTCACTATTCTTTATTTCAGAGATGAAATTCGAGCTCCTCCTAGCTTTGACCACTGAATGAAAGAACTTGGAATTCCTGTCCCCTCCCTTGAGCCATTGTTCCCTCGATTTTTGTTTCCAGTATTCTTCCTCTCTCAGGAGCAGCTCACCAAGCTCGGCCAATAAAGATTTCTCCTGAAGAAACTCTGCCTCCCCCATACCGGAAACAAAAAATTTCTCATTCAGAGTTTTCAACTCCGCTTCCACTCTAGCCTTTTCCTGGAAAATATTTTTAAAACAAAACTTATTCCAATTCCTCAGGTCCCCTTTGAGAAATTTAAGTTTTTGAGCAAGCACAAACATCTTTGATCCTTCAATCTTATAGGAATTCCACCATTACTTTATGTTATTTTCCAGAGAAGCATCCCTCAACCACATAAGCTCAAACTTAAAAGGGGATTTACGAGGGGCAAATCGATATTAACCGAGAGGGAAACCAGAAAGTGATCTGAGCCAGACCAGGGAAAAACCGAGCATTCTAAAACAACATTATTCAGAGACCAATTGGGTCCAGCTAAGAACCTATCAAGCCTCTCAACAATATTACTGAAACCCCTCCTACGATTGCTCCAGGTGAACCACCCCTGCTTGGGTTGAATATCAAGAAGAGAGCTATCATTAATGAAGGAACATAAATCAACCTGGGACTATTGATTCCTTATAAGACCACATTTCTTATCCTTCTCTGAGGTAATAGCATTGAAGTCACCTCCAAGAAGTAGAAGATGTTCCTCTAAAGGGAGAAAAGACCTAGAGATATCCTGCCACACCTCTCTTTTTTCAATTATGCTATTCAGACCATACACATTGAAGAGGTAGAAGATTGATTGAGAATGCTTAGGGCAGACCCGTCCTAACTGCCAACTGAAATTCTGGGAGATAAGATCAACCTGCACCTGACACTCCTTCCACCAAGAAACCCAAACCCCCAGAGGCCCCAGATGCATCCGAAAAAAATACTTCTAGCCCTTAACAGAATTCCCCCAAATCTCAGCCACTTCCCTAGCAACCATCTTGGTTTCTTAAAGCAACACCACACTCGCCTCCGAAGAAAAGAGATAACACTTGAACAAGCATTGCTTGTCAGGGGTATTAAGACCCCTGATATTCCAAGAGAGAATCTTCATTTAGGAGAGGGAAGGGAAATCACCTTCCCAGACACAACTTTGGAAAAGTTCAGGACACTTTGTTTCCCCGCATCCACTTCCTTCAGTGCCAACTCTTGCTTAGATTTTCTGCCTCTCCTACCGGCTGAGCCACAAATGGCCTCCTTCAACCCCTCTTGAACTGACGCCAATTTTGAGGGAACTAAAGCTAGTACCAGCATATCTGGCTCAAATTCCCCTTCCTCCAAAATGCCACTACCTAAAAGGGACTGAAGCTTTTTTGCCTCAACTTTATCCGAAAGCCAAGATTGAAGCGAATTCAGAGATTCTGCTTGCCCTTACTTGAACCCTTCTTTGATTAGGGATATCAGCTCCCCATAATTCTTATGCACCTCTTCAGTTTCCTTTAGTAAAGAAAGAGGGGATAAATTGCCAACCAAAAGGGCATCCAAATCACTCTCCACCAACCCCTCCACCTTAGAAGCAGCCTTCTGAGAATCCACCTCCTTGGAATCCTTAGCCAATTTCAAAGAGCAAGCCTTACTCAAATGTCCCAACTACCCAATAAAAGCACTTTGCATTCAGACCCTCATACTCAATGGCGAAGCACTTAGGGCCAAATTTAGTTTGAAGGCACAAAGAACGTGAAAAAGGGGCAGTCAAATCCATATCCACACAGAGACGCACTGAGCCTTTCCTCCAAAAATTCAAGGAAGGGTTTCAAATCAGCACAAAGATGCCCAAAGAGTTTGCAATTGGCTTTAGGATAGACCATTTGCAGAAGTCCAAGGGCAAACCATGAATGCTTAACCAAAGCGGGGCCCTGGAGATTTTTTCCTTCCAGGGATCAAAATTTGGAGACCAAGGGTAAAAGTACAGGCTGGAGGAATTCATGAACCAAGGTCCTCCTTTATACACCAAATTCAACAGATCAGGGGAAGGAAAACAAACCTGGATAAAACCATTGGCAAGGAAGCAGGCTCTAGGTTTAGCTTTATACCCCAGAACCATGCCACCTAGCTTAAAATCCTCCCCTGAGAGAAACATGCTCCAAAAACTTGCAGCAAATCACCCTTTTCACCCGAGAATCTAAAAATTCATCCTTGGGTGGGGAGGCAGTGAAAGTTGAAGACTCTCCGCAACAATTTTAAAATTGATTCCTCCGACCTTGAACTCCTCCGAGCACTTCAGCCCAAAAGGCTCCACCGGAATTGGATTGAAAGGGACCTCCTGAGGCACTCCCTCGAGGGGCTTTGCCAGCACCAGATTTTTTCTACAGCCAAGTTATCCAACACCAACTCTCCAAACAAAGAAACCAGAGATTTAACAACCATTAAAGCGCCGAATTTTTTGACCAATTCAGACACAACCATCTTCGCCTCTATTTCCCGAGCTTGGCCCCAAACGCCTTCACTCCTACCACTTCCCACCAGAATCTTGTTCACACCAGTGAGGACCCCGGCGCCTGGCGTGAAAACCCCATCTCCCACCACCACCTTATTTTTTGAAAATTCAAACTTTTAACAATGTCAAGACTTATATAAACTCTACTCTGTATTGATTGTTAAGCTATAAGAATGGGGTCACCCTGTAGATTAGATATTGCTTGAGAGATAAATTTTGTGAATAAGGTCAAGCTAAATATTTATAGACTTTGTGATTGGAGAAAGGTGAGCTCTAATTGTTCAAGTGCATCAAATTATATTTAGGGAATTAACAAATCCTATGAAAATTTTAAATGAGAAAGTGATATTAACTTTGCAACTGAAATTTCATAAATTGGATTTGATTGAGTTTCTAAACAATTTTTTTAGATATATTCTTGAGATTTAGACCTACCAATCAGGATATTTTTTAAATTTTAATCGATGTGCATTATCCCTTCCTATACCACTTGACAAAATATTCATCTTTGATATATAATAAAAATTTGAGTTTGGCTATTCTCATGTGTGGATATTCTGAGACATCGAAGAATATTGAAATCATGTTTCTAAATTGTCGTTTTCAAATATATTATAAAATTCTTCTTACCTCCTTATGTCCATCAAAAATTGTCAATACACAATTGATATTTATCTTAATACAGATTTAGAAAAATACTTCCCTAATATTGTTACAAAATTATATATTTGGAGTTTTCCTCATTAGAAGATTATTTATTTTAAATACAGGCATTGCACCAACTCCATGAATGGGATATTTTGATTAATTAAACCAGTGATCAGGTTATGAAGAACTTTTTAGGCCAGTGACAATTTCTAGCCAATTATAATGGTTTTCCTGCCAGGGGGTCAGGGTGAACACCTTAAGTTTCAATTTCCATCGGGTGTATTTCAATAATGATTTTACCTACAATTATAAAAGTTCTATATTATAGTTTGCCTCTAGTCACTATTTATTTATTGTGTGCATTTTTTATCTGAGCATTTAAATCAAATATATTTAATTCATTTTTATCACATAACAAATTACCTTTTTATTATTGCATATCTATTAAAACTCATATTAAAATTATTTTATTGTTAAAATAAGTAACGACCTGTATTTACTAAAAAAATTAAATAACAGAGCATAAAAATTTAAACCACTGTACATTGCGATTTTTAAAACTCGTCGAAAATATGCAAAACAAATTTCCTTGTACTAAAGCTGGAAAATCAATTTTTATGGTCTTAACATCATTTTTGAAATATCGATAAATTACCATTATTTTTCTATGGACCCTTTATTTTCTACCTTCAAAACTCCATTTTACCATACATCTTGAAAGATAATTTAATCACTTATTGACAACTTCATAGTTCAATGCTACTTGTTAGTAGATCCATTGACTAGATCAGTTTACTTTCTTCGAAAGTATAAATACAATGTTTAGAAACAATCTAGCCAAACCGGAACCTTATCTTCATCAATTAAATTTGATACCGAACATTACAAAGTTTCCAATCATGGATGAAACCAATCTAACATTGTGTTTCCTAAGGTACAACCCCCGAAATTCCATCTCCATTGTCTTAATGGTTAGACTACAAAATGTACATTATATATAAAGATTGGTCAACCAAGCTATGTCATTTGAATTGGAAAAACCTTTCGCCCAGTAGTTATTAAAGTTCATTTTAAGCCACCATTCATTATATGGTTCAGAAAAGTCTTGTTCTCATATCATGTAGATGAGGACTTAGGAGATAAAATGTGATAACAAAGGGAACCAATTGCAAATCACAAGAGTCTCTAAAAAACATTAGCAGCAGTATTTAAGTCTAAATATGTTTGCCGGACATTTGCCCTAGGTCATTATAGTTAAAATTACATTTTACACCCAAGATCAAACCATTCCAAAAACCGTGTTAGATTGTCCATTTTAGGATCTTTTAATATATTATTCAAAGATACATTTGTTTTCAATAGGATTGAGAACTATGTGAGGCTTGATCCCTCTTCAAAGGAATTGACGTACATTGCAGTTGCTCATTACACCACAAGAGTGGGTATTAGTCAAAATTCCAATGAAATTAGAATCTAAAAATTTTTTTATGTCTTAAGTAGAGAGATATTCAAAATAATAAAGCATATCCTTGATGTTGCAAATTTCTGATCGATTGGAATTTAAACCAAAGAATTAGGCTTAATTTTGACACATAAATTACAATTGAAAAAATTGAATCCCATAAACCAGTGCATGAAAATAAAGCTTGTCCATTGACCACCAATTGGCTCCATTTGAGTAAATTTTGAACATAAATATCCAAGATAATCTTATCCCTTAATTTCAGATCTTCTTATATGAATTGCAGGAAACTTTACAAATCATGACAACTTATTTGTAACTCTGAGTAGGTCTGTATTACACTCATAAGGACTAACTTCACCCATTTGATGTTGAATATGTTCACAACCTCTAAGTTGTATTATCAAATATTTTTTGAATAGTTTGTATCTAAAAATAAAATTAAATGATTTCATAGTTATATAGAATATAAATATATTGTTATTTGATATTATTTTATTCTAATTCATAATATATACTTGCTATTAGTAATCAAAAAATTAGGAAAACCCTAGTTTTGATATTACATTTGAATGAATTCAAATGTAATTTATTGGTTACCAAGCATTCACAGTGATTTCATCTTCATGCCCTAGGCCTTTTGATTTTACGTTCTTCAAGGGTTGACCATTTCATATGTAAATTCTAATTTCTCTCGTATTTATCGTAATTCATAAATTTTAATTTCAGCCTTTTCACCTAAGTTTCATGTTTGGTACTTCTATTAGGGCCTCTTTTTAGGGTCATTTGTTGGTTCATAATACCTTCTTGAAAGTCATATCTCAATAATAATGGTTTCTATTTTTAATTGATCCTTGAAAACAATTTTGTTTTGTCAAAACTCAGACAAATGATTTTCTGATTCGCTGAGAAGGTGCCCCATTAACCACTCTATGCATAGCTTTTATATAATGCCCATTCAGCGCTTGCAATGAAATAAATCATAGGGTCCATCCATACACTTTGGTCACTTATAGATTATTTGATGGAAGCATTTCAGGTGATAAAATTTGGGTGACTAAAGAATTGCAGATGAAAATTCATATTCAGCAAAAGGACATTGTTGTGGAAAATCCTAACGGTAGACTTAGGTATCACTACAAAGGGAGAGGCTTTTGTGAAATTGTAGGGAGGTCACAAAAAGGAATCGAGGATTCTTTGTGAGCAAGGATGTGGGAACCATGGTGATTTTCCATATTTCACAACAAAAGGGTTTCACATTTGTTTCCTCTAAACGAAGGAAGGGCTGATGGGAGATGAACTAAAGTATGTTTTTTATCCCTTTTCCCTACAAATCAAGGTTCTAATCTTATGGATAAATATATATACTGGGGCTTAAGGGAAAAGTTGGTATTAAAATGTGGCCTTTGTCACTAAAGGGAAGGAGGAAAGGATTTATAAGAATGAGATAAGTTCAGGGAGTTTTTGAGGTTAAAATTGGGAACTTCATGAAAGAAATCAATTGAGGTGATTAGAAGATTCATGTAATGAGGGGGGATTGAAATGCATATTGGTTTACTTATGATTCTAGGTTTAAGATCTTTATGAAGTTGGGGGGAAATTCGATTTTGATGGAAACAATAGGGATGGTTTGCAATAGTCCTCAACATTTTTTCATTATGAAAAATAAAAATAGGGAGAAAAATAAGGAAGGGTGGGAGAAAGTTATCCAGATCTATATGGAAAGTAGTAATTGATTATGGTGGAAAAGTGATATATTTTCCTATGGTGGATGAAGGGGATTTAAAAAAATGGAATTTCTAAGGAATGAGTGGAGGGCTAAATAGCCTCTGATAACAAATTATATGGTTGAGGAGGTAGGATTTTCATATTTTAAATCTTAAGATTTGAATTATGATTGGTAGGCTCATGCACCCAGAGAAAGGGTGGTTGTGGATGTCAAAGAAATTTAAGATTTCACAAATAGGCAATGATGCTTCAAGTTATAGGTTGAGGAGTACGTAGATACATTATGGAATGGGGGGAAGGTTTAAGGAGTAATATTTAAGTTTGAAAAAGAATTCAAAAATCCTTTTAAGTAAAGTCCAATCTTTGTCATGGGGATATCCTGAAAATAAGTCTTTACATTGATATGATGGTTTATTCATTTATGATGAGGTCAGGGAAGTGTTAGGAAATAAGGGATAAAATATGCGGAATAATCCCTTACAGAATCGCAACAGTAGAAACTAATATTCAGAAAATATTACAGATCTCAAATAAAAGTGCAGAATAAAATAACACAACACAGAGAGACAATATTTAACGTGGTTCACCCAATTTGGGCTACGTCCACCAAGAATCACTTGCTCAGATTTTATTACAAGCCTCCACTCTCTCAATACAATACCCAGATCTGTTTGGAGCTATGCTCAACAAACTCTACAGAATTCACACTTGAATTCAAAACACATCTGCAATACATTTGCTTGTATATCTATCATATGCATAAGACCATATAAATAGACAATTGCTTAAGCAGTTTGATACAAAACCGTGGGTATCAAAACATGGGTATCAAAACCATGAGCCCAAAAACAGCCCATAACGGTTACCCATTACCCATGGGTTATAAACCACCCATGAAAATTTGCTTTTCGCCCCGAATCCCCATCGATCGGGGGCTTCACCCCCTCGAACCCCCTTGCTCACCCAAGTGGGACCACCGTAAAAATACTGTGAGTGTAACACATAGAAGGTGTACACACTCTAACACATGAAAATAGGCTCCACAAACATAACAATCTCCCACTTGGAGACTAGTTTTCCTCTGAGCAAGCTTCTCAACCCTTCACTAGTCATCCACGAAGACCAACCAAAGCTGAACATAGCTTTAGTTTATCCCTTGTGATCACCTTGGTCATCATGTCTGCAGGATTTTGACTGGTATGAATCTTCTCCAACTTCAACTTATCTTCTTCCAAAGTTGTCCTGATGAAATGGTACCTTAACTATATATGCTTCGTCCTAGAGTGGAAAGCAGAGTTCTTAGCTAGGTGTATAGCACTCTGACTATCACTATGCAACTTACATTCCTCCTGCTTATGCCCCAACTCCTCAAGCAATTGTTGTAACCAAATCATCTCGTTGCTTGCCTCTGTGGCAGCAACATACTCAGCCTCTGTGGTTGACAAAGCCACCAGCTTCTGTAGTCGTGAAATCCAGCTCACTGTTGTCCCACCTACAGTGTAAATATAACCTGTCGTGCTCCTCCTGCTGTCTACATCTCTAGCCATATCTGAATCTACATAACCACGTAAAGTGGTGTTTGATCCATTGTAGCACAAAACTGTCCCCATGGTCCCTCTCAAATACCGAAGGATCCACTTTACTGCTTGTCAATGCTCTTTACCTGGATCACTCATAAATCTACTCACAGCTCCCACTGCATGGGCAATATCAGGCCTAGTGCACACCATAGCATACATCAAACTGCCAACTGCTGATGAGTAAGGTACCTTGGACATCTGGTTTCTCTCCTGCTCTGTCTTGGGACACTGCTCCTTTGATAACTTGAAATGGCCTGCCAAAGGAGTCCCAACCGGTTTAGCATCCTGCATATTAAACCTCTCCAATACCTTCTTAATGTACTCTTCCTGAGATAAAGTCAGCTTCCGTTCCTTCCTATCCCGAGATATCCTCATACCAAGGATTTGTTTGGCTGCCCCCAAATCCTTCATATCAAAGGATTCACTTAGCTGTTTCTTGAGTACTTTTATTTCCTGCATGTTTTTACCTGCAACCAACATGTCATCAACATACAAACACAGGATAATATAACTTCCATCCTCAAATTTCTTTGTATACACGCAATGGTCAGAATGACATCTAATATAACCTTGCTCCATCATGAAGCTATCAAATTTCTTATACCATTGACGTGGAGCTTGTTTCAAGCCATACAAGCTCTTCTTCAGTTTGCACACCATCTCCTCTTTACCTTTGACTTTATAGCCCTTTGGTTGCTGCATATATAGTTCCTCCTCCAAATCACCATGGAGAAATGTAGTCTTTACATCTAACTGTTCTAAGTGCAAGTCTTCTGCTGTAACTATTCCAAGAACAGTTCTAATAGAAGTCATTTTTACTACAGGAGAAAAAATCTCATCAAAATCTATACCTTGTTTCTATGCAAACCCCTTGACCACCAACCGGGCCTTGTATCTTTTCTTTCCTCCTTCTTCCTCTTTAACTCTGTACACCCACTTGTTCTGCAATGCTCTTTTGCCTTCGAATAGCTTCACCAAATCCCAAGTCTGGTTCTCCATGAGAGACTTGATGCTCCTCATCCATGGCTTGCTCCCACTTCTTACTGGCATCTACCTGCATTGCTTCATCAAATCTCTCTGGCTCTCCACTATCAGTGAGTAATAAATAATAAAGAGAAGGAGAAAAATGTTCAGGTTCTTTTCTTACCCTAGAAGACCTCCTCACTGTAGGAGTTTGGGGTTCCTGTTGAGTAGGTTCCTGAACTGATTCATGGGTCACTTTCCCATCCGGAAGATCCTCTACCACTGCATATTCTTTCTTGGATTCTTCCCTGTTTTCCTGCAGCTGTTGCTTATACATGACTTTCTCATTAAAGACCACATCCCTAGACCGAATGTTTTTCTTGTCCTTAATACTCTAACATTTAAATCCAAAGTCATCACCACCATAACCAATGAAAGTGCATTTTTATGATTTAGCCTCTAGCTTGGTCCTATCATCCTTGTCAATATGAGCAAACATCTCACATCCAAAGACTCTAAGAAATGAGTAATCGAACTTTCTTACCATACCAAGCCTCCTCAGGTATGCCTCCATCCAAGGCACTTGAGGGTCCTCTGTTTATCAAGTACACAGCTGTGCTCACCGCTTCTGCCCAAAAATAAAGAGGCAGTCCTGCATGTAACCTCATGCTCCTAGCACGTTCCATTATTGTTCTGTTCATCCTTTCTGACACCCCATTCTGCTGTGGAGTTCCTGGAACCATCTTTTTTCCCTGTGGATTCCATTCTTAGAACAATAATCATCAAATTCATTGCTGCAATACTCCCCTCCATTATCTGACCTGAGACATTTTAACTTAAGGCCTGTTTCATTCTCTACCAAGGCTTTCTATTTAACAAAACTGTCAAATACATCAGATTTGTTTCTAATACAATGAACCCAAAATTTCCTTGTTGCATCATCAATAAAAGTAACATAATAACTTGAACCCCCAAGAGATGATACCTGAGCCGGCCCCCACACATCAGAATGTACCAGCTCTAACTTACTCTCTTTCTTTGTAGGTCCAACCTTGAGAAACCTTACTCGCTTCTGTTTCCCATATATGCAGTTCTCACAGAAATCCAAACATGTTTCTGTATATCCAGGAAAATTCTTCTTTATGATGTCCATGCCCTTATGGCTCATATGACCGAGCCTATAGTGCCATAATGTTGTATCTGCATCTGAAGCCACAAGATTACAATCATTAGTACTATCAGTGGTTAAATACAAGGTTCCAACCTTCTTACCTCTTGCCACCACAAGAGCACCCTTGGTAACCTTCCAAGAGTCAGCTGTAAATATCACAGTACAACCATCACTTCCCAATTGCCCCGCCGATATCAAATTTCTCCTTAATGTAGGCACATGTCTGACATCCTTCAATAGCCATGTATTCCCATTCTGCATCTTAACCTGAACAAAACATTTTCCAACTATATTGCAAGGCTCATCATCACCAAGAAAAACATGCCCAAAATCCCTTGAACATAATCAACAAAATAATGCCTATGTGGAGTAGCATGAAAAGAAGCCCCTGAATCTAAAACCCAAGATTCATTAATATTATGCAAAGAAAGAATCAAAGCATCCTGGCATACATTACCTGATGCCACATTTTCCTCCTTGTTTTCTTCCTGTTGTTTCTTCTTATCCTGAAGCTCCCAACAGTCCTTCTTTGCATGCCCAGACTTTCCACAGTGCCAACATACTATCTTGCTTTTGGATTTTGACCTTGCCTGATCCTTTGATTTTCCACGGTTTCCTCTATTCTTATGTATCCCTCTAGTTTCCACTGTCAAAGCATTCCTTGAAGTAGAAGATTCACCAGAGTTTTTTCTTCTCATTTCCTTGCTTAGAATCACCCCTACAACATCCTCAAACTTCAGTTTTGAGTTAGTCGGAACCGAGTTGCTTACCGCCATTACTAGGCTATTCCAACTCTCAGGTAAAGAGCACAGAATTAATAAAGCCCTAACTTCTTCATCAAATTCTATTGTAACCGAAGCTAGCATATTTACAACCGTATTAAAATCATTTAAATGATCTACTACTGAACCATTCTCAGACATCTTCATATTAAACAACTTTTTCATTAAAAATATCTTATTAGAGGCAGAGGGTTTTTCATACAACTTCCCATCCATCAGTTATTTTGTAGTCTTTTCCTTTGAAACATTAAATGATACTGCATCCGGATTCCAAAGTGCCTTCCTATCTGAAATCTCATTCATCTGTCATGCTCGAGGGTTTGTTTACTTTATCAACAATGGAATATAAAGATCCTTCTGATAAAGGGAATCTTCCATCATGACTGAAATTATGTCTGTTGAATTTATCAATACTTGATCTTCCATCATCTGCCATAGCTCTCACTCAAGCTAAAACTTTCCCCGTGATTCAACACTTCAGCAAACCAAACCAGGCTCTGATACCAATTGTTAGGGAATAAGAGATAAAATATGTGGAATAATCCCTTACAGAATCGCAACAGTAGAAACTAATATGCAGAAAATATTACATATCTCAAATAAAAGTGCAGAATAAATAACACAACACAGAGAGACAATATTTAACGTGGTTCACCCAATTTGGGCTACGTCCACCAAGAATCACTTGCTCAGATTTTATTACAAGCCTCCACTCTCTCAATACAATACCCAGATCCGTTTGGAGCTATGCTCAACAAACTCTACAGAATTCACACCCGAATTCAAAGCACATTTGCAATACATTTGCTTGTATATCTATCATATGCATAAGACCATATAAATAGACAATTGCTTAAGCAGTTTGATATAAAACCGTGGGTATCAAAACCATGGGCAAAAAACCATGGGTATCAAAACAATGGGTACCGAAAAACCATGGGCCCAAAAACAACCCATAACGGTTACCCATTACCCATGGGTTAATAAACTACCCATGAAAATTTGCTTCGGGGCTTCGCCCCCGAACCCCCCTGACCTGCTCATCGGCGAGTGGGACCGTCATAAAAATACCCGAGTGTAACATATAGAAGGTGTACAACACTCTAACATGAAAATAGGCTCCACAAACATAACAGGAAAGTCTCAATGGGCATATGGGTAAAGAAAATCTATGGGGGTAGGTGTTTGGACGAAAGAAAACAAGTATTGGAAGGGTGGATCTAGAAACTAAAAAAGTGGTGGTGAAGTAGATGGAGGGAATCTTAGCGAAAAATAGGGGAAACCAAGGGTGCCCAGAATAGGTTGATTCTGAAATTGAGAGGATATATAAAAAAGAGAGAAAATAGGGAAGTTATCTTCTTTGGTACATGAAGAGGTAATAGGAGTTCATCCCTTTATTACAAGGGGTTTGTAATCTGAGGAGTATTGCTAGGAGACCTATCAAACACTAAATAAAATGTTCGGAAGAGAAGTTAACAATGTAGAGGGAGGTACAAAAGGCTACATGACAAGGAGGCTAAGGAACCTTTAGATTCTCGACATGGGAAGAAGGAAAATTACTTCTCACACCATAGAAGTGTAGGGTTAAATCAACATAGAATTAGTTAAGAATCTAGGGATGCTCGGAAATGGGGGAAAACTTGGTGTCATTTGGGCAAATAAGAAAGATCTAACTTGGGGACGAAGGCATACCTAACCAGTGGCTGGGAAAACCTAGTATTATGAGGGTGCACATTCAAGGAAAATAAGTGGGAAGATATCGAAGGAAAATTGATGATAGATGTGTTGCTGGTAGAATGAAAGGAGCATGGTATGGGATGTATTCTCTAAAATATTTGTTGAGGAAATAATGGTATGGGGTAGAAGTGAACTCATTGATCTTCCTTCCCTATGATCACTTTATGGTTACATTTAGGTGGCAAAATGATAAATGACAGTTCTTCAAATACGCAGGTGGTATTTTAGGAACTAGATTACAAAGATCTATCGATGACAAGAGAATTTATGGATTTGAGAAGTGGAATCAAACTATCGGAATGTTTGGGTTTGATTTAATGTGTTGTCATTCAAATATTAGGAGGAGGAGAATCTTGTGATAATTGGGAATTTGGTAGGAAAATTCCTTAGAATAGATTCATATATGAAGCAATTGAATGTTGCAATTTATCCAAGAATCCAGGTGTGGGTGGATCTGAATGGGATAATGGTTCAATGCTCTAAATTTCTTGTTATGGGGAAGTGTTGAATTAGTAGGTGGAGTATGAGATGTCGAGTTGAACTTAACAAGTTCCGGGGAATCGCTAAAGTAGTGGATATCTCAAGTGGAGAGGTGGGGAAGTTCAAAAAAGATTGGGAGAAATTGGGAGTAATGGGACATATCTTTGGGGGAAAATTTAGGTATATAAGGTTTAACACCTACTTAACTTTTACTTGGAAAGGGACTAATACGTAATCTTAGGTCCTTCCTCCTTGGGGATATTTCATGGTTTGTTTCACAAGTAATTAGGAGTAGAATAGGGTGGTATAAAGAAGATAATGGAACTAGAAGAATATATCAATTTATTTTCAGCCTTGGCGTAAGAACTTTGTTACTATAGGTAATATGTTGCAACATAAAATTGCATGGATTAGATTGTATGCACTCCTAACTGAATATTGGAAGGGGGATATTGTAATAAGTTTAAGGAATACAATAGGTCATATGGAGTTGGATCAAAATATTAAATTTTGAAACTCTGAAGTCTATACTAGGATGAAAGCTTGGATTGATACAAGGTAACCATTGGTGAACAAGTTGTTGATCTGTATCAATAATACTTTATTAGTGTAGCCAATAGAATATGAGATGTCGTGGAAAGTTTGGGGAAATACATGCTTGGTGTCACAATAATTAAGGGGTACAAGGTAATGTTTCTTAGATAAAAATGTGTGGAAGGAAAAGGAAAATAGTTCAATGGGAACATTTCCTATAATAACCTCTCATGGTTATGGGGGGTTCCAAGAATAAAGGATGGGGGATGATTGAAGTTTGGTTTATGGGGTGGATATAGAAGGTGTAACCCTAAAAGGTACTGGGTGGGTTGGTAATGAGTATGATAAGAGGGAAGTTAGGATTGGGGCAGCTGAACATGGGTTGGCAGTGATTGAAAAGGTTACAGAAGGAGTAGTAGAGACTGGATTACTGACTAAAAAAAAATGTCTTTAGTTACATCTAAGAAATAATATAGAATTGGAAAAAGGAAGTGTTAAAGTTGGGTTGGCATTGGAAGAAGAGGTGTTTCTAAGGTTTATTGATTGGGATGTTGACAAAATGAGCCCTAAATCATTTTGGAGACCTTCCTGCCTCATATCTTCTTTTTGTATCTTGTCTCAATGTTTAGTTGCCATTACATCGTACTATAAGAGTACTTAGTTATTGGAAAGGATATCATATAATATTTGGTTAGTCGTAAGGGTTTCATAGTATTTAAAGTTTTTTCTCAACACAGTCATGAGGATCTCGGGCTTGGAAAATTCCTAATACTTGTAACGAGAGACCTGTAGTCATTCATAGAGTTGTAAATTTCTACACAATGGGTCCTTTGGAAAGAGAACAAGCCTTAAGAGTTATGGATGCAAGCTTTTGGGGATAAGTAAGTCATGTCCCTTGAAAATAAATAGGGGAATTGTCTTGGAATCTGATAACAGCAGGGGATGTGGGATAATTTGCATCCCCTAAGGGGATATGACCATAATATATTAAGTAACTATGAAGAAGGATGATAAAGGTGAGGAAGCTTATTAAATTCTTAAAGGATTAGAATGTTAATTCCAATGTCTGAGATTACTGAGGGGAAAATTGGATAGGTGGACACTTTTGTGAACTCAAAGATAGTAACATATGAAGGAGCATGAGAGATTAACTGGTCTAAATTTCACAAGTTTGCATCCTACAATGGTACTCATAGAATAGGGGAGTAATAAGGTTCAATAAAGACTTGAAGAGTTCACCATGTGGGACTAGTGTTCACCCTGTAAGCCCAATTGTCAAGTATCACTTGAGATTTCTTACATGAATGGTGACATCCTAATGATTTCTTTCTCCTCAAATGTTTTTATTAGGATGAATTCAACATAAGAAGCATCTTTAGAAATTGAAGAGACAAGATATTATTTGTCTTGAACAAACAAAACTTTAATTGGACAAGTTTAGAAACACAAGGATTGCAGGAATCATAATGGGTTTCTTTGATTGTAATGTGACATGTAAAGTGATCTCAACAAATTCTACAGGGATTGGCGTACTATGGAATGGCATATCTGTTTTTAGTCCAATGCAAAGGAAAGAAGAAAATTCATTGACAGTGGTGATTTGTTGCAGGGGTCATCATCAATGTTATGGTTCAAATAATTAACTAAAAAGAAGGAAAACTGAGCAAAAAATATTGTTGTGGCAGTTGAATCATAATCTTTGAGTCTCTTATTTTTGATCTCTTTTTTTTGCAATTCTTAGTAGATGATAAAATATCTCTACGTTCTAGGACTTTTGGCTCACTCCTTAGACCTGTTTAAGCCATGTTTTGTTCCTCATTTTATTGACATGGATATTATTTAATGTATATTTGTCTCACATTTTTCTCTATGAATGTGTATGACTATGCATATCCCTTACAGGAATGAACATTTATATGGTTTTATAGGCCCCATTGTCTACCCTTTTATTTGAAGTATGCTTTGGTCTGAAATCTTACCTCTTGAAACATAGTTTGGCATTTTATCATTACCTTAATTTTCCATGTGTCGTAAGAATTATTGTGTTGAAATCAAGAATGGGAAGGATTAAGTTTGAAATCCCATGTGGCTAATGGCATAAGGAATCACCACCCATTTAGACCTAATCATTCGGATCTGAACCCATTTAGGGGAATTCATGTTCATAGATTAGGTACAGGTTGGTGTTAGCAACTATGAGTAGATTGCAAGTATGAGAATCAAATAATCTTTGGTAGGTTTTCTTTGTTGAGAATCACATGGTGGGAGGAAGATTCATAAATCCTATTTCCTTACTCTTGGTAAATCACCACCCCTAGATTTTTTATTTTCCTCACCCCTTTTCTTGTTCATGTTCATAGATTAGGTTAGGTCTGGTGTTAGCATTAGGAGGAGATTGAGTATGAGAATCGGATCTCTTATGGAGGTTTGGATTATAGTAGGTGTCTGGTAATTAATAAAATTATCCCATGTTGTGTTTGAATGTGATAGAAATACAAGTAAACAAAATAATACAATCTATAGATGTTACCACACTTGATGTGACAGGGAAATGGAGCTTATTTTCAAAATCTTATGCAATTTCCTTGAAGTAGTCTTGTTTTTAATCTTGGATTTTGATGAGGATCTCAGCCACTTTATTTTTTGGACCAAAACTGTATCAACCAAAGACTCAAATCGTTTTTAATATCCCAAATTCATTTTTCGATCATGTCATTCTATTGAGTATTCCATTTTAATAAGATTCTTTTTAGTCCTCTTATGATTTAAAATAAAATAAGAATTTCATGGCGCACCAAAGAGTCCTACCATTCACCTCATGAGATTCTACAAGATTCTAATACTTCCTACATAATCATGTTATCCCAAGTATTTATTAAAATTTCATTCCTTAATTTAGTGGGGATGGTTCTATTAGGCCCACAAACCATATTCAAGATGTGGCCAATCTATTTGTAGTTCATAATGTGATAGAGGAAGATGTAGCCTTCAGACTAATTTCTTCTTTTCTTAAACGTAAATTCGTATATTAGTTCACATGGATGTAGGATGGGATAATTTCCTTTTAGAATGTGTTGGGTGAGAAAATTTGTAAATAATTAAGAAATAATTTGGATGTTTTGTCTATGGGAGAACATTTGATTACAATCAAAAGCACAAAAATGGAGTACATGACATATTTTAACCTCATATTTTTAAATACTTGTAATAGAATCATTGCTAAGTATATATCCACTCCAAGTATGGATTTCTTGTATTATTCGATATCCCTTGATTATGGTATCTTATTCATGATACCATCCTTAAGTGGAAGGACTCTTCATGATGCCTATAACCTTGGTATTCAAGTAGAAACATATCTCGTCCCAACTGGTCAGATTACTCCCTTGTTCATAAAGTATTTGTCTTTTGATTTGTGTATCATCCCACCACCACATACCTCACATGAGAAATATTTAATTCCATTCCTTCACCTAAGGTTAATTCATTGAGTCTCAGCCCAATATTTGAAATGAATATTCTTGTTACAAACATTTCCTATGATATCTCAACTTTCAAGAGCCAAACAACCTTCCTAAAGGCTCAAGCTCATTTTTCTACCTTTATATTATATTAATTCAATACGATACAAGATGACTTTCAACAAAAAAGTGGGCAGTATGAGAGCACGCCCCAAAACCACAAACAAAGCTAGGCCGAGCCTAGAGCAATGAGAGTCAAACTAGGCCGAGCCTAGGAGAGTACAAAAAAAAGGCATCTCCTAAAAATAGAAGAAAAACACAATCAAGTGGCAACAACAAACATGCCCGAGGCAGGTGGATCCTGATCATCCAGCCACCCCGAACTAGGCAAGTCCTTGCCAGCATCTGGAAGCTCCCAACCAGTAGCAATTTCTTCCTCCAGGTTCACTTCCCTGCGAGTAGGAATGGCAAGGCTGAGGTGAGGGAATTTTTCTGATGGTGGCAGAGGTGGTGGTGGGTTCCAAGCATCCTGGTGCGAAGCAGTGGCAGGAGGAGAGCCCCACCCATGTTGGCAAGGTGGCGAGCCCCAGCCCTGCTGATGAGCCAACGACTTCAACAGAGAGCCCTGGCCACAACGGCGAGCTGGTGAGTAACTGCGCTGATGTAACAGCCCTAGGGAGCGGCGAGCTCGACTGAAAGCATGACGTTGAGACCGGCTGCATCGGCCACCATGGGTGGAAGGCGAGGAACGCCTGGTGGGAGATGGAGGCACTCTGGAAACATTGCATGGGGCTTCCCCCCAGTGGCGCAGTAGGGTCTGGAGGTGATCCACCTCCAGCGCCACCTTGTTGGCCTGAACTTGAATCTGCAGAAGCACATTGGAGATCACCATAGATTTATTATAAACTGAGAAAGATTGATCAACTGCAGAATTAGCAAAGAAAAAAGCATTTCTTTCTTTCCATATCCAAAACAGAATCTCCCCCCTGAAAACATGCCAAATCTGGGTGAACATAGGCAGAAGTTTGGGATTATCTCCCAAAAGGATATGCTGCCAAGTGAAGAGGTGAGGCCATGAGGGAAAAAGAAAAGAATGGATCCAGTTCCAGGCAATTTGAGCTTTGGGACAGAACCAAAAGATATGCAAGATCGTTTCCAGATGCCCACAAAAAGGGCATTTGGGAGCTAGGATCCCAATTTGAACAAGACGAGCCCCGATAGGAAGACCTTGGTGTAGAATACACCAAAGGAAATGAGCAATCTTGGGCTCCACACATATAGTCCAAACAGTTTCAAATCACCTACCCCAGGTAGACAGAGTGGAATGAATTCCCCAACGTGTATTAAGTTTTCCCACCATGGGAAAATGGGGTGAGAGCCAACGATAGCCTTTGTTGGCTTTGTAATTACAGAATGGGGTATCGGCATACCACTTCCAGTCCATCCACCATGGGCGAGAGGAATGCACAACAATCTTATGCAACATGTGGTCAGGAACCAAATTGATCACAGTAGTAAAAGTATCTTGATCCTAGTTGGAAATCTGAAACAGAGCTTTAAAATCTGGCCAAGAGGACCAGGATTGAGCATTTTTGCAGAAGAAGTCCTCTATGGTGTGAATTCCGCGCTTAAAGAATTTGAGCGCGGAGATTCCCGGGACCTCTGCTAAGCATTTATCTTGGGCTTGAAAAATCGGCGACCACCAGAGAGACTGTTGGTTGACAGAAATCCCATTACGAAAGCCATCCCCCTTCCACAAAAGCCAGGGTTTGACACATTCCCACGCTTTCCAAATACTCTTAAGCACAAAGGTGCCAACAATTTTGACGGGCACTGGGGTGATGAGAAAATTGACAAACCCTAAGCCTTTCCACGTAGGGCGGCCATAAGGAGAACCTTCCACAATACCATGTCATATGAGAACTTTCCAAGCTTCTTGGCCAGTAATGCTTCTGATAATCCATTTAGCGCAAAGAGCTTGTCCTTGGCGTTGAATGTGAATAAGCCCGAGGCCTCCAGAGTTTCAAGGCAAACAACATATATCCCAGGCTACCCGATGAAAACCTTTTCCTGTAGAAGCATTAGCCCATAAGAAAGCTTTGAGCAGTTTTTCCAGCTTCTGAATAGAGGCTTTGGAAGGAACCCAACACGACGAGTAGTAAACATGTGTGGTTGCAAGAACTTTAGAGCAGATTTGGAACTTGTCAGCCAGGGATAAAGGCCTGGTGATCCAATATTCCAACTTTTTTGCCACCCGTTGAATGACATAATGCCATAGTTCAGCCGGGGAGGCTTGAAAAGCAAAAGGAATACCCAAAAATTTAAAAATCTCACCATGTGTCAGGATTTTCCAATCAAAAGTGGCAAGCCAGTCAGGTGCGGGAAGGAAAGATTGCCGATAACACTGGGTTTTTCACCATTGAATGGATGAGCCAGAAGCTAGGCAGAAAGTATCCAAACATTGCATAACATTGCAAATGTTGGTTTCATCTTCAATAAGCATAAGAAAGGAATCATCCACAAAATGCCCATTAAGAAGTTGTGAGTTGGGTTCAGCAGGCAGCGAGATTCCACGAACAAGACCTTGCGCTTTGGCATGAGCTAAGAGATAACCAAAGCCTTCGGCCGCTAGCACATACAGTGCAGGGGCAAGAGGACAACCTTGCCAAATAGACCGAAAAATCCCAAAAGGCTCCGAGCTGAGGCCATTAATAGAAATTTGAGCAGAGGCATCTGTAAAAAGCATATTGACAGATTGAATAAAAATGGGTCCAAAGCCAAGGGCTTGAAGCATGGCGAGAATGAATGGCCATTCAATCCGATCGTAAGCCTTCTCAAAGTCAATCTTGATAAACATGGCTGCCTGATTAGACCTGCGGGCCCATTCCATGCCTTCCCACACCGCGATGATGTTATCCAGGATGAATCATCCCTGTATAAATCCTGTTTTCTCTGGCTGAATAATAACAGGTAGAAGATTGCGTAATCGCAGAGCTAACACTTTGGCAATGATTTTATAGGAGACATTCAACAACGTAATCAGCCACCAACAGGTGATTTTCTCGGGGTCTCCTTGCTTAGGGATAAATTTGATGTTTCCCTTATTAATGTGTGGCCCTAGGGATTGATTCTGAAATCCTTCAAGATAGACCTGAAATAGGTCTTGTCCGACAGAATCCCAAAGGGCTTTATAAAATTCACAAGGGAACCCATCGCAGCCCAACGCTTTATCATTAGCCATTTGCATAGTGGCTTCATGGAGGTCTTCAATGGTGAGCATTCTCTCACAGATCACCTTCTGAGCCTCTGATAGTTTGCACGGCACAACACCCAGACATTGATCAAGAGCAGCTCGGCGAGCTGCAGAGGGTGGTTGAGCTTGAAAGACGAGCTTGTAATGACGCACAAAGGCTTGCAACATAAGTTGTGGGTCTGTAATCCAAACTCCATTGTCCATGATAGCTCAGATCTGTTGGGAAGGCTTTCTGGTTCAGAGAGAAAGAAAGAATTCTTTCGAGACCCGATCTCCAATCTTGAGCCAATGCATCCGAGCCTGGATCTGTGCACCTCTGGCATTGTAGTTATCCGCAATTTGGATTTGTTTCTAGAGCGTAGCAACTTGCAGTTGTAGAGCTTCAGAGAAGGGATCACCTTGGAGCGCCACCATCGCCCGGCTGAGAGCTGAGGTGTTAGCGGAGTATGAGCGGCACCAAATTTTTGCTAGCTGTCGGCCGTAGATTCTAAGAAATCTAGTTGTCTGATTCAGCGTGTCTTCCCACCACTGTATCCAGCTAGCTTGCATAGGTGGATGAAACCACTGACAGTGACTGGGTCATGGAATTAAATTCCAAACCCATTTGATATGATTGACAGTGGGGCCATGTTGCATCAAGGCAGTATTAAGAAAGAATTGGCCTTTATGACAAAAGGGGTGCACATCATGCCAACATATACGATATCGTATAGGAGAATGGTCTGAAAGGACAAAGTCAGGCATGACCTCCACTGGCATAGAATAAATGCTATCAAACTCAAAAAAATCTTGAGCTGACAACATGGCCCTGTCAAGCCATTTAAGAATGTGATCCGTCCCTCCACGAAGATTGGTCCACGTGTACCAAGCTTCAGAGGTGGGAAAGCGAGATGCGTTAGGATAAAAAAATCTGAATTTATTACGCATGAAGTACCACACTTCCCTTTCGCCAGGTGTCCACCTCATAGGCAAGTGGCCACATTTATCATTAGGTGACTCAACCATATTAAAATCTCCACTTATTACCCAGTAAGCATCGGGAATGGAGTTGGCTATCCACTGCCACAGATCGGCCCTTTCGGCCACATCATTCGAGGCATAAATATTTATGAGCCCAAAAGGGCGGCCATCAATATTAAAGAGGACCCATATGACACGGTTGGTGGGGTCGATACCATGGTCAATTAATAAGGGCCACCATTTGGGAGCAAAAAGTGAAATTAATCCCCCACACCCTGCTTCATGATTGCTACAGAAAGCCAAGTTGTCAGGCCAGATGGATTTGCAAACCATCTGTAACTGAAAACCTGTAATTTTTACTTCCTGCAAAAACAAAACGTCCAAATTTGCACATCGTTGTCGAGTTTCACACACAACATATTTACGACAGGAGTCTGTAAGACCCCTAACATTCCAAGATAAACAATTCATGGGAAACGTTGGTCCAGAGCCATATCCCCATCCTCCAAGCCATCAAGGGCATCATATTGATTGTGCAAGAAATGAGCAACATTGTGCTGCAAAAAATTCTGCAGATCAACTTTTTTTCGGTCGGCGTACTCAATGTTGTATTCTTGCTCTGGTGGAATCCACGTTGCGTGTTGGGCTATGGTCCCGAGAGATGCGGGAAGGACTTCGGGGTCGTTTGGATGGCCCTTGTGAGTTGTTTGGCAGTAACAGTGGTACTGAGTGCTGGATGGGAATGTGAGAAATAGAATTGGTTTGGTCCATGAGAACTGACACCGCAAGAGGTGTGCTGGAGTACTTTGGCAGCGGAGTAACTGAGATGGCAGCAACAGTTGGTTCTTTAGCAGCAGTTGTAGGCTCCTTAGCGGGGATACTGAGAGATTGTTCCTTAACAGTTGGTTCCCGATGGCCATGGGAGCCAGAGGCTTTGGATTGCTGGGCTTTGTTCTTGTTTCGCCAGCCCCCAACAACTTGCCAACCTTCCTCCTGTTGGGGTTTGACTGGCTCGGGAGTTGTTTTGGCCACAGGGCGGTTACGGGGTACATAAAGCAGACAATCCTTGATCTTGTGATCAGATGCCTGACAACGGAAGCAAGTGTTAGGTAGATTGATATACATGACCCACTGGGAATAACGTTTATCACCCATTTGAATATCCACAAATTCTTTGAGATCCTGTGAGAGATCAATCTCAACGCATACTCACTTCTGTGGACGAGCATGGTAAAACTTATCGGCTTCCAGGAAAACTACCCGCCCAAGTGAGGTGGCAATTTATAGCAAAAAAGGCACGCATGGTAGAGGAAGACCGAGAAATTCAACCCAAACAGGCACTTTAAGGGCAGTATATTCAGATACCACAAAGTCCTTGTGCCAGGGTGTTAACACAAGCAGCGAGTTGCGGACATACCAAGTGGCTTGCTTAGCCAGAATATTGGGTGCATTAGCAGGGTCAGAAAAATGAAAAAGAAAGAAACCCTTGGTCATGTTTTGAACGCTATCCAGGTGGACTCCATGAGGAGTCCAGACTGTGTTAACCCAGGATTTGAGCATGCTTTCAGAGGGGATTCGACCCACAAAATACCCAACGAGGAAAAACTACACTAACCATTGACAAACAACATTAAATTCAGGAATGGGTAGAACTACATCAGGAGGAGAAAGATTACCTCGTGAAAGACCTTCAAGATGAATTTCCTGGGTCACTTTCCAACGGTGCCATTGCTCGCTCCACTATCTCCTGCCACGGTTGAAACAACTTGGGTTTGAAGATGGCGAGGACATTATATAGGGGACACCCAGAGGGCAAGAAACCCTAGGAGAGACTATAATTTATAAACCCTATAAAATTCGACTCCAATTTTGTGTAAGAGTTACAGAGCGTAAATACTTGGATGAAAAATTCCGAGAGAGGATATTTACAGTTGAAAATATTCCACTTAGGCCATAAATTTGGATATTTATATTGATGTCAAGAGGTATTATATGAAGTAATCTCAGTTGGGAAATTGGGAATGGGGAAAAGGCTAACTTATGGAAAAATTCATGGTTTGGTATCCCAACATTTGGAGCATGTAGAAATTTGCAACACAATCAGGCAATATTGGAATTAGCTTGGGGAGTAAGGTTTGCAACTATTGGCCCAAGAAAGTAAAAGGGATTTAGAATGTTTTACAGTATGGAATTAATCTTATATTTCACTTTTTTATTGACAGTAAATGCACCTTACACAACAGAGAACAATACAAAAATTGTGTGATATAAAGTTACTGCAAGCTCAAATGAATATTTTTTTTTAGTGGATTCTTCATGACTCTGCTTGTTATAGTTTCATAATGGGAATAAATAGACTGAAATGTGCAATAAAATAAATGAAATAAGCATGCAGTTAGCAATAACTACTCCTGTGATTGACTCTGCTGACTGAAGTCTATGTCAGATTGTATAAGGGCTCAAATGCCTTGTGTATACTTCCACATTTTCCATTCATATCAACTAGAGCACCTGCTCACCAAGGCATTTTCTCAAACAATTCACATCCCTTGTATATACATCCACATTTTCCATTCATAGCAGTTCCCAATTTTAAAGCTCCCATGTTAGCACAGGCTCATAGAATGCTGACAAAAGTTGTAGAGTTTAGATTTGTGAATACCCTGAAATGATTGCATCGTGTGATATTACAACTCTTCAAAGGATCTTTTTGAATAGTTCACATTCCTAGTATTAAAAACTAGTTGTAGCGTTCTCAGAGAAGCCATAACATTGCAACCCACTAATTGAAATGAAATAAAATGGTATTAATTATGTCCATTCCTTAAAATTGAGTGTGTCAATACTATCTCCTGTCACGGTGAAGGAAATGACCATGCTAATGGCATCTACAAAAACAATGAACCACTTTCACCCTAATGGTGTTGGATAGGTTGCATGAATTAATGCTTTGATTTAATATTTCTGTTAAATGCATTCATTTAAGCCCTTAGCAATATGTTGGCCTAAAATGCTTATGGTTGTGTAGTAATGGACGACATTTACATCCAACTCCACATTTTTTGGGGGCCACCACAGCATAACCACCACCAAATTATACACCAAGGGAATGGGCATGTATATGTTCTGAAAAAACATGTTCAAGAAGTCTTGCTTTGCAAAATGCATGGGACGGGGTGACTTAGATCATGGTCCCATGCAAGGGGAAAGCTAAAAAAAATTAGTAGATGTTAGAAAGAAAAAAATAGGATATTTTAGCATTAATAGGGTCTTGTTGGGCTCAAACTTGCACCCGTGTCTCAAATCTGAAAGAACTGAGTCGTTAAGTCAACAATGGGATTGTCTCCAAGTTATGGGACCTTGCGCGCTTGAGACAAACCTCCAGAGAAGGTCAGGTTCTCTACATATTTCTACCACTACTGCTACTCCTAATGCTAAAAAGGAAATTCTAAGCTAAACATGCGAAGGGACCAGGGATAGAAGGATATGCAAAAAGGGAAAACTAATCTAAATGAGGTAATAACACCAGAAAGAAAGGGGGGCGAACATGATCAGTTTTGAGTGAAAACGAAGGAGAATGTGAAGAGGAAGGCTAAACATGTGTTGCACAGACCAAACACACAACTGCAAAGTCATTTTCATGAAACACAATCAGAAAAGGAGATGCAAGGGACATGAGAAAGCACAGCAAACACACAAAGTGAAGGAAAGGCAAGAAAGAAGAGTAAAACAGGTTAAGGCAGAGAATATCCACAAAGCAATGTTTGTATTACTTCCAGAAATGCATAGTCGATTGCAATGGCATCTAAGGCCGATATCCACATGCAAAGACCATTTCTAAAGGTCTGCAACTCAAAATGCAAGGCAATGCCTTTACAAACTGAGAGTATCCAACCTTTATCAATGAGAAATGTTCTTACATTTATAGATGAATGAATGAGAGGAAAAGGAGGTAAAATCCAATTTGAAAACTCAACCAGCAACAACCAACAATAAATGCCTACAAATCTATCAAATAAGTTTCTCCATGTCTATTTGGTGTGTGGGAGAAGGAAAGGGGCAAGATTTGAATCAAATCGGGTGGTTGGGGCAGTCAAATCCTGTATTGATGGCCTAAGAGACCTTTTCCAACTTCTCACCTACCCAATCCCGCCAAATTTTGAACTTGAGTGATCTAGAATGTAACACAGGTCATCAAAAATTTTGTCATCTTCCACCAGGTGTCAAACCTTAGTTGGTTGCAAGGATTCAGTGCCCTATGGTGCACTTTGGTAGCATGCATATGGTTCACTTAATGTCTGATAGTCCATGTGGCACAGGAACCGTCGTAGAAGAAGGCGCGAAAGCGCACGAAGGAAAAAAGCATGGAAGAAGAAAGTAGAAGGAGACACACAAAAGTGATGCGTGCGAGAGGAACAAAAGGAACACCTTTGAAAGGAATGTCTGGAAGAGGTGCAATCATTACAAGATAATGTGCGGTGGCAAGGAAGGGGCGCGTGAAGGGTGCTTGAACAGATGGGAAGAAGGTGAGTGCGCCAAGAGTGGGCATGAGGAAAAATGGAACAGATAGGGAAAAAGGAAGGGAATATGAAAGGCATGAAATAAATGGAGAGCACGAGAGGGTGCACAAGGAACTGCAACCAAGAAAATGTGTCAAAAGAATAATTGAAGTGTGCAACCTGTAATATAGAACCTTCGAGCCAAAACAGAAATATAAGTTGTCCAAATAACTAGGGAAGTTATTTTGGATAACAAGTCTCGTGATTTTTAATTTTTTTTGTGCAGAGATAAAATAGGAAGCTTCAGTACTAGAAAAAGTAGGGTCCTAATGTAGAGTCTCTTATCAATTTCGTGCACTTATAAAACTTTAACTAAATGCAACTTCAAAACTACCTCTTAATCACTCGAATCATTCAATTCTTAAGCTTGAACACACAAAAATTGATCTTTCATGCCTAAACATATCTATACCATCCTCTTACCCTGCATTCTAATCTTCCTCAATGTCTTATTCCCTTACTCAATGTTTACTCTCAAGCCAAGAATCTCCACAACTCTGTTTTAGCTCCAACATTGTCCTATATGGCTTCACTAGCTCCTTGCATTCAAGTTGTGAATCTTCAAATCAAGTCTAACTTTGAACCCTTGACCTCACTAAGCTTATCCAAACATTTCCTCATGCCCTTTAACCTTCAATAAAACTATCTCATCCATTAGGTTGACCAAGATCAATCAAAAGTTTCAACTTCACCATTCTTCCCTCAACTGCCTTTTTTGTGCTTCTTAAACAAACGCCTTGGACATTTCATGGATGGAGTAATTTATAAATCCTCCTTAAAAACTAAGAACACCTCCAAATACCCTTTTTCTTCTAGATGGGTGTGTCAATTTTGGTTGTCTCACTCCTTGATTATCTTCGCTTTTCACTATCACCTCTCCTTGACTGGTTTAGCCTCTTTCTAGCCATGTCTTGGTAGTTTCCCTCCCATGTATCTTTTGTTGCACTTACTCATTCAACCAACGGAAAGACAATTTCTTAGCACCCATTTGGGGATTCTAGCTATGTGTAAAGTTACACCATGGTCTTCATTCACAAAAAAATCTTCCAAACTCACTAATCTCAATATACAATTAGGTCTCCATAATCTACACTATGCCTATGTTCATCATGAACCCATCATGCATTGTAGAACTGCGGGAATTCTAGGCTAAAATGAGCTTATAAAACCTCTAAAAATCCTGTGAAAGGAGGTCCATCAGATGATTTTTTATCCAGAATTTCATAGTCTTGATTCAACTGTTTAAGACCCTCAAACTCCAAAACCTCATTAAACCATAGTTTGGGGTTTCCAAGAAACCCGATAGGAGAGAAAATATCAATAAAATGTCACAAATGCAATTCGTTTCCCAATGGACTTACAATTTCTAGAACCTGAGATATGGTTCTTGACCTTCCTCATGCTTGTTTTACTAGTGAGGGCTTAAAGATTGTCACACACCACTTCGAAGTTGTGGTGTCAAAAATCCTCATCCTATTATCTTGACAAACATGGTACACCTAAGGTCCTATCCAAGGCATAAGTTCCAATACCAAATCTAATGACCTTTTCTTCTATGTGAAGACTTCTGTAGGATTATAATAAGGTCTAACAAGGTGCACAAACTCATTCCGTGCAAAATTTAGAATTCAAGTGTTATTACACTATATACCTATTCCAAGTGTGTTGCATGGACCTGACTCTATTCTTGAAGAATACACAATGTTATAATTTATGACTCTTAAAATTTAATATGCATTACACTCAAGAAAACCAATCACTTGTACTTCACAATCATAAATGAACATTGAGGTAATAATTTCCTCTAGGCAAGCTATACACTTTCACTAGCCTAATACTGTAAGTACTCAAACTTGTAATAAGATTTACACATGGATAACATAAAGTAGTTTCAAATTCCCTTGAATATTCTAGCTCTTTATACACCATTTGTGGCATTCTAAAGGATACTACAAATCTAGCTTTTATTCAAATTGAGTAGAATAAAGAACTAAATAACATCTTGTCTCAACATGCATGTACTACCTTTGCAATGAAACTCTATAAAATAAATGACTTCAATTTCACACACACACAGAATTCAAAATCTATCTCAAACTTGATTCTGCAAACAAGATAATCCATCTCAAAAACTTTCTTGGAATCCTTATGTATTAACACATCTTGATTCTCATTTGAATGGAATGAGTCTAGACATTTACAATCATGGCTTAAATATCCTCCTAAATCCATTTAACCGGGGCTTTGGATTCCTCTAGGTTAGTTACATCAAACATGGTTTATAGGTGTGATTTGACCCTTAGGAGGTTCTTTACACAAGATGACTTACAGTTATAACACTTTTCATGACTTGTTTCAACAAAGAGTCGATGGCCTAAGGACACCCATAGATTTGATTCTTATTTTCACCCTTTACAAAGTGTTGTTTGTCTCCTCATAACACATCATAACATCTAAATGAAGCCAAAATGGCTTCACAATTCAAATTTTGCATTTTGGAGGGAAAATACTACCATTCAAATTTGTGAAGGCCCAAAGTAAAACTTAAAGTACAAATAGACTCCTAAATGACCTTTAGAACCTATAAGCACATTGGTGAACTTTGCAAAATTGTAATAATTCAAACCATATTTGGTATGTTGGTAGATAGATGAAACAACTAGATCATGTTCTATGAAGTGCTTCAATAAACTTTTGGTTGGAAAATTGAGAGGGAAGTTTAAACTGAATGTCAAGTGTATGAAATTTTCCCTAATATGTATGGAAGCTGTCTAATGCTTTTGTACCTATTTGTGCCCCCAAGTTCTGTATGGGGCTGAAATAGTCATGTTTTGTAAATTTGTGTAGCTACTATGTGATCTTGTAGGAACTATGTTGGGTTGTTAGCAGCAACAATACTTGATTTCACACACATGCGAAACCTTATGTATGACCTAAAATAACTAGTAGCAGTAGCCTTGACCATCATGGTAGCAGACCCTATAAAAAGGTCTGTAGTGATTGAGCATTGAAGTGTAATCCATACACTGGCTTAGATGATGGCACGTACCTATGAAGAGGCCTACAAATCACAGTGTAGTTCATCTTATAAGGTGATGACGACTATGCTATAGAGGCTAGAACTATCTTTGGCAATATACTCTTGAGATAATTCGAAGCATAAAGCGGGTATTATGTGCTAGATGTGTTGAATTGGCATCTAGAGGACTTGTAAATTGGGGGTAGACTCTTGAATTTGGTTAGGCCCAGTGTTTTAGAGCCACCATTGATGGGGGTCTAATAATAATGTGTGTTGGCCATTTGCTTCTCAAAGGGTAGAATTTAGACCATACACTTTGAGTGCTTTTGGAATGACATTTGCAAGTAATGCTCTCCGAAAGTGCTTAGGTGAGTAAATGAGCTGCATTGGAATTAATTATGTAGGGGTCCTACATAATTTCACGACGCAGTATTAGATTTACCTGAATTTGAGGAAATCTTACCTACCAATTCAACAATATATCAAATTGATTGGTTATGGTTGTTGGCTGAGTCCCCTCGAAAGGTATGCATAAACTACCAGTTTCATAACCAAATGATAACCCCATGGATGGTTTAGGTTCTTAAAGGTTTGGAAGACCTATATGGGACCAAAGAGTGAGGTGATCTTTCACTTTGGGGCAACCTGATTCAATTTAAATTCATTGATAACCATGACACATGGATTGATGCAATCAATTATGTGTGTGACTGATTAGTGTAAATCAGGAGAAATGAAGTTCATGCTACCAAATAAGGCTATAGATAGAAAATATGACCGTTGGAGTGGAGTTTCACATAAGTTTCGTATCCCTTTCTTGGGATTAAGCTCAGATAGCTTGATCCATTAGCCCTCAAGTGATTTTTTGCCACGAGATTACCAAAGTTTTAGGTGTCTAAATTTCTGCCCTTTTAAGAAGATGTGTGAAAATAGAAGTTCAACTTCGTAAGAGTTGAAGGAATACAATTGATATGTGTAGGATGATGACACCCATTTCTTTGTTTAAGGGTGCTATGGTATCAACCTTGACGTTTTCACATGTATCTCCACATGTGAAACTTTATTAACTAAAAATAGGACCTAACTATGTAGCATTTAGGGATTTAGTGTTAATCTAAAGCTATGAGGACTAAAACGTAAATAAATGATAGTAAATAAGTATGCAAGGAAATGTAACTAAACTATGCTAAGATAGGAAATTCTAACCCTAATATGTAAAAGAAGAGCAAGGAATAGAACCCAGACTGATTTGACGAAGTGATGAGACTGTGTCGTAGGTGTAGAGTTGGAAAAATCGGTAGAGCAGACGAACGACTCAGTGTAGAAGTCCTTGAAAAGGGATGGATCTGGAGGATATAGCTGAGACTAGCGCACCTGTGCCTAGGAGTGTACTGGGGCACCTGCAGGGCAGCTTTGGTCTGTAATCTGGGCACCCTGGTCTAGTGTAAAATCTATGATAATCTGAATCTTCACTGGTTTGGCAAATGGTCTAAAACACTCACTGTTTGTTGTATCAACTTTGTTGTCCTATGTTAGATGTCGTCAAATACCCCAAGATGAAAGAAAGATTCCGCAAGATCCCAAGGACAAGCATCGAACCCTAGAAAAACAAAAGATGCATATAAATGGGTTTGTGCTGAACTCAGTTGCCACAACTGGTAGACTTACTAATTAAGCACTGTACACTACATCTACAGACCCTGATGATATTTCTGGTGTGCAAGTGTTTGCGTAGACATGCCCTAGGTTTGCTCTTGCATGTCAGTCACACTTTGTGAAGAAGCGAGAAATAATTATGCTGTAGAAAATGTAAGTAGCATGTGTGCATGGAATAAAATAGAATCCCTCCCCCTATGAATTGTCTGTGATGCAAATTTCCCAGCCTTGTGCCTTGAGTGCATGGCAGCTATATGGATGCCAGTGATCTCCATGGATGCAACCCTAGATAGATGGAAATCTAGATGGCAGTGATAGTAGTCAAGTGATGTTAGGTCCCTTCATTATGGTCTCCATAACTTTATATTTATAGGATTCTCTAGATCTAATTTTGTAATTAAACCCGAACAAGGCTGACCAAGAAGAAAGATAAAGATGTACCAACATGGCTATAAAGAGACCTAAAAAGATGCGGGAAAGTGCAAAAAGGACCGGGGTACCCCCAGTGGGACCATGGCGCCCATGGGCAACTCAGTACTAATCTGGGTGCACCCTGAGTTGAGGCTAAAGTAATGTTGGTATGATCATGAAAGTTGACTAGGCATATGGGTGTCAAGAGGTACACGGGATAATGCCGAAATAAATGATAAGAACAAGATGGCAAAAAAATGGTGGGATTAATTAGTACTTTCTTCACTTGAATAACCTTCTAAATAGTAGTATGAGACCAAGATAACTAAATCTCTAAAGTGCAATGATTTATGTGACTACATTTTCCCCCCACTTTATGTTGTTGAGTAGAAAAGCTTGGTAGCATAAAGTAGATAGATTTGCATACTTGATTTCCATGAAGAGTGTAGTTGAAGACGTGCCGAATGGACTAGACTCAAGCAGTAGAATGACTAAAAGAAAGATGTGGACGGAACATGGAAACCAAAGATGAAAAATGTGCAAATAAAAAGTGGTGAGAGTGAACTTAAGATGGCACGCACGTGTAACTGCTACGATGTGTAATGTACCTACATGGTTAGTACAGAAAGTACCATCGCGGTGTGTTGTCGTTGTTGTCGTTATTATGGTTGTTGTAGTTGTTGTTGTTACCCCCAATTTGACTACTTGTTTCTCATACAACGGACATACAAGGAGAAAATGATCATGTAGTCTTGTACAACAATTTTTCTCCAAAGCAAAATTGTAGCAAACAAAGAAAAGAAAACATGTAGTCCTACAAAACAAGTGTTACACATGGAACACCCATTAGCATGTTAGAGTGAAAACCAATATGTCAAAGCATGTATAAGCAAGTAGTATAAGATGCTAAGTACAAAATGAAACAATAACACATGTATGAGACAAATGTGGATGCCCCCAATGACTAGTATAGTAAGGGTAGAAGGCGAGCATCCATGCCACGTGTAAATGTCTTGTATCTGCGATCACACTAAACAAAGGCATGAACTCACATGTGTGTATGATAATGACATATAGGAAAGTAAAGATAACATGTGTAATAGAATGAGCATGCAAAACACTAGTAAGTAAAAAAAGTAAATGCTACCAAGACAATGCAGTATGTTGTGGATGGATGGAATGGAATGCAAGATGGAATGATAGGAGAAACGTGCCCCCCGAGTGTATGGAAGTGTATGCAGTGAGGTTCATTTTTTTTCCCCCTCAGTAGTCAAGAATGAACCATAAACAAGAGTGCATCATCAGGAAATGGTCGAGTAGTTTGGTTGTGTCTAGTGTGTTGGGATGAATGTGTATGTAGTGATGAAATGCGACATGGGGAGCAGATGTACGTGAACCCTATAGTCAATGCATGTATCACGAATTTTTTGATCGTAGGGGTGATGATTTAGCCCTAAGCGTATATCACTATAGAATGAGTGTATGGGAATGAGATATATGGAAAGATGTGTGTGGACCCAATAGCCTAAGCATATACCATGACCTATTAAATAGATAAGTTATGATTTAGCCCTAAGTGTATATCACTATAGAATGAATGGATGAGGATGATTCGTATGGAAAGATGTGTGTGGACCCTATAGCCTAAGCATATACCACGACTTGTTGATTGGAGGAGTGATGATTTATCCCTAAGTGTATATCACTACATGATGGAAGAAGAAGGTGACGATTTAGCCTATAGTGTATGTCACTACGAGATGGGTGATGAAGGGTGTATGAAGCGTAGATGAGTAGGCAGTGGATAACAGAAGGTGTGATTTTAGCACTAAGTGTAGACCACTATGTGATTAATAAGCCTAAGATTTATAGCCAAAGCGTATACCACTAAGTGATGAGTAGGAGGAATGATGATGTAATAGAATGACTAGAAGAGGATACAGTAGAATAGGTGATGATGGATATAGGATGATAATGTGAATTGGATGAAGGGAGTGGTGATTTAACCTAAGGTGTATACCACTACATGATAATTGAATGAGTGATGAGAGATGTAATGAATACGTTTGGGATTGAGAAAACCCTGAGTATAGGATGAATAACGGAAGGTAGTGATGATTAACACTAAGCATGTAATACAATGATGTATAATTAATGTGAGGAGTGGTGATTTAACCTAAAGCATATACCACTAATGATGAGTAGGAGAGGTGATGATGTAGTAGAATGACTTTGAACTAGGATAATAGAATATGTGATGTGGCATGTAAGAAGATAATGTACATGTGGGTAAGGGAGTGGTGATTTAACCTAATGTGTATACCACTACATGAGTATGATGATGAGTATGGGTGACGATATATCCTAGAGGGATGGTCACTAGTCAATGAATGTGGTATGATGATACATCAATATAGGTAAGGTCCATTTGATTGGTAAACCCTTAGCTGTCAAGTATGGATTGAGGAACTAAAGTGTATCATAGGGTGGTGAGTGCAGTGCTTAGAATAATGTAGTTTAGACGAACAAGGTATTGGAATGTGTAGTGTAGGTCATGTAATATAGAATGTGTAATAAGAAGGTGGAATGATAGTGTGTAGATAGAATATAATGTGTAATGATAATAGATAAAACTAGACCCAAGTATAAGGAAATAGTGAGCATGAATAGTATAGATGTATGGATGTAATGATAGCAATGTATAGAAATGATGACAGTGTGGCATGATGATAGATGAACTAGATGTAATGGAATAAGTGAGTGTGTAGATATAGATGATGTATAAACGATAGTAGATGTAGGTATGTATAGGATGATGGTTATGTGTAGTGGTGTGTGGGGTTTAGTGTAATGGTGATCCCTTAACAGTCCAATGTGAATCAAAGCACTAGGGTGCATCATCAGGTAGTGAGGGTGATCTGAGATGTGATGTGACATGCCGATATGAAAGAACACAAATAGATATGTAATGTGTGATGTAATAATATGTAACTAGGGGAGAGGATGGGGGATGTGTAATTCCCCCCAAGTGTATGATAATGGCATGTGTACTATGTAATAAATGATGTATAGGGGTGATGAAACATGATGGATTTCTTTAATTGATAATGTGTAAGAAGTTTAAAGTATTATAGATGTGTATATATAGAGGTGGTTATGTAATGAAGAAATGTAAGATGGAAACAAGGTTCTTCATGGTAAAATACCCCTCAACAGTCATATAGAGAACCCCAAGAATATGAGTGTGTCATCAGGAGGGTAGAGTAACAAGAGTCATCTACCAAAGGCCAAGTTTACGCACGGTGTGACCTTGTTGGACAAATTTGTAGTAGAATTGGGTGGTGGTAGTGAAAGTGAAAATGTATCATGAACACTAGGAGGAGGATTAGTTATTTTGACAAACTTAATTGGTTGGAGTGTAGATTTGGAAGAGGCCATGTTGTACTGAGTCTCAAGGGAGATTTCTTAGGTTTGTTTGATAATGCAGTAGATGACCTAGCAGGAGTGGTTTGTGAACTAATTTTGATAGGTGGTGGACATTGTTGACTTGGGGAAACCATGGGTGATGGCTTAGGTGGCACTTGACTAACCAAAGAAGGTGTATGAGAAGCAGTATCGTGATGCATAGTAAGTGGAGGAGAAACAATATCAGAAATAGGAGAAGCATTTGTTGAAATAGGAGAATTATCACTATGCACAGGGGTGGTGTTGTCAATATCACTTATGTAACGAATAATAGAATCATCGAGATCTTCCTTAGAAAGATCAGGAGGAAGGTCACTAGTAACCGTGGGAGCTTGTTTAGATGGATCTAAACTAATCAAAGGAGAAAGAGACTTAGGAGCCCATGTGGGTGTGATTTGTTTAAAGGGATGTTGTGGTGGAATGAAATAAGACCTTGACACGTAAGATGTTTGATTAGGCGACACAAAGTGTGGCAATCATTTGCATTATGTCCATTGATTTGATGATAATGGAAATATGGACAACCTGGATATTTTGTTGATAGGTGAAAGGTGAAGTAGTAATGAGTAGGTGGCTAGAGTGATCAATTGAAACTTAATAAGCTCTATAAGAATGTCATGTTGCTTAGTATTATGCTCAAATATGAGAGGTTCGGGAAATGAGATGTCTTGAAGGTTCAACTAAATGACATGTAGTGGACATAGATTGAATAGGAGACTTTGGATTAGGCGATGGTAAAGGAGAACAAACATGTGATTGTGAAGTATCCTTAAGCTGTTTGATTTTAGATTGAAGGGATGTGGTGGTGGATTCCATAGACTGAATAGAGGATGTTTGTGTTTGAGAAGCATCTTTAAGTTGTTGAAGTTTTTGAACATCTAAGAATGTGATGTGGATTCCATGGCTTGTATATTTGAAATATCTTGAAATAATATATTCAAGGCTTGAAACTTATCTTGAAATAATGTATGTAAGGCTTGAATTGAGTCTAATAGTGGTTGATTAGATACAAGCTCATCAAGACTAGGATCGACAAAGAAACTATGAAGTATAGAACTTAATTCGTGTGGTGGCGTATTATCATCAAAATATGTGGTGTCTAGGGATTTTTTAAAAATAGCCTGACAAGTGGGATGTCTCTTAAGTAAATCAGAAAAAGAAACGTGACCCATGATAGAAGAAAAATAAGGATCCTAAGTGTGAAAGATGTTGGGTTCACCAAAATGATTAACAAAAATAAAACCTAAAGGGGGTATTTAGGGTTCTAGTGTTAATCTAAATAGGAGGACTAAAAAATTGTAAATGAACTAAAGCAGTAAATTGTATGAAATAAATGTAAATAAACTATTCTAAGATGAAATAAAACCCTAATATGTAAGAGGGAGTAAGGGAAATGACTTAGTTGATTGATGAAGACTATCACAGGTTGTCGCAAATTTGGAACTAGAACTTGGAAGTGCAGACAAACACTCAAGGAGCCCTGTGAAGGGTAGATATGGACTATCTAAGTGACACAGGCACCTAGGAATGTACTGGGGTACCCCAGGGGCACCTTGGTCTGTCAATCTAGGTGCACTCTGAATAGTGTAAATGCTCAAAACCTAATTTGGTATGGTCACTAAGTATTCTGAAACTTCTCTTTCTGTATGTGTTGGATTCGTCAGATTTGGAATGTCCCACAATGCAAGGAGAAGTGATCCAACCCTACAAAAAGAAGAATAAAGGGGTCAGACTGACCTCAGCCGCCAAACTAGTGGACTTATCACTGAGTGTTGCACTACATTACAGACCTAATGTAGTTCTGGTGAGTGTGTGTATGCATCATTGTGCCCTAGGTGCTCTTCTGCCAGTTGCACTTTGTGAAGTAGTGAGACAATATGTAGCTATAGAAATGTATGTAGCATGTGTGAATAGAATAGAATAGAATCCCTCCCCCTATGAATGTGTGTGATGTAGATCTCCTAGCTTGAATGCATGGTTTTATGTGGATGTAAGTGATGCAATGGATGCAGCCCTAGATGAGTGATAGTAGTGATAAGATGTAATGACCTAGGACCCTCATTATGGTCTTATAACTTTATATTTATAGGGCTCTCAAGTTTAATTTCGTAATTAATCCTGACAAGGCTGACTGAGAAGAAGATAAGGATGACCAACAGGTAGAAGTGACCAAAAAGAAACGAAAGAGGTTGTGCATAGATCGAGGTGCCCAGAGTGGGATCGGGTCGCCTCGAGGCACCCCAGTACAGGCTGGGGCGCCCTGATTTCAGGCTAGAATGTCAGGGAAGTTCATGAAATGGGCTGATAGGTATCAGGAAATACGTGAGAAAGAAAAAATAAAAGATAAGAAAAAGATGGCCAAAAGGTGGGATTAATTAGTACTTTGTACACTTGAGAACCTTCTAAATAGTAATATAAGACCGGGTTAAATATTGTCTAATGTGCAATATTTGGTATTCTCCAATTATTTAACCAACAGATTCTTCTGCTAGTGTCATTATAAAACTAGGGTTATGTGTCCTAGGTTGTATGCAATGAAGCCTTATGCAACTCAGTTGTTTGGTGGTTCCTTTTGGGGGGTTTTGGTTGTTATGTTTCTCTCTGTCTCTGCTAATCTACACTAATGTAATGCTAAACTACTGAAACAACATTACTGTAATAAAATGTGTTTAAAAGAAATACTTTACTGGAATTGAAATGCACACACCAATCAATATAACAAAATTCAAATAACACACACACACACAAACTGAATTGAAATTGCAAAATAACACACTCTGAATTGAAATTGCATTAAAGGAAATAACACACACTGAATGGAAATTGCAGTAAAGGAAATAAGTAATTGCATTCAAACTGTAACTTATCAGAAACCACGAGCATGCATAAACATAAAAGCCTCCAGTCACCTTGGTCGAGTGGGCCCTTGCTCTTCCTTGGGATGGAGGTAATCTCAACACCACAGGATGTTCAAAACAACATCTAATATATTGATTCAGAAAAGTTCCAAGACATACTCAGTATATAACTGGAAAATAGATACTAACTGTTATAAATTGTACTACAAATTACTAACATCAACTAACTACTAAATTGTTCTTCAAGGAGATGTCTATATAGACATAGTTAGTTACACATCATGCCAAAATTGTAGGCACTGAGTTCTTCCACTAACAACCCTATTAAAGTTCATTAAATCCTACAAAACTGCTAAAAACAAGATCCATGTTTATAGGCTGTCAATGGAAAAAGTCTTCCATGACTACATGACGGCTCCAGACTTAAACTCCTTGATTAAAACTAACAACATTGGTAGTAAATGTCCACTATTATCCTACACATGTCACCACATTTCACTCACATAGAGGTGATTAGTGGGAATTTCTACGGTCAACAAGTTGCATGAAACAAGAACAAGAGAAATGCATTGAACTTACTAGGATATAACTATATAAAGCATCCCCATGCACTAATTAATCATGTTTAATGACAAATCAATAATCACATAGATGATATAAACAAGTCAAATAATGCACTCATCATCTCCCCTGCACTTTACCTATTGCATGTCCCTATGCAACTCATCTTTTCCCTACTCTATGGCCAAGCTGTGTGCCATGTCATATTCCTCAAACTGATCTGCATATTTTTTCTTGGTTCCTTTGCATCCCTGAGTGTTTGAAATAACTTCCACCCAAGCTGTAAAACTATCATGTAAATGGGCAACGTTGTTCTGCCAGGTAGTAGTGGGACTTAGGAGAAGAGGTGGCCTCACCTGTGTTCCTACCCACTCATCACTGTATTCCTTGTCATTTTTCTCAGATAACTACTAGATTATTGTAATCAATGCATCACCCCTCCACATACACCGAATGAGATTATGAGGGGAAATAACTTCCCTCCTTTTCAATGGTAAGTTTAAGGTATCCCACCTTCTATCACAAGCCTGTCTTGCTTCACCAAAATGTTGCTGACTATAGGCCTCAAAATCCTGCACACATTTCAGTAGAATCTTCGAAGTATTTTCCCCAACACCAGCCTGATAATAAAGAGATCATAAATTTTTCTTCATGGATACATCATTGTGATGGGTAGGCCTAATGTAGAAACCTATGGTGTGAGCTTTTGATTGAAAATGTTTTTTTTTTCCCCATGTAATTTGGTTCCTAAGCAATGACTGAAAGGCCTTCAACTGAAAATCTCCCACAAATAGATTAATAAAGAAATCAGGCACATTGGTGACCAACATGTTGTGGAGGTAAAATTCACACAGTTGATTTTGTATCTCAGGGGTACTATTTTGATAAATTGACAAAAAGGTTTTTCCATCAGGGGCTTCATGAGGTTCTTGACTGCACATTCTCATTAATTTCCAAGCATAGAATTTCTCTTGAACAAACATGTTATAGACAGAAGAAGGTTTTCTACATGCCAGAAGCTTACAGGCCAAAGGACAAATAGAGTATACAATAGATTCTAACTTCTTCTACTCATTTGCACTGGCCTCAATCTCTCTTCTTTTAGCTTTTTATTTTCCTTTTTTAATGCTTTATTCTGAAGATATAACTGATTTAAATCATCCCATACTTTAAGTCCTATATCTATTTGTCTCTTGAGACTGCTAACCTCTACCTTTAAAACAACAATTTCCCTCACTTTTTCTACAGTTCTCTTGTGTAATGCAGTTTGCAAAGATAAGTTGGTTTCTTGCATACCTTTTAAATTTTCCTTTAGGGAGGAAATTTCATCCAAATAACACCTCAGTACATCATCTCCATGTGATTCTTGGCCGCCAATCTCCATTGCAACAGATTCTAGAGCTGGGGTCTGTATATCTGGTGCTGAAGGCATTTCCAGAGCTTCTGACTCAGTTTCAAGAGCTGCAAAAATATCTGGACTCCATGTTGTAGGGATGGTTGTTGTGAATGTATCATCCTTAGATTGTTCATCAGGGACATTTGAGGTACCAACCTCTTCCTTCTCCTCCACAATGGGAGTAGAATCTTCATGAAAAACTTCTGGCTGGGAAACTTCAGGTCTCTGCAAAGTACAAGACCTTCTTGGCCTCATTGAAATAGAAGAATGAACTGGTAAGGTGCTTTTACCCTTAGAATTTTGTGGCATAGAAGATGGATTATCCTGACTAGTAGGTTCCTCCATAGTTTCCTGTGAAGGGCGAGGAGCAACTCGAGCTTAGGTCAAATACTGGAAGATGGTCCCTTCTTGATTTTATTTTTTTGGAACTCTCCCCTACACTTATTTGTTTGATCCTCCTCTTGGGTCTGTAGAAAACCTGATGTGAACAATTAGTTGAATAAGCCCTGGGTGTTTCAATGCAGCCCTACCACCTCCATTTTTATATTTTTGTCCCACTTTAATGACTGCATCAGCTAAATATTCAGGTAAATTCACCCTGAGTGCAGGGTTTATGTGGCCTTTCTTCAAATGAGTTAAAATCTTCAGTGAATCCCCTCCAAGCACAGATGGTTGTCCATCACAGATAAAGTACCTGTTTGACCCATTTAGCAACTTCCTTCTAAATACCAGGAAAAATTTCCCACTTAATCCCCTTTTGAATACCATATGAAGTGAGGATTACTTCTGGAAGAGCTTCACCATCCTCATGAAATAGGGGAATTAGGTCTTTAAGAGGAGCATTTGTCACAACCTTGAGACCAAAGTCTGGTAAACCAGATAGGTCAGAAACAACTTGACTACTTATTTCTACTCTTTTCCCCCCAATTCGAGAGCAGGTGGCTTAAAAATTTACCAAAAACTCATCAACTAAATTTTCATCGAAGCCCTCAAATTTCCTAATAAATTCTAACCAGCTAGCATCATAAAATACCTGGGAAATTACAACATTCCAAAGTAGTGGGTCTGGAGAGTCTGGTTCAGATTTCTTCTTCTGCCCCATAGTATAGATGAATTTAGACAGTTGTGTAGAAAAATGATGTTGTGTTTGAACTCACAAAGCAATGGCATGAAGTGTTTGACAAGTGACAATTTGAAATATACCACAATCTTTTAATTGCCTCAAGTTGGTGCAAAATTGGTGGCATGAAAAGTTGACAGGACCAAGTATGCATGGGAAGTTTTAATGCATGGTATGACACACATCCTATCATATTGAATAATAATGCCACTTTTCCTTCTTATAAAGCATCCCATCCTTTTCTTAGAAATTTGACACATGCGGTATCCTCACTCATTATGATTCATTACACCCCACTCCATGTCACAAGATTTTGAATGATATTCCCAATAAATGCATTGAAAATTGTGTATTGATTTAATCATGCTAAATAAATGCAATGGGGGAGTGCTTCAAAAGTTAATATCCATAGCGAAGTAAAATGCACTTACCCTTGCCAGCTCAACTTCCCGATATCCGTAGATTTCCCCGTCTTGCACTCATAGAGAAGATGTGATTAGTGTACATTCTAACAATGAACACGCCTACCTTTATTGAAAGCATAAAAAAAATATACAATCTAAAGGGAAGAAGATCAAAAGCATGATCATCTTCCTTTATTCAAATTCAAAAAAAAATTCTCCTGATGGGAAGAGCCAGGATCCTCCACTGAATCCATTTCCTCACATAACAACATATCTTTGTTGAAGGTTTCTTTATCCAGAGGATGCTGATACATCCTTAATCTATGTCCATTCACCAGAAGAGTTCTTCTATCTCCATCAATCAGTAATAATCTCACAGAGCCATTATCAAACACTTTTTCGATCTGGTATGGTCCCAACCATCTTGTCCTCAGCTTGCCTTTGAACTGTTGATACTTTGAGTCAAAAAGTAAGACCCAATCTCCCTCATTGAACTTCATGTGTTTGATACGAGCATCGTGCCAAGATTTCCTTTGGTGTTGAATAATTTTAGTTTGTTGTTGTGCCTCCATCCTCATTTCATCCAGCTCATTCAGTTGCATTACTCTCTCACGTTGTGCTTCATCCAAATTAATGCCAAATTTAATTGCTTTCCTCCAAGTCTACAATTTAAACTCAACTAGTAACAATGGATTCTTCCCATACACTAGTTCATATGGGGAGAAACCAGTAGTGGTCTTCCAGGTTGTATTGTAGGCCCAAACTACTTCTGGGAGTTTTGGTACCCAGTTCTTTCTGTCTGCATTGACAACTTTGGTTAAGATATTCTCCAGCTCTCTGTTTGTAACTTCCACCTACCCATTGGATTGGGGGTGATATGGTGATGATTTCTGATGCTTGATTTGGTAGATCTCCAGGAAATCCTCAATCATGTTAGACACAAATTGAGGTCCCTGATCAGATACAATGGCTCTAGGGGTGCCAAATCTCAGCATAATCCTGTTCTACAAAAATTCAGCTACAACATCTTCATTGGCAGATGCCAATGCTTGAACCTCGGCCCATTTCATGACATAATCAGTGCACACCAATAGGTACTCTTTCCCAAAGGATGGGGGATCAAAAGGTCCAACAAAATCAATTCCCCACTTCTCAAATGGTCCTAAGACCAGCTGAGGGTTGAGAGGCATTTCCATGGACAATGTAGGCTTCCCCATTCTTTGACATGCATCACACTGCCACACGTACTTCTTGACAGACTTGTGAAGAGAAGGCCAGTAATACCCAGCTCCAAGGACCTTGTGAATTTTCCTCTTCACTGAGTAATGTCCTCCTCTAGGCTCATCATGACAAGCTCTCAGTATGTCATATACTTCATCCTCATGAACACACCTGTGAAGAACCATATCAGGAAACATTTAAATAAAATTCCATTACACCATTTATATGTTGAGTTGTTTTTAACTAATCTCTTTCATTCCTTATTGGTAAAGTAGGCTGGAAACTTCCCTGTAGTTAGGTAGTTTGCAAGATCAGCAAACCATGGAGGCTGAGTTGATATTGCAAACAAGTGTTCATCTGGAAAATGATCCTGGACTGATTCTTCTTCTCCTGAAACATTCAATCTTGAAAGGAAATCAACAACAACATTAGTCTTCCCTGGCTTATCAATAATAGTTAAGTTAAATTCTTGCAATAAGAGTAACCATCTAATAATTCTTCCCCCCACTACTGGTTTATTCATCAAATACCTTATGGCCGAATGGTCAGTATAAACAAATATTTTGTATCCAGTAATATAATGTCTGAATTTATTCAGAGAGTAAACAACAACTAAAAATTATTTTTCCGTAGTGGTGTAGTTTCTCTCTGTAGGGGTCAGATTCTTGCTGATAAAATAAATGGCATACATCTGATCTTCCTCATCCTTTTTTCCAAGAACATCTCCCATTGTTGTGTTAGACGCATCAGTGTGAATATGGAAAGGTTGCCCCCAGTTGGGTCCTCTCAAGACTGGAGCAGTGGTTAGTTTCTCTTTGATAATCTCAAAATCCTACTGACATTGAGGAGACCATTCAAAAACACAATATTTTGTTAGCAAAGAAAACATAGGTGCAACAATTTTACTAAATTCTTTGATGAACCACCTATAATACCCTGCATGTCCAAGGAAACTCTTGATGTCAGTCTGATTTGTTGGCATAGGCAGCTGAGTAATTACTTCAATATTTTTGGGGTCAACCTGTATTCCTTTGGCAAAAATATGATGACCTAAGACAATTCCTTGATCAACCATTATCAAACATTTTTCATGACTCAAGGAAATTTGGTGTTGCTCACATCTAGTTAATACTTTTTCAAGATTGTTCAAAGATTCATCAAAAGTTGAACTGTGGATAGTAAAGTCATCCATGTAAACTTCAACACAGTCATTTGTAAGATCTGCAAAAATAGCCAAAACTACTCTCTGGAAAGTAGCAGGTGCATTACAAAGTCCAAATGGTAGAAATCTATATGCAAATGTACCCCAGGGACAAGTGAAGGTGGTTTTATCCTGATCAACAGGTGCAATACTAATTTGGTTATACCCACTAAACCCATCCAAGAAGGAGAAATATTTCTTACCTGCAAGATTGTCCAGGACTTGATCAATAAAGGGTAGGGGAAAGTAGTATTTCTTGGTGGCTTTATTAAGTTCCCTATAGTGTACACAGATTCTCCACTTACTATTTTTCTTGGGAACTATAACTAGTGGTGATACCCACTGACTATCAGATATAGGATAGATGAATCCTACCTTCAGTAATTTTTCTATCTCATTTTTAAATATGTCTCTAAGTGTTGGATTAATTCTTCATTGTGGATGTCTCACAGGTTTAACATCCTCGGTGTAAATATGGTGAGTGCAGATGCTTGGATGGATCCCTTTCATGTCAGTATAATCCCAAGAAAAATCTTGGGAATGCTTCCTCAAGATTTCTACAACCCTAGTCTCTTGGCTGGCCTCTAAATTATTACCAATGGTCATCTCTTTCCCTATGTCAACAGTCACTTGTTTGGTATCTTTCAGAATAGTGAGCTCTACATCAGCAATTAAAGAATTCAAGGGACAAACATGAGGCTGAAGCATGTGCAAAATAGTCATATTTTCAAGAGACATAACCTTGGCTAAAGGACAATGGAAATCAGTGACTGTACATTCTTCATGATAAGCATAGGTTTCTTTACAATTTTCATTGGAAATGTCACTTACCAAGGTAATATTATTTTTGATGTTCAAAACAGATGGTTCGTAGCCTCAGTTCCAATTTTTGTAGCCACAGTTCCTATTTATTTAGCCACAATATCCTCTTCATCAGACATTGTGTATGACTCAACAATTTCTTCCATGTGATTTTTCACTGCAATGGTGGCCAGATAAGAAGAACTCAGATAGTTAGTATCTGAATAATCTACCCATACATGTTCACAAACATCCACATATGGCTGGGCAGGAGGATACAATGAAATATTCTTTGATTTTTTCCCATTTAAAATAGTCATTTTTCTTGATCTGTAATAAATGTATGCAACAACAGTAGCTAACCAAGGGCCTTCCTAAGATGACTGGGTATCCTAACTTCTGAGCTTTAGGCTGTAAGACCATAAATCCACAGGATACTCCCAAGATTCAACTATGACCATTACATCCTCAATTACTCCATCTGGTATAGCAATAGATTGATCTGCCAATTATAGAATGGTATTGGTTGGCTGCAATCCTGTTAAAGACAACAGATTGAACATATATGTTGTTATAACATTGATGGCAGCACCAAGATCCACCAAAACATTAGATATTGACTGACCATTTACAAAAATAGTGATGACTGGACTCCCAGGATCCCCATATTTTGGTGAAATAAGCTTTCCAGCAACAAGATCAGCTAGATTCCCTTCCACTTTGACCATTTTTGGGTATTTCTTCTTTCTTCCTGGTGTCTTTATGCACTGGTCTCTAATGGTCTGGTTTAACTCAGGAATGTCCCTTATTTCTCTCAGAAGTGGGACCTCAATGTTCATCTTTTTCAACTCCTGAACTAGTGTTGTTTCTTCCGTAGTCTGAGTTTCTTGTAATCATTCTAGAAAAGGAGCTGCGTGTGCATTCTTATATTTTCCTTAACAGTTCCTAGTGGCCTGTGTTTGTGGAACATGTTACATTTATTCATTTTCCTTAGGTTTCTCTTCTTTCTCATTTTCCTTAGGTATTTCTGTGATAACAATAGGAGGATTATTCACTGTTCTCCCAGACCTTAGTCACATATTATTGATAGTATTAACCTGCATTGTATCACTTTGTCCTACTTCATTAATTGAAGTTGTTTGTTGATTTTTAGGGTTCACTACAGGTTGGGATGGAAGTTGAGTTTGTGTTTCTTTCCCGTGTTGTTGGTAGTTTTTTGGTGGGGCCATTAAAGCTTGTTGTGGTTGCTGGAACCTCCTCTGTTGATTAGAATTTTGTTGAGGTGCCCATTGTTGGTTTTTCCATGGATTTGCATTGGCTGGTGGTGTCCAACCCTGCTGATTGTATGGAGTCATCCATGGTGGTGGATGTGGATAAACCATCCAGTTTGGTGGTGTCCACTCAGGTTGTCCCCAAGTAGGTTGAGGAGCCTTGGTTGGGCCATGACATCATCCAGGGGTTCTGAGAAGGTCTAGGGGCATACACAAGTCTGATTATTTGGCCTTTGAACAAAGTTTACCTCTGCATTTTCTTGAGACATGACATTCAATATTTCTTTCAACTGAGGTAAGAAAGTGCAATGGTTAGTATCATGATCAATGACATCACAAATCAAACACATGTCTGTGACATCCAAAGGACACTCTCTCAAAGGATGTCTCTTCCTGCATTTAGGACAGTATATGTCTAGAGGTTCTTTTGCAGCATTGGTCTTGGCTTTCAGCCCATCTATGGTTGATGTTAATTGTGACAAGATGTTTGTTTTCATGTTAGCCATTTCCTCGAGAAGTTCTGAGGTACCTAGGGCAGTCTTGGATGTTTTTCTCTTCCTTATACCTCCTCTTGTTCTAGAGTAACTTCTACATAACTCAGTGATATCTGCCATGCTAAGTTTGTGCACATCACCTCCTCCCATAAGATGGAGGGAATCCTTGGTTTCCTCATCAAGTCCTTTAAGGAAAATTGTCTTAGTGATTTCTGCATGTAACTCATAACCACTCCTCCGATGGAGAAAGAGAAATCTATCCAGATAATCTTCTAGATTTTCATCTTCCTTTTGCTTTATCTGGAAGAACTCTTATTTCCTATCTCTTCCCCTACAGTAGTCTTGATATTTGTCCAAATTTTTTTTTCCATGTTATGCCATGTAATAATATAGTTAGGGGATAATCCCATGAACCACCTCATAGCAGAGTCTTTGAGGGTGGAAGGAAAAAGTTTGAGTTTTTGATTGTTTGTTCTATAGTCATATGTCTGGAAAAGAACTTTGAATTCAAATAAGAACTGGTTTGGGTCTTCTGTAGTCATTCCTCAAAAGATAGGGAGGATGGATGGAGAGATATTTTTCATGGGTGCATCCTCATCTTCATCTAGGACAATGGGATAGGTAAAGGTTCTACCCAAGGGTCGGTTTTCATTATTCCCATTGTCTCCCATTTCTGAAGGTTGTTCTGGTTCTAAATAGGATGATGCAGAATGTTCAGAAAGGATCCTAGGCATTGTATTAGATTCAGTGTCACTTTTAGTGTTCCCTACTGGTGCTCTGTTTGGAGATATTCTTTGAATATTACGAGGTATAAATCTCCCTTGAGCATCCTGTGGCCTGTGCATCAATATTGATCATGTAAACAAGGCTTGGGACTCCTACTGGTTGCATAGATTAACTTCATTAACACCCATAACATGTAAGGTGAATAAAATGGTGTGTTGTGCTTATGGTGTCCCCAACAATGGTGCCAAAAATGATGGGTCATTGTATTCTCCAATCATTTAACTAACAGATTCTTCTGCTAGTGTCATTATAAAACCAGGGTTGTGTGTCCTAGGTTGTATGCAATGAAGCCTTATGCAACTCAGTTGTTTGGTGGTTCCTTTTGGGGGGTTTTGGTTGTTATGTTTCTCTCTGTCTCTGCTAATCTATGGAAATGTAATGCTAAACTACTGAAACAAACTTACTGTAATAAAATGCATTTAAAGGAAATACTTTACTAGAATTGAAATGCACACACCAAATCAATATAACAGAATTCAAATAACACACACAAACTAAATTGAAATTATGGAATTGAAATAACACACTCTGAATTGAAATTGCATTAAAGGAAATAACACACACTGAATGGAAATTGCAGTAAAGGAAATAAGTAATTGCATTCAAACTGTAACTTATCAGAAACCACGAGCATGCATAAACATAAAATCCTCCAGTCACCTTGGTCGAGTGGGCCCTTGCTCTTCCTTGGGACAGAGGTAATCTCAACACCACAGGATGTTCAAAACAACATCTAATATATTGATTCAGAAAAGTTCCAAAACATACTCAGTACATAACTGGAAAATAGATACTAACTGTTATAAATTGTACTGCAGATTACTAACATCAACTAACTACTAAATTGTTCTTCAAGAAGATGTCTATATAGACATAGTTGGTTACACATCATGCCAAAATTGTAGGCACTGAGTTCTTCCACTAACAACCCTATTAAAGTTCATTAAATCCTACAAAAAAGCTAAAAACAAGATCCATGTTTATAGGTTGTTTGAGGAAAAAGTCTTCCATGACTTCACAATGGCTAAAGAATTAGACTCCTTGATTACAATTCCTAGCATTGGTAGTAACTATCCACTATTATCCTGCACATGTCACCACATTTCACTCACAGAGGTGATTAGTGGGAAGTTCTACAGTCAACAAGTTGCATGAAACAAGAACAAGAGAAATGCATTGAACTTACTAGGATATAACTATATAAAGCATCCCCATGCACTAATTAATCATGTTTAATGACAAATCAATAATCACATAGATGATATAAACAAATTCTAGAGAAATAAGGTAGAAAAGGTGTACAAGGCTCACAGTGCTTAACTTTGGGCTCATATGTATTGGTTAAAAGTAGGTGATAGAGTCACCAAATAGTTATATTCTCTCCTCCACTCCAGACAAACTACTAATAGAATCAAGTCAATTAAGGATTATACTGATAGAATTACTGAATTACCTGAAATTTTGGGCTCCTTTATCCATCATTAAAATGGTATTTTTTCTACTCAAGCCTCCTCCCATGTAGGGTATAATTATCGTTTCAATGTGTCAATTTGCTCCTCTAGAGTCAATAGTTGACATCTTAGGAAGGCATTTTCTCCCTTTATCTATTGATTACATGCTTCAAGTTCCTCAGGTTTCTCCCTGTTGGATAAATTGCCCATGGTTTTCCTGCACACCTGTACTTCCAAAAATTGCACACTGCAACTAAAAGATCAAGCCAAAATGTAAAAACCAAACTAAACCAAATCAACTGAAGCAAATCAAAATATTAAACCAGCTCTGATACCAAACTTGATCTGAAAATGGTACTTGTTTTTTCAATGTACTTTTAAAATTTTCAATATACTTAAATTTAAAAGATTTCAAATTGATCAAGAGTTCTTTTTAACCAATTTTGGGTGTTCATGAAAGCCCCAAATTTCAAACTCTTGCGAACAATCAATTATCTTAATTTTGCAAATTTAATGAAATATCTGGAATCTATCACAAATCCAAATAAAATAATCACAGCTGGAATTTATACTGCACTCAATGTGAATTCTTGATCCAAAATTTGCTAAGTGCATTCATTTACTTGTTGTGGGTTATGGATACTAAAATTTTGCCTTGAATCCAATTTAATCCAGTTATGTGATTGCTTTAATAATTAATCAAATAAACTAACTTGAATGTTTTATCTAATCTAAAGCTTCCTAAAAACTATGAAATCAAATCTGCAACACAAGAAGTTGATAACGGAGTTCACCCAAAGGCTACGTCTTCGGATTCTCAGAAAGTGAATCGATCTATTCAATGTCCATTGAAGTACAATTATCCCTTCAATAATGACTAATAGACCTTTTATACCTGCAAATGAGCTGATATATGACTCAAGGAACTCTGAACAAATACAAAAATTTCTCCAAGAATGATCTGTGGCTCCTACAATGCTTCTTTTAGTGGATTCCTATGAAATTACATCTAAAACATGCCTACAATTGAAAATGTACAACACTTACATAAAATAAGGTTTACCATATTTGGAATCTAGAGGAAATTCTTGAGTAACTTCCCTTTTTTTTACTCCATTTCTTGATTCAGACCATAAGTTCTTGGGAAATGGAGATCTTTGTAATCCTCGTGCTTGTATCTATGCAAACTGCACAGGGAAAAATTCCTACAATGGAAATACTTATAACCCTGCAAGCAACAATTTACTTTACCTAGCGATCCATTTAAAATTTGGAGTCATTTTGATAATTTTTACATCGAGTCATTGGAAATGAATCTAGGTGCCTCAAAATCTAGATTTTCTCCAAACTCCATGGTTGTTTTGCCCAAAACACATTATCCTACAACTCTTTAAATAGTTGGCGAGCTCGTTGTTTTCTCTTCAAGCCCAGGGATTGGCTGGTGGTTTGGTCTAAGCATTGAAGTCATGGTTAAGACCACATCCTGCATTTTTTTGCCCAGATGGCTTTGCATGGCTGGTTGGGATATCCCACATTGTCGTTACATGGAACCAGTTGGCATTGTTCCAATTTAATTTCAAAATCCCGAGGCCACCCAGGAATCACCATGTTCGGATGTTTGAACATTTTGGCCTTGCAATGTTGACTACCATCGATTCCATTCGTTTGACTATTAAGTTATATGTGCCAAGCTACCCACTGACGTTGGTTTTAAGGTTGTTTAACCAGGCTAATGCGTTGGACCACCCATATGGAACGAGCTTGAAGGTCATTGTTCGAGCTTATAAGTGTACGATCCTTTGATGTGACTAGAAGTTACCAAGCTGATAGGGGATAATACTAGTTGTCTGAGATTAATAGGCTGTCATACCAATGGTAATGTGGTTGCCAAGGTATAAGGGATCAACATAATCACGAGTCTCTGCTGACCCTTCCCAAGCTGAATAATATAGGATCACCCAAACAATGTGGTGCAAAATCACCCATGTACTAATGCATAAATGATAAACTCGGTGGGGACATTGATCACCCCACAGCTAGAAAAGCTTAGATCTGAGATGCAAGCGTTATAAAAACATAATGCAAAATACGATGAAATGAAAAATTGAATGAATCAAAATTGACATCCATGTGGTGGTTTGAGAGCCCACCATGTCGGAAACACAAATATAGCTCTCCATCAACCTAGCTGGGCTCCCCTAGCCGTTAAAAAAATTGAGCCTCTTGCTGCCAAAACCAACTTTTTAACCGCCTGGACGAAGACCAGAGGTCAAAAATCACAAATTATTAACCTTCTTTTTGCCTTTTACGTCAATTTTCCATGTGTCATCTTGTCATTGTCCGACTTGTTGACTTGTTGACCAGGGTTGACCAATTTAAGACCTTAACTTTGACCTACAATAGAATTTGCACATATGGACTCTGTTTTCTGAAGTTCCATACCAATCAGGAAATCTCTTGAGAATCCCTTATATGGTATATAATTTAGGGAAGTTTAGGGAATATATAGTATAGTGAAAAATCCTTTGGATCACTCCTCCCCAGTAAGACCATTTTGATCCTCAAAATGGAAATTTTACTTTGCTGAATTGTACACACATTCTCTGCATAATACAAACACAGAACTCAGTTTATAGCATGGTAATTTTCCCAAAAATTTGCAATAATTAAAAACCAATAAAAGGAATTTCACCCATGGCTTATACTGTAACTGATATGACATTATAACTTCCATATTCTTCTTTGTACATCCTGATCCTGCACTCACCATGATTAACAATGCAAATGTAACATGCATTCACATCTTGTTAGTGCAAAACTTGTACATACTATTTGCAACTATATTTGATAGTTACAAATATTAAGCCTAATAAATAAGAATTACACATGTGCAAATATCATGCATAGTAAACAAAGAGTTTGTATAAGTTGTACACACACAAACAATGCCTACATGCCACAAATTGCACAATAACAACATACTAACTACAATCCAAATATAGACATCCGATACCAATGATCATGCCCACATGAACTAAATGTTGTTGCTAAAGATGAAGTTGTAAAACCATTAAAAAAGAAAATTACATCCAAGTATTTAAACTTGTCACCTGAATATTTCCTCTTCAGGATACTTCACCAACACCAAAGTAGAAAAATAAATTTGGAATTTATCCTTTTTTACAATTCAACAGGATTTCCAAAACTTCTTTGTTAGTTTGCATAGTATTCCACAAATCAACTATGCAAACATAAAACTTATAAAATGTTTACCCACCTTCACTCAACATATTTCATATTTAGGTGGTTGATTCAATTCATTTTTACATGTGTCAATGAAGGGGTCATAATAGTTGGTTTAATACTGTGATCCTTTTTAACAAATTTTAATTTTTGTTCTGGATGTAGCTTCCAACATTTTTCAATTTCATGACTTGGTTTCTTACAGTGACCACAAAATCTCTTATCCATTTTTTTAGGATCCACATTTTTAGGAACCTTACCTTGACTACTCTTAGCCGAGCTAGGGTTAGGAGAATGCATTTTCTCAATTTGTTTCAATATGGACTTCTATTTCCTACACTTGGCCACACAATGATTAGACAACCCACAAAATGTACAAGGGTAACTAATCAACATTGTTTAAATCATAGCCAAATTTTTCCAATGTAGATAAGGGATCAATTTGTTTACCTTTCTTTTTAGAACCATGGTAAACCAAAGGTGGAGGATTTCTATACCTCTCTGTGGTGAATTCTTATCAGATCCTCATGTTGATGATGAATCACCTGATGATAGGCGGGGATGACATCTTTGTATTCAGAAGCTTGTCTTCTTCTAGATGATTTGGAACTCTCTCCAATCAACTTTTACCCTGCAATAGCATATCCAGTCCTGCATGTCGAGGCCTTTCCTCTACCATGATTGGGTTAGTTATGCCTTGATTTTCTTGCCAAGGCTAATTCCATTAAAATCCATGTTATTTAAAATATTAGATCCTATACCTTTAGTGTGCTTTTCAAATCCACCTAGCACTACAATAGAATCCAAATTAATCTAGGGAGAGGAATTAAGTGGTGTCATACTTACTGTGCACTCATATGTCATAGTGAATGCATCAACAGTAATTGGTACACTTTTAGGTTCCATACAAATTGAAATGTACAACACCATACATAATCCTTAGATTTACATATTTGGAAACTTATTGAAATTCTTAGCAACTTCCCTTTTTACTCCTCTATGTCAATTCAGACTAGAAGTGCTTGGAAAATGCAGATCTTTCCTGATCCTCTGTTTGTTCTATGAAATTGTGATGGATTCAAGTTCCTCAAGTTTCTTCCATAGCACTTGATTAACAAAATTTTCATGCTCACTATGTACTTTAAAAAATACACATGCCTAAAAGTATGAAGTAATTCTTTTCACAATTGCTGGAAATGACCCTGAACCTCAAAATTTAGTTTAAAACCACTAAACTAAATCAATCTACCCCAAAATTCCCAAGTTACACAACTCTAATACCAAACTATTTGAAAATGGTAATTGTTTTTCTCCGTGAAATACTTAGAAAATTCTCAGTTATGGTAACTTTCTTGGAAAATTGATCAAGAGGTTCAAGACCATCAACCCATTTCTTGAAACTGCATTTTTAAACTCTTCTTTTTACTTCATGTCAATTAATCTGATATTCCAATTAAGTCCGTGGAGGAGGGGATTATACTGAATCTATTGGGGTGAAAAATCCTGATTAAAATAATCGGCCAATTTGAATTAAAATTTTTCCGTAGCCAATCTCCAATTTTTACCAAGCCACATTGAAATGTGCATGCCAAGTTGTATTTCGTGTGGAACCATAGTGCATCTAGGTATTTGTTAAATGTTAGTTTTTTCATTATGTTTACTTAATAAAATTAATAAAATGATAATTTTATTGTGATCCTTCTAAATATATGAAATGACTCCTTCACAACACACGAACTTGATAATAAGTTCAGTTGGTAAAGGATAATCTCACATTCAAGTTAATAGGCATTCCAAACGTTCAATGTAGGTTAAGGTATATCCATAACATTAATCTTGATCTTGATTGACAAACCTTTACACAATCAAAATAATATGGGATAAGCCCAAACAATGTCTGTATACCAAATGTAGTACTATCCTAATGAATGATCAACTCATGGGGATTTGATCACCACACCGAGCATGTTTCTTATGCTTAGGTTCGACCTATGGTTATTAACATAATACAAAATCGAACTCAAAATTGCACAAATCACTACATGCAAAATATGACGCCCACGTACATATTTGAGAACCCACCACGTCGATTCTTAATGCAAATATAGCTTTTTACTGACGGTCAGTTCAGATGGTCCTCTAAGTACTTAAAAAATTGAGCTCTTGCTACCAAAACCACTATTTTATAAAATGTGATGGAAAATACCTATAGAATAGAGAACACCGATAACCACTTTTTGCCTTGTCTCCAATTACATAATCACATGTGTCATTTGGATTGGTCACTGTTGATTATTGACCAATTTTTACCCATTTACACCAAGTTTAAATGAGCATAGAATGCATAAAAAATTCCTTTTCTGCAAGTTCACCTATACCTTTGGAAAGGTCCTCTGAAAAGCCCTCCACTTGAGCTCAAATAGAGGGAGATCATTAGGGAAACATATCTCGACCTCATAGGGGACTCCTTTGGATGTCTGACTCCTGGGTGTATGACATGGGTTTGACCCAGCGAAAATGGCAAGTTCACTTTGCATTGAACTAAACATCACGTTCATCTGCATCTACAAATTACATGGGATTGTGGTTTAAGTTGGCATGGGCCAAAATGTTATACTATGGGTATAAGCCAAATTTGAGAAAGCCTTTTTTTTTGGCATCGAAAAACCTTAGCCGAGCTGGCCATTTGTTATTTTCTTGTTTAATGGCCGAGTCGTGTGTATTATTTCCAACTTTCGTTCCATAGCTACCATGTGTTAAATGGTTTGTTTGATTTCACTTCCCTTGAAAGGGCTGAGCTATCCATTGAGACGTAAGTGGGGATAAAACATGGTTCACCATGCTAATGTTTGAATGCCTAAACAGTTGTGGTCGAACATTGTTTGTTTGACCACATTATATATGTTGAGCTTGTAAGTAGAGTCATCCAATGTGGCGAGGTGTGGATAATGCGTCGAGTCAAGCACCTAATGTGATCTTGCCAAGGTATATATAGGAATTCATAAGGCTATCCCAAACCATATGGAAATAATCCCGAATGTGGAATATCTTGTGGTAAATAGTGTGATCAACTCAGTGGGGAGTTGATCACCCCACCGAGCTAATAAAATAGCTCTCCCGATCTCAATTCAAACCCTACAATGCACAAATCAACTCTCCAATACAATAATCCCACATGGGAAATGTTAGAGAGATATATGGCATATATAATCAAAAATTCGATAATGGCAATATGAAAAATGCGACAAAGTCACCCCTCTTATAAAAGAGTGTGTCGAACTTGGCTAAGGGTCCCCGGCCAGCAAATAGCGGGGCTAACCAATTTTTCGTTCACTGAAGACTGGAGGTGATCAAAACACGAAATTTTAACCTTTTCACCTTTTGCTAATATACCAAGTGTCAACGCGTGATTCGCTAGTTGACCATTTTGACCCCATTTTATGTCAAACTTTGACCAACGATATCTTTCACGTCTGAGCTCTGTTTTCTGAGTTCTACTTGTCGACGGAAATATCTCAAAACACTCTACCACTTAGTCATGGTTTAGGGAGATTTAGGGAACTCTTGAATGTCCCAAAATGTCGTCTGGATCAATTCCATTACTAATGTTTACTCAAGATCTAGGTCAAGGAGGAGAAAGTCTACGTAGAGATAAAACATCTACAGACAGTCATTGACCATGGGGTAACATGTCCTATATTGTCAATTTGAAACCACCAAACCACACGTGACAATGTTATCCCTTGAGGTCGTGATGGTAGTCTTCCCTATCGACGCTTGAGGAGAAGATGCAAAAGCTTCAGCCCCTGCTCTCACCCGCTCTCTCCTTTTCACAGGGGCAGTGGAAGGATTTTTAACCACTTTGATGGTGGTGATACTGGTGATGATGACACTGGTGGTTCTCGTGGTACTGGATATGACGCTCCCCCCTTGCCAATGATGGCGGCAAATCTAGCAGCTCTGACGATGGTACTTGGGCTACTACCATTTCTAGTAAATTCCCTCACCTCGCTATGGCTATTTTGCACAAGCGGGAGGAGAAAGATAATACTCAAGATGGTTGGGAAGGTGTCTTGGATCAAGAGCCTTCTAATGTTAGCGGGTGGTGTGGAAAACTAGGCATCCATCCACCATCTCCTCCATTGGCCTCCATATTTGTTGTCACCACTTGATGTTTTATTTTTTGTGCTCTTTATTTTTTTCCCCTTTTGATTGAACAATCTCTATTAATATAGTGCAAGTGTTATTGACCTAACCCATATACCGATCCTTTTTTAGAGTTAATTCTCAATTTAGAATTATGGGTTGTGCTTTCATGCCACCCATTTTTTGTTGTATGATTATTATTGTACTATATCTTTTCTGAACTTGTTTCAATCAAACATATAGAGCCTCCATATCTTCGTTGGAGTCAAAATTTAGAGGTCGTGCATAATTGACCACATGGTGACCGTGGTAGTGGTGTCTTGGAGAACACAAAACATTCCATATTTTATTGTATTTGTCTACTAAAAACATTAAAAAATTATGACCTACAATTTCTCACGTGATGAAACAATTTTTGTATAAGACAATTTTCCAAAAAAAAAAAATGACAAGCCTCTTTCCCACATGATAAAACCTATCAATCGGTAATAAAACCTTAATATATTTGTATTTACAATCAAATATTTTTAAAACATATAAATTAGACCGAAATGGAAAAGCAATGATTTCGATGAGTACACGCTTCATACAAACCTCCAAAACAAGTGGCTTAGGGCTATATGACAATGTGGACATAAAATACTAACTACTCAAAAAGTACTTAAATACTTTAATAATGTTGAGATTGTAAAATAGCATGTGTTCTTTATGGATTTTGATTTTGTAAAAACGTATTCTTCATAGTTGAGCATTCTTGTAAGACACCACTAAATTTGTGTTAGGTAGTTTCGGTTAAAAAAATTATTGATGAATGTAATAGAGATTTAGAACCAGTTTTAGAACATTTATTAATTTATAATTTATTTTCAATATTTATTTTTTCTATATATTTATAATCGAATTTCTTTTTTTATCATGATAATAAATTACGTTGGATGATTTGTATGTCAATTCAAAAATACTCATATAAAGTTATTTTTTAATTGTATAATTTACTTTCAACATTTATTTTTTCTACATACGTATAAATTTCTTTTTTTATCATAATAATAAATCATGTTTCAATTCAAAAATACTCATTTAAGTTTTCTTACATATGAATGTTTTTATAATCGTTATGACTACATTATTTACTAGTAGGACTCAACTTTTAGACGAACAAATCAGTAAAATTTATTAGAAGCATGAAGAAACTCTTCTGGAGATCGAGAAGACCCTCAAAGCAATGGAGCTCTATAACAAAGGTGAGCTCAAAGCTTGTATCTCAATTCTTAATCATAAAGTAGACGATCTTCATACTACTATTCAAAAAGTATATGCTTATGTTGAATCCATTATTAAACCCGTTCAAAAAAAATCCTCTTCTATTGAAAATATAGTTCAACCGGTAGCTAATCTTCCTAATATGCCCCTGGATATTTCTAAAAGTATTTAGAAAATATTAATCCTATAGTAAACATTACTAAGGATACCTAGAAGGAAATATTATCTAAACTGTCCACATGTCATAAGCATCTTGCTACCCAGATCCAAATCCTCCATCAACAATATTTTGAACAAAATAGTAATATTGAAAAAGTACAATAGTTTGTTGATCGTATCTTAGATATTTCTAATAAAATTGAAGAAATCCATTCTTATACCAAACCACCTGAACCAGTAGTTTCCTGATTGGTCTAAAAAATCTCCTGGTCCGATGTAGTTAAAAAGGTCAGTGAGTCTAAGCCAAGTTTTCCTTCCTCATCCAAAATTATTTCCATGGCCAAACTAACACCAGAAGATGCAGAAAACATATACACCCCTAGTGAAGTCTCTCATTCTGCTGAACCTTACACAATATTGTGCATACCCAAACACTCTAACCCAGTTAGTACAAAGTTGAGTGCAATAATCTAACACGGATAAAGGAAATGGTACATGGAATGATTGTTTTGTCCAATACTCAAGTGACTCAATGGAATAAGAATCCACATGATACAAATCAAGCTATTGCAAATGGATTCGTCAACATTCTCAAGGAATGTTGGGATTCCTTGTCTAATCAGAAAGAAATTCTGCAACTAGGTACTACAGACTAACTGTTGCTTTGATTAATGAATTTCTTGGTACTCTTGATGATGATAAGTTCAAGAATACCTCTTTATTCTTGAAACCTAGAATATGTGATATAACATAGGTTAAAAAATACCAATGCTATATGCAAAATGTATATTATAATTCTGCAAAGATTAATGATCCTATTATGAAAATAAGGTATATTGAGTCTTTTCTAGCTTTCTTTGCTACTGAATCCAAGAAATCTCTTCAACACAAGCCTGTTGAACTTCTCAGTTTTGGAGCCATTAATCAAGTTATTAATGATACTAATGCTCGCTTGTGCCAAGAAAAAGCTGACAGTAAAGAAGTCGCCAAAGCTCAGACGGTGCTAGGTGTCAAGTTCTATCAGTTACAAGACAATGATCCTTTTGGCTTGCAAATCTTCAAGGTCTTGTGGCTAAGCACAAGAAGAAGCCGCATGTTCTGAATGTTCTTCATTCAGAAAGGGGAAGGGAGCATGGCGTAAACACAAATCCTTTCAGGTATTCTTCACCTCCTAGAAAAAGAAAAAGTTTTTTTAGAAAATATCAAGGAAACGTAAGAAAAAAGCATTATTTTCTTTATTTGCAAAGGTGAACACTATGCTAACAAGTGTCCAAAAAAGACACTACTAAAGGAAAAACAAAGGTTAATTTCTCAAATAAAATCATATTGATGAAGATAACTTTTACTTCACTTTTGGATCTGACTATGAAAGTTCAGCGATTTTATATAGTTCTGATGAAGAAAACCAGAAGATTAATCTAATAAAGGATGTAGATTCTAGTTCAAATCAGATAGTACAAATTTAGGGTATGACTCTCTCCCTTGTTTTACTCGTGTTAATATGTTATCAAGTTTTCCTCATCCTTTTATTCCTCCAAATTTAGAATTATTAGTTCATCAACTTGATGAAGCCCAACAAGCATATGATACATGTCCTCCATGGGACACTACAAGAAAGTCATATCTGTATCAATAGATGACTGCTCTTGGCCTCAAGCATCAAACACAATTAAATCTTGAGCTTGAACAAAAACAAAAGGAGGAAGAACGTCTCAATCTTCTTAAGCAACAACATTAGCAAGAAGAAGAAGAAGAAGTTAAAGCCTTCAAATCAGTTCAAAGAACTCCTCCTAGAACAAGACAACTCAGAGGAGGCTGCTCATCAGGATTCCAAGGAGGATGTGATAGGAGATAAAGGCACTTCCCATTCCTCTTTCTTGAGGAAACAACTTCTTGAACTAGAGAACCATCCAGAAAGATTGAATTTGCTCCCCCCTATTTCCAGGAAGCAATGGCATACAGATAGAATGACTTTTCTTCAAAAAGTCATTTCTAATGTCTCAAAAGAATTTAAGCAACTGGTTGAAGAAGATGAACAAGATTAAAAAAATCTTGAAGAATCTTAAGATATGTTGGAACAAGCCTATATGAAGTTCATCCAAACTCCAAATGAAGAACTAGTACAAGAGGTAAGCACTCTTAAAAGCACCCAGAATTCTTTCATATCCATCACTTTCTGCATCCCAAATATAAGACAATACTCTTTAGATGCAATGATAGATACAGGTGCAGACATCAGTTTGCTTAGAGCTAAAGCCATTCCCCAAGATTGTTGGGAACAAACTTGTCTAAAGATTACTTTTGACAATAAACAAGTAGTGTCTCACTTCTTGGCATATGTTCCTATAAGCATAGTTGGTTACCAAAGGACTATTAGATTTTACCAGCATGAAATGCAGTCATATGATTGTTTAATAGGAATGGATGCATTATTAGATTGTGGAACATTCAGTCTCACAAAAGATAGTATATCCTTGTTCAACTCCTCAGTTCAAATTCCAAGGAAGTATACTTATAAGATAGTCATTCCTTTGTCTGTCAAACCTGAAAAGAAAGGAAATATTGAATGAATGGATCCATAAGTCAATTGCCCTCTATGTCAAAGTAATATCAATGATATTACTCAAAAATTAGGACATAATTATGTTATGAAAATCCCCATGCTTTCATCCATCGAAAGCAACATTTCTGTAAGATTGATTTTGTCTTAAAAGAACAAAAAAGGTAAAGAAATACTTCCTAAATTCAAAGCTCATCATAAAGGAATGAATCCTAAAGATTGCGTTGAATGTGAAGCAGAAATAACAAATTATTGCAAGGAGGATTCATCCAAGAATCTAATTCTCCATGGGCTTGTGTTGCTTGTTATGTCAATAAAAGAAGTGAACAACAACGTGGAAAGAAAAGATTAGTAGTGGATTATAAGCCACTTAATAAATTCATCCAAGCAGTTCAACATCCTATCCCTGCCAAAGATGATTTATTCAACAGATTAAAAGCATCAAAATTTTATAGTAAGTTTGATCTTAAAATTGGTTTTTGGAAGATATTTCTTCATCCAGAAGAAGCTAAAACTTCATATTTACCCTAGACAAAAATTTTACAACCCTAGACTCTAGACAACTTTTCTTCTTTAAAACATTACTTAAGACTCGCCAACATCCGATGTAGTGAATGAAACCTTCATCCCCATTTTATAGGAATAAAGTAGCTTTTCACCGGAAGAACTAGAAACCAGAAACCTTTAACCCAAGTAGCCAAAATATTCCAAACAAGACATAAAGAAACACACTAAAAATTTATGGGCCTACCACGCTTATGAAAAGACAAAAAGGCAACATGTCTGCCTCTATGGCCGACACAAGTTGTCAACATGCCTGACAACATAGCATGTGAATAGAAATACTTTTAAGGACTGAAAGAGACTTGAGGCTCCTCATCACTATCAGATGAGTTGGAAGATTCTCCTCTTTCAGCAAAGTAAAGGTCTCTTGTGTTGTGTTCATACCAAAGCCTTGAAATAGAAGAAGTACCATCATTATTGCTTGATACATTTCTCCGTGATGGAAATAGGTATTGATCTAGGATTCATAGGAAATGACTTGGAGTAGGAGGATGAAAATTCATTGTATGACGAAGATAGAGTTTTTGCCAAAGTTTTCCATCTGGATGTTGATGATGTGCCTGCACATGGTTAGATCTTACATAATATACTTCTCTTACATACCAAGGAATTTTACAATTTATCAAAATATTTCTGGCAATGTCAGATGCATTTGGAGGAGAGGATGATCATAAATCTTTGTAGGGAGATATCTGGAGAGATAATATTTGAAATGATTGGAAATATATCCTTAATCTATCGTTGTACTGGGTCTGTTCCGAATATCAGTTTGCAGTGGATAGATAGCCTTCGGGCCACATCTGAGAGAATTCAAATCTCCATAATGTTCTTGGCCTTGGGACTAACTATCTTAGGTGAATTCCTTATACATAAATATCATCTGCAAGTGGCTCTATCTATAATGCCTCCACTTCCATTTTAGAGTGCAGAATACCATTGGTTCTTGCCGAGAATGGTAAATTTTCTCTTGGTATTTATGGATCTATATATGAAATTACAACCTCAGGCATGGAGTAGGGAGAGACATAAATAATACCTCGAGAAAGTAGGAGGAGTTGTGCTTCATAAGACATTTGATTATCATTTTGTCTTAGCACATCTATAGATATCTAGGAATTAGAACATAGCCAAATAGGGTTGACAAAATCATGGATTACCTGAGTAATATTGATATTTTTGGACTAATTTAATTCGCTACTTGCAAAATCTGCAAGAGCATTTTGCTTACCTTTGATGTGTTGGACTTCAAACTCATAATTATCAAACCACATTCCCCATCTTTGAAGTCTATTGAAGGCAATCTTATCTGAGGGATCTCCTTTGTTTAGTCTAGGCATAAAATCCTTTAAATCAATTATGAGGATGAATTTCTCATATTGGACAAAGAACATGAAAGTTTTAATCTCTTTCTTGGCAGTAAGGATTTCCTTGTGTGCGGAATGGTACTTCAATTCTAAACCATGAAATGCTCCAGAAGCATATATGCACATTTTTTCATTACCATTGTCTTCCTTTTCTTTTAGAACAATTCCCCAATGTTCATTACTAGCATCAGATTCAATAATCTTTAATCCATTGCTAGGAAGAGTCATAGGGAGCAATTTTAATACCTATTGCTTAATTATTTTGATAACTGTAGCCATCTTTGAGGACCATGCGAGAGGATTTTGCTGAAGCCTTTCATTCAGAAATCTCTATCTGTAACAATATTCTTGTAAAAACTCAACATAATTAACACATCCTAAGAAATCTTTGTAACTATGTTAAATCTTAATTTGATCTGGAAATGTCTGAATTTTGACACTATATGTTCTTGGATCTGGATATCTCCATTTGTGATGACTAGACAAAGATATTTTATGGAATCTTTGAAGGCTTCCATCTTGGGAATAGAGAGACAACCCATTACTGAAAATAACTTATTGAGGTGTTCTATGTGATCTTTGGGAGATCTGGAATAGATGAGAACATCGTCTATATAAACTAGACAAAATTTTGACAAGGAAACAAAGATTTTGTTCATTACCTTCTAAAATATAGAAGGTGTTGTTTTTAGGCCAAAGGGTATAACTTTCCATTCATACTGGCCTCCTAGGAACTACAAAAGTAGTTTTGAATCTATCTTCAGCGTGAAGAAATATCTGCCAAAAACCACTCTTAAGATCAAACTTATCATAAACCTTTGATGTTTTTAATCTGTTGAATAAATCATCTTTGGCAAGAATAGGATGTTGAACTGCTTGGATGAATTTATTAAGTGGTTTATGGTCAACTACTAATATTTTCTTTCCACACTATTGTTCGCTTCTTTTGTTGACATAGAAAGTTGTTCCAGCCCATGGAGAATTAGATTCTTGTATGAATCCTCCTTGCAATAATTTTGATTTTTGCTTCACATTCAACAAAATCTTTAGGATTCATGTGCCTTTATGATGAGCTTTGAACTTGGGAAGTATTTATTTTCCTCTTTTGTCTTTTAAGACAAAATCAATCTTACAGAAATGTTGTTTTCGATGAATGAAAGCATGTGGATTTTCATAACATAATTATGTACTAATTTTTTGAGTAATATCATTGATATTACTTTGACATAGGGCAATTGACTTATGGATCCATTCAATATTTCCTTTCTTTTCAGGTTTGACAGACAAATGAATGATTGGCTTATAAGTATAATTCCTTGGGGTTTGAACTGAGGAGTTGAATAAGTGATATACTTTTGTTGAATGTTCCACAATCTGTTGATTGAGAAACAGGGACGGAAGCCTGTGTAGATTTTATTGATCTCAATCAGTAAAAAATTACAGAGGATGGGCTGCAATATTTATAGATATTGCACAGCCAAATACATCCGGGAAAATGAGTTGCACAGGTGCAACCAAAAACCAGAATAAACAAGCTTCCAATAACATCCGGGAAGCAAAATTACATAAAAACAAATATATTGTTTAAAACAATATAACAATATGCATACTGACAAATATGGTTGATTAACCATATAACAATATAACTATTTAAAATTAATTAAATAATTAACCTATGCATAATTAAATAATAGGATAATAAAATTTATCCTAACATTCCCCCCCTTAATTGTGCATTGTCTGAAGAGATGAGGAGAGAAATGCTCTGAACAACTCGAACTTGTCACGTGCAAGTGACTTTGTGAAAATATCTGCTCGTTGTTCAGCCGTTGGACAAAAATGAAGCTGGATGTTGTGCTTCAACACATGTTCGCGTATGAAATGAACCTGAACTTCAATGTGCTTTGTTCTCTCGTGAAAAACTGGATTGCGAACAAGTTTTAGAACACCTTCATTGTCAACATACATGGTAGTCGGTTTGTCCTGTGGTATTCCAAGTCCTTCCAGTATGCGACGTAGCCAAATCGCTTCACAGACAGCTTCTCCTGCAGAACGATACTCGGCTTCTGTGGAAGAGCGAGAAACAAAGTGTTGTTTCTTACTTCCCCATGATATTGGTCCAGATCCCATAAAGAATACAAATCCAGAAGTGGATTTTCTATCATCAATGTTACCTGCATGATCTGAATCCGAATATCCAGTCAAGAAGAAGTTTTCATTCTTCTTGTATTCTAGACCAAGATCCACTGATCCTTTGAGATATCTCAAAATGCGCTTTGCTGCTTTCCAATGACAAATTTTGGGTTCCTGCATGAACCTGGATAGATAGCTCACTGCAAAGCTGATATCTGGTCTAGTGTAGGTCAGGTAAATGAGACTCCCAATCAGCTGCCGATAGAGAGTGGCACTTACCTCAGGAGATGGATCTGAACGAGATAACTGTAATCTGTTCTCCATAGGTGTAGCAATTGGTGTGCAATCCATCATCCTAAACTTCTCGAGCGTTGTCTTGGTATATTTCATCTGAGAAACAAAGATGTGATTCTCTTTCTGCCATACTTCCAGTCCAAGACAGTAGTGCATAAGCCCGAGATCTGTCATGTCGAATGATCGCTTAAGATCTTTCTTTGTTTCATCAATCATCTTCACTGAACTGCCAGTGATGACTAGATCATCGACATAAACTACAACAATCACCATCTCCCCCCCTTGCTTTTTGAGGTAGAGATTGGGATCGTATGGATTTCTGACGAATCCATGTTGTACGAGATGCTCATCAATCTTGATGTACCATGCCCGGGGTGCCTGTTTGAGGCCATACAGAGATTTCCTGAGTCTGCATACCTTTTCTTCTTGACCAGGTACAACATATCCCTCAGGTTGAGTCATGTAGACTTCTTCTTGTAAATCTCCATTCAGGAAGGCACTTTTTACGTCCATTTGGTGAACTTTCCATCCAAACTGAGCAGCTAGAGCAAAGATCATCCTGATCGTTTTGATCTTAGCTGTGGGAGCAAATGTCTCCTCATAGTCAATGCCTTCTTTCTGTGCGTACCCCTTTGCTACAAGTCTTGCTTTGCACTTGTCCACTGTCCCATCTGCTTTGTACTTAGTTTTGAATATCCATCTGCAACCAATGGGTTTCTTCCCTGGTGGAAGATCGACAAGCTGCCAAGTGTTATTCTTCATCACTGATTGATATTCAGAATCCATGGCATCTTTCCAAGCTTTTGACTGTAGGGCTTCCTGGACTGTAGAGGGCTCGTCTGATTCAATAACTCTACTCATCAAAGCAAAGTTAACTTCTTCTCTTGCTTTACTGCGAGTCCGTGGTCCAGGGGTGGATGTATCCGGTGGAGCATCCAATCTTGCATCTCGTAATGTACTTGTACACCATTTAGGCATACGTTGAGCTGTTCCCATGGGTTGTGGTTCTATCTGATCAACACCATCATCCCCATCATCACTTTCATCTTCTGAGGGAACATTAGCTTCAGTTTTTACAACTGGTGAAAAATCTACATCTTGCGAGTCCGGAGGAGGAGTCTCTGCTTCCTTCTTCTCGAAAAACTCAACATCTCTGCTTGTGTAGACTTTTCTGGTCTTAGGATCCATCAGTCTGTACCCAAGAGTCTCTTCACTGTATCCAATGAAGATGAGATTTTGTGACTTCATGTCCAATTTCTTTCTGTTCTGTTTGGGTATGTGCATGCTGGCTTTGCACCCGAATACTCTGAGGTGTGCAATGGATGGTTTCCTTTTTGACCATGCTTCTTGTGGTGTAATTCCATCAAGAGCAGTTGTGGGCGCTCTGTTTAACAAATACACTGTTGTTTTTGCTGCTTCTGCCCAAAATGTCTTTGCAAGTTCGGAATCATCGATCATGCATCGCACCATTTCCATGATAGTACGATTTCTTCTCTCGACAACACCATTTTGCTGCGGTGTGTGTGGAGGAGGCATTTGTCGACGAATCCCGTGAGTTTGTAGATAGTCTCTGAACTCATCACTGGTGAATTCCCCCCCTCGATCTGAGCGGAGAGTTCTGATGTGACGACCAGTTTCTTTCTCAACTGCCACTTTGAACTTTTTGAATGTTTCAAAGGCTTCACTTTTCTTGCGAAGACAAAAAATCCACATTTTTCGTGAATAGTCGTCAACACAGAGCATGAAGTACTGGAACCCTGAATGACTTGGCTGCATTGGACCGCACAGATCGGTATGAACCAGGTCAAGTTTACCATGAGCTCGAAAAGTACTCGTTTGGAATGAAACTTTGTGTTTTTTTCCTGCTAAGCAGTGAGGACACTTGTCTGTATCCTTCTGAAGAGATGGTAGCCCATGTACCATATTACACCGGCGAAGTGTTTCGAGATATTTGAAACTTACATGACCAAATCTCCGATGCCACAACTGAGCTGAGGTGGAGTTTTTAGCCACGAGTGCTTGATCATTTTTGTGAATGAAATCAAGTTGAAACATTCGTCCCACATTTGAGGCTTTTGCAATTATTTTCGAGCCTCTGGATTTATCTCGAATCAAACACATTTTCTTGCCGGATTGACTATCAAAGTCAATTTTCAGGTTGTGATCTAGGAGTTGACTGACCGAAAGAAGGTTCTTTGTCAACCCAGGGACATATAGAACATCTGATAGTCTGCATTTGCGTGAACCAAGGGGTAGAGAAATGTTTCCAATCCCCTGAACTGTATATGAAGAATCATCTCCCAACGAAACATGATTTTTCGATGGCGTGTCCCTCATTGAAATAAACCAGTCTCTGTGGCCGGTCATGTGTCGAGTGGCTCCCGAATCAACATACCAGACGTCACTAGATGACGTGGATGGTTCACTTGATCGAGCAGTGAACAAGAAGTCTTCATTGTCTGACTGATCTTGTTGCTCAGCAATATTACCTTGCTGGTGGGGTCTTCTTTTCCAGTTCCCCTTTTTCTGCCCGTGATAATTGTTTGAATGTCCCTTGTAAGTTTGTTGTTGTTGTGGTCCAGAATTGCTTGATGAACCTTTCTTATATGTGTTAAACCAACATTCTTGCAAGTCATGTCCTCTTTTGCAAATTGGACATCGCTTCTTCTGTTGATTGTCCCCATGATACTGATTCTGATGTGGGGACTTCTGATAGGATTTAGGTTTACCTTTACCTTTTCCTTTCCATTTTTGATGTGAAGACAGTGCCTGCTCCTCTTCATCATCCTTGTTGTGCATTGCTTCCTCTTGTTGCAGTAGGTTTACTAACTTGTCAAAACTAATTGTCGTATCTGACAAGTTTAGAGTTGTGACAAAAATTCGGTAAGAAGAAGGGAGAGCTCTCAGAACAATGGGAACGAGAGACTCATCTTTGACCTCTTCTCCTAGGGCTAGAAGTGAAGCCCTCAACTCTGCAACTCTTCTTAGGAAGGCTTCAATTTTCTCATTCTGTTTGAATTTCAATGTATGTAACTGACTCTGCAAATTGAGTATGACATTCTTGTTCTTGGCCTCATATATTGTGCTCAGCTTATCCCAAGCTTCTTTTGCTGATGTGGCATCTCGAATGTGGGCTTGCACATCGTCGGATACTCCAAACAAGATGATGAGTTTTGCTTTCTGATCTGCTCTATCAAATTGTCGTTGTTGTGTTGCATCCGTTGGTGATCTGGTTAGAGTACCAGTCACAACAGGCCAGATTTCTTCAAACTCAAGTTGTGTTTTTATTTTTGTCTTCCAAGCAGCATAGTTGCTTCCTCTGAGCAATTGTGAATCCGGAAGAAAAAATTTGGGGGCATTGGTGCCCATTTTGCAGAGATCACTGACAGGGTTTGGCTCTTATCACTCCAGGTATAAGGTCTCCCAATCTATATACCGTCAGTCCGATATACCGAACCTTTCTATATACGCGCCCTTCCGATATACCCGTCGGTACGTGGAAGAAGCTCGCCCTTTCTATATACCCGGCGGTACGTGAAAGAGGCGTTAACGTACGTGAAAGAATTCGATACGTGGTACCAAGACAGTACTGATGGGGTCTGTGCGATTATTGACACCGGCTCAAAGAAATATCCTCATACGCGCGCGTAACTTCGCTATATACTCGGATAATTTCTCAGTCCGGATTTATGTCTTGCAATCGTTCACAGACGGATGGGATGGTTCATAGTGTGTGCACTGTGACCTTATTACTCCCCGTCGATTTATAGGGACGATGCCCAGACGACGTTGTTGCAGCTATATTAGGCGTTAAGTGCAGTAGTAGTCGCGACGGCTTTACCCGTAAGCGCTTCCCAGAGGCACTGTATATACCGAACGCTGCGAATGAGATCTAGGATCTCGTGAGTGTTACAGAACCAATTTTACTTTTTTTTATTACAATTCTGCCAGTTTCTGAGCAGTTACAAAGTTTTGCAGTTGACTATGGCAACCTGCAAATTAGTACAATATACAATACAATTTGAATGACAGGCAAAAAATTTCAGTTTCGGGGTCCTGGTGACCTCCTGAGCCCTAAATGCTAAAAATTGCAAAAAAATAGCTGAAAATGCAATTTTTAGGTGGGTCTCCTTTTGCAAAAAATGTCTGGAATGAGAAAACAGACCAGATAGGAGAAATTTTTTTTTACCCTAAATTAGGGATTTCTCCGCTAAATTTAGTTAGTTGTAACTAAATTCAAAAAAGCCTGCTAAATTTAGCAGTTCCGCCAAAAAATCCGCCAGATGCAAAAGGAGAGTTTTTGAGTGTTTTTGGTGGGATTTGATCCTCAAACCTCTCACTCCCAAGGCACATGCACTAACCAACTTGCCCACTTGGGGCGCTTGGACTATGAAAGGAAGCAATTTGTATTTATTGACAAATAAATTGACTTACCTCTTGGAAAATGGATGCCACGTGGCGCATGCTGGTGAAGGGGCGTTTTTAGGGTTGTATTTTCCCAAAAAATGGATCTGAAGCTTTATTTTCTTTGTTCAGGCCGCATTTTATTGCTCAGGCCGCATTTTCTCCTTCCTTTGGCCACGTGTTTGAGTGTTTGGGCGCGTTTTTTTCTTGGGGCCGCACTTTACATTTGTCCTTTGGCCGCGTTTTTTTTTGCCGTGGGCGCGTTTTTTATTGACCTTGGGCTGTTTTTAATTGCCTTGGGCGCATTTTTTGCCTGGCCACGTTTTTTTGCCTGGGCTGCGTTTTTTTTAATGTTTGCTTGGGCCGTGGTTTTGAAATGGCGCGTGCTGATTGAAGGGCTGTTTTTTATTGCTCATCTAAACCTTCATTTTTTCTTGTGCAGGTCGCTTGGGGGGCAGAGAATGGCGTGGGCAAGCTCAAAAAAACACCTTTTTTAGCTTTTTTACTTGCATGCAGGCCGCGCATGGGACAGTCTAAGGCGCTGTTTTATGCTTGCTTGGCCGCTTTTTTCTCATGTACAGGCCGTGGGGGACAGAAAAGGGCTCGTGGAAGCTCTAAAAAACTGTTTTTTTCTTCCACTGTATAGGTTCCAGCTGGGCAAGAAAAACCTCTCCTTTTTTTTATTATTCTTTTGCTCTGTTTGATTCACTGCAGGTGCACAGACAGACCTCCAAAACAAGCAAAACAACCTCCAAATATAGTAAAACAAAACCCTTATTGGAAAAAATATATTATTTCCAATACCTGTAGCTAATTTTGCCTGGTGCTGAGTGCACCAGTGCAAAAAAAATTTGCCTTCCAAGTACCTGGAAGGAACAGGTGGATGTGGGGAAGGTAGGGATGGGGCTGGGAGTTTGCACGAGGCTGCACAGGCTCTCAAATGCTGCAAACACGTCTCCAATCTCCTCTCTCTCTGCTGCTCTCTCTTCCACACCTTCACAGGGCCAGAATTTCGCTCTGGTACCAAATGTTGATTGAGAAACAGGGACGGAAGCCTGTGTAGATTTTATTGATCTCAATCAGTAAAAAATTACAGAGGATGGGCTGCAATATTTATAGATATTGCACAGCCAAATACATCCGGGAAAATGAGTTGCACAGGTGCAACCAAAAACCAGAATAAACAAGCTTCCAATAACATCCGGGAAGCAAAATTACATAAAAAACAAATATATTGTTTAAAACAATATAACAATATGCATACAGACAAATATGGTTGATTAACCATATAACAATATAACTATTTAAAATTAATTAAATAATTAACCTATGCATAATTAAATAATAGGATAATAAAATTTATCCTAACATAGCATCTAAGAAAACTTATGTTTGCAGATATCTATGAACATTGCATCTAAAGAGTATTGGCTCTTATCTTTGGGATGATCAAAATTGACAGTTAGAAAGGATTCATAGGCACTTTTGAGATTGCTTAATCCTCTTGAGGGTTCTTTGTATGAGATCTGGAGTTTGGATGAACTTATATAATCTTCCTCATAGCTTTTACTCTTGAGAAAGGGTTCTTCAAGATTTTGATTTTCATTGTTATCTTCTTCAACTAAGTTGCTTAGGATTCATAACTTGTTCATCTTGTTCAACTAGTTGCTTAAATTCATTTTAGGCATTATTAATGACTTTAATTGGTTGAAAATCATTCTATCTGTACGCCATTGCTTTTTGGAAACAATTCAAGATTCTAGTCTTTCTAGTATGGTTCTCCTCATTTGGAGGATGTTTCCTAAAAGGAAAGGGAAGTGCCTTTCTCACTCCTACCACATTCTCTTTGGAATCTTGTTGAGTGATCTCCTCTGAATTGTCTAAAATTCTAGGAGGAGTTCTTTAAACTGATTTATTGAAGAATGTTAAATATCTTCTTCTTCTTCTTCTTTTGGTTATTGTTGTCATAAGATGCTTGAGAATATTGAGACGTTCTTCCTACTTTAATGATTTTGGTCAAGCTCAAGATTTAATGTTTCTTGATGCTTAACCAAGAGCTAACATCATATGTTGATACAAAACGACTTTCTATATTTTGTCCCATATATTTACACGTATAGTATGTCTTGTTGGGCATCATTTAACATAATGATAGTAAGAATTTTGAATCACCCATAGTGTTCCCCAATATCAAAGGATGTGGAAAATATTGATAACATATTAACTTGAGTAAAATCCTCCTAATCAGAGTCTTACTCTGAGTAGTAACTGTCTGATTCTTAACTAGAATTTAATATCCTTTATTTATGTAATTAAAAATATTATGAGTATTCTTCATCAAAACTATATAAAATAATCTGATACTTTTATAGCCTTGATCCAGAAGCTGAAGTAAAAATTATCATTCATAATATGATTAATAATTTGAGAAAAAAACATCAATTATGATTTCATTTAATATGTCCTTTTTTGGACACTTGTTAGCATAGTGCCTCACCCTCGCAAATAAAACAAATATGCTTCTTCTTTTTTATTCCTTGATATTTTCAAAAAAAAATATTCTTCTCACAAACTTCATGTCTAGGAGGTGAATCATTCCTGAAATATTTGTGTTTACGCAATGCTGCCTTCCCCTATCTATGTTATTGAAGAATATATTAGTGGATACACATCCAATTTTTATTTGTGCATTAGCCACAAACCTTGAAGGTATTGAACCAAAAGGATCGTTGTCTTGTAATGGCAAACTTGACACCTAGTGTTAATTTTGAGCTTTAATGACTACCTTTCTGTCAGCAATTTTATTGTTCACAAGCGAGCATTAATATCATTGTATGACTTGAAAATTAATGGATCCATTCTTATAAGTTCATACAAGCTTTTGTATGAAGAGCTTTCTTTGATTCAGTAGCAAAGATAGATGGAAAAGACTAAATAATTTATTTTCATAGTAGGATCATTATTTCCTACCATATTTAAAATATAATTTTTCATATAGCATTGGTACTGTTTAACATGTGTCATATCATAGATTCTAGCTTTCAAGACTAAATATGAAGTATTCTTGAACTTGTCATCATCAAGAGTACTAAGACATTCATTAATAACAACATTATAATTCATTAATTGTACCTAGGACTACATAGTTTCTTTAATTTATTAGATAAGGAATACCACCATTCTTCTACAATGACCGACGAATCCATCTAAATATTAGTTTTATCATAACAGATTCTTAATGTCAGAGATTGAGTTATTTGAGTATTGGACCTAGTAATCATGCCATGTAACATATTATCTTTATCTACGTCGGATTATTGCACTTAATTTGCTTTTTACCAACTAGGTTGATAGTTTGGGTGCAAATATTGTGTAGAGGTTTGGCATTTCCTATAGAGGCTTCACCAAGAGTATATCATACTTTTTGCATCTTCTGGTGTCAGTTATGCGAAATGAAAAGTAACATGGAATATTTTAGATGAGGGCAAGCTTGATCAAGGGTAAGTGCACAAAGATGGGGGACAAAAGGGGGTAAAAAGGGACTTACCTTTTTCCTAAAATCAATGAAACCTAAACTTCATCGAATAATTTGGCATGCCTATGCTCAAAATTTGACAAAGTGATAAGAATAAGTACCGTAGAGCTCGGAATCTAGTTTATAAACTACTAATTTTTTGAAAAATGGTTGAGATTAAGAGCTTTCAAATGTTTGTGCGCACACAAATGTATGTCTATTTTTTAGTAAAAAAGATAAGAACATATTGTGTGTGCACACCCGCCCCCCCCGCCCCCCCCCATTTTTTTGAGTTTCTATAAATTTTTTTTCTCAAATCCCTTTCAGTAGAAAGTTAGCTAAGACCATGTATGAGGTCCCACTAAATTTTCATAATTTATGGATGAATATATAAAAAGAAAGATTATATAATTCAAAGTGCACATATCCATAAAAATGAAATATTTGTGTGTGCACCCCCATAACTTTGAGAAAAAAAGTCATTTTTTAGTTTTTTTTTTTGAGTGCGTGTAGAATGGAGTTTAGAAAAAACCACATATTTTTTTTAATTTGGATGAAAAAATCGTAAATTGTGCACCAAAATGTATGCATAGGTTTTTGCAAGAAAACAAGGCACTAGTAAAAGAAATTATGGATGAAAGCCTTAAACTAATCATTTTTTCAATATTAGAAAGCTCATTATATTTGTCATCAAGGTAAAAACTAGGCTTGACATCGTAGTATAATCATTATTTTTAAATATTATGTTTTAATGCACGAGATATTGGGGTGCACACGTGAAATTTTGATGTTTTTATGTCAAACACGGTTTTAATCACGCAATACATAGTCCAAACCTCTGGTTTGGAAATCCAAAGCCTTTGGATTGGGTATTCCAAACCCCAACAAGATGAAATGTGAGCGCGCTATAACACGCCCGCTTCCTATTTTCCAATATGGAATATGTATATTTTGAGAGGGATAATGTGGAAAAACACATAGAAAATCATAACACAAGCGAGTTTTAACACTAACGCGTTCTAGCTTGGTAAACCCAAGCCATAACACGATCATGTTATAATGCAACCTATATTTTGCCTTTTCACTTTATAGCATGACTGAGCCATAACGCGAGCGCGTTATGGCAAAAATGGCCAAAAAAATAGATTTGTGTCCACTTTTTGGCCCCCCATCTTTGTGCATACGCCCTTGGTTTGGACTCATTGACTTTTTTAATTACATCAAAACAAGATATTTTTTTAGACCAATCAGGAACTTCTAGCAAGGTGGTTTGGTAAAAGAATGGGTTTCTTCAAGTTTATCATAAATATTTGAGGATAAGATCAACAAATTGTTAGTACTTTTTCAATATTACTATTTTGTTCAGAAGACTTTTGATGGAGGATTTGGATCTAGTTAGCAAGATGCTTATGACAGGTGGACAATTTAGATCCTATTTCTTTCCTGGTACCCTCAGTGATTTTTACTATAGGATTAGTATTTTCTACAATGCTTTTGGAAATTTCAAGAGGTAAGTTGAAAAGATTCAGCTACTCAGTTGAACAATATTCTCAACATAAGAGTTTTTTTAATAGGGTTGAATAATGGATTCAATAGAGGAAGATAATTTTTGAATAGTAGTATGAAGATCATCTACTTTATGATTAAGTAATGAGATAGAGGCTTTGAGCTCACCTTTGTTATAGAGCTCCATTGCCTTGAGGGTCTTTTCGATCTCCAAAGAGTTTCTTCATGCTTCTTTGAAGTTGCATGAACAACTTTTACGGCTTTGTTCATCTAATTGAGCATCTTTGAGGATTCAGAGGGCTCAATTTCTTTGTTGATTGTTCGTCTGGTACCAAAAAGTGGCTTTTTTACTTTCCATCTACAGAAGCAATCTACATATCTTCAAGAGGAGGGAAGATCTGAAGTATATCTCTCCATATTGACTTTAGAGATCATATTAATCACTGGACCATTTGTGGGATATATTGTTGTCTTATCATCTAGCTCACAATCTTGACACCATAAATAATTAGAATTGGGATCATGTATTAGACTGGTCATGACTACATAACAAAGATTTTTTCTTGTTTCTTTTGCTCTTTTGAAGGTTTCAGTAGAAAAATAAGAACTTGATCTAGAGGAAGAGGCTCTAGATAAAGTAGAAGAGTTTCTTTTTTAGTGGAAAGACAAGGAGATTCTATTACTGCTTTCAAAAACATTAGTGTCATTTTGAAATGAAGGTTGTCCTTGACTTAGAGACAAAGTCCATTTTGGACAATATTCCATTCTTTTTATGAACCTTTATATCAGCCCAAGAAATGAGTTGGTACTGGTTCTATCTTCATTTTATATTATGTGCAAAGAGACTCTAAACTAACATGGCTCACCATGTTGTAAGCCTGATATGGTCACAAATCGGGACCAATATTCGTTATGGAGCAAATTGAGTGACTTCTATGGCGAGAAGATGAAGCTGAGGAAGACCTAAGTTTTTTTATTGTACTGCATTAGATGCAAAGTTCCCAAATTAACAAGGTGATAAGATTTCCACTTATTGTTGCATTATATTTAGGACTGAATGGTTTCCCGAGAGGAGACATGAGTCAAGCTTCATATCAATACCAGATGTGGCAAGATGCAGACGCAATACTTTCTTTAAAAGATTATCTTTGTGAATACCTACAGGGTAATTTGGGAAAACCTCAAAAGACACAAGGACCATTATGCAAGACTAGTCTGGACTGCAACTAATAAAGAGTCCTTAAAACTATTATGTCTCCAATCTAATAAACAACACAAAATAGATGTGCATTGAGACCACGACGGAAAAGAGGGGTAAAACCAATTTGAACACACCCTATATGCACAAACTTATAAAACTTTTGAAGTTTTTAGAAAAGTAATATCCTTAGGATCTATTAGAAGAATATCATACTCATGCTTTATCTGTTTGAGAAACTTGTATGACAAATTCTCTAGTCCTAAATGCAAATGCAACATCTAAGTGGAAAGTAGACAACTTATCGTAGACTTGATTGTAAGAGATCTTGAGCAATCTCCATTCGGGAAGTGCAATGTCCCCATTTTTGAAGACCCTTAGCCTATACTTCCCCGTGGGCTTCGGGATGTTGCAAGGGCAACATTTTTATTAAAGAATGAAATATTATTGCTTGGAGCAATAATTATTTAATTATTTAATTATGAAGATTATTTAATATAATTCTCAAAATATAAAAAATTAAATGGGGAATTAATTAAATAAATATTTAGGTGGCTTTTTTTTAATAAAATCACCCTTTAAAAAGGGGACGCCACACCTAGGGAAAACAATTGTTTTTATTTAATAATTTCCCTCTCCTAGGGATTTCGAATTTTGTGCCTCCCTACTTATAAAAAGAGTGTTAGGATCATTATTATTATTATGTTATGATGAAGTTATTTTGATGCTCCATGCTTGGAGTTGGGATGCATGCCCATTGATGTTTCTCTCTCTCTTGCGTGGGAGGTGGTATTGAGCTGGTTTTGAGATTCAACTGAAGTATTTATTTGTGAGATCCATGTTTGTGGCTTTAGCGCGCATTGTGGTTAAATTTACAAGTGAAAATCTATATTTTCTACTGTAGCGACATCACTGTAGCAGCTAGTTTTTGGTTATCAAGTTGAAGTGTTTTGTGAGTGCTTTGCAAATCTGTTTGGTATATGATCTCTCTAAACCCTAGGCAACTTCTTCTATGATGTTTGTGGACTGTTTCTAGAGCATTCTTTGATGTGACTAGATCAAATTTATACATGTCTTTATGCCCTTGCTATAGCAATTTATTTTAGACAAGTTAGAGTCTTACAAATACTGCGAATTGAGTGATATTATTTTAATAACTCCAGTTACTATATTGGGTGTGTTTTTGGACGGATTTCAGATCTGGAATGAACTGATGTTCTTTCCTTCCTAACAGCGACTAGTTTGGGAGTAAATGCTAAATATTTTAATACATGTTTGAGCTTCTTTGGATATGTAAACTGTTAGTATTGCCGGTATAAGCTTGGCGTCAATAGTATGGTGTGCAAGCATTGATTTTTATATCAATTTCTATGCATATTGGGTGCCTCTAATGATTGAGTGAAATGACTGGATTTAATACATGATTTATTGCTGGTTTGAAGTCTCATGGGCAGCGAGCTACATGTGGCAAGCTGTTAACATACTTTGGTGACGGTGTTTGCATTTTATGTGGGTAATTTCTAAAATCTCCATTGCAGGATCTAACTGTGATTGGATTAGTACCTTGATGCATACCTGGCTGAGATTTATATGAGGACATTTTCGAGTGTGTTATTGCAGCTGAGTTGTGTTGGTTTAATACTTAATAACACCAATTTGTGTGATGTTATTTACAGTGATCTTTGGATGAATGTTCAACTCATATCTCTACATATTTATTTAACTAATGAGTTAAGGCCATTAAACCCTTGCCTTAGGGTTTATTGAGTCATTTACTCAACCGGTATAAATAGTTTGCTATTTTCAGTTGATTGATGCATTGAAAAGTTTGTTGTTTGCCTAATTTCCATTTGATTTCAGAAGTGGGATATTACAGGAAGTGGCTCTGTTTTTCTTCCTACAAATCTAATGCAAAGTTTACAATAAACATGTCAAGTAGACTAACTAGGTCTTCCTCAACTTCATCTTCTCGCGCGGGCAGAAGTCACTCTATTTGCTCCATTATGAATATCTGGTCCTGATTTGCGACTTACGATATCGGCTTAAAATTGTGCTCTTTGCAACTTACAAACGGTTCGTCTCTTTGGGCATAACAGTCGACCAGAGGACATAATGAAGATAGAAACTAACTAGTACAAAGCGTGATGAAGATATCAAGTATTGTTAAATCAAAATAAGAAATTGAGACACTGGAAGATAAAATTTAATTTATGTGATCAGATCTTTACAACCTACTCTGATACCAACCTTAAAGTACGAAGCAATACATAAAACACAAACATAGAACACTGACTATATTTAATTGAACCAATCACAGGGAGAAAAAGGCTAGGATTACATTAATATTAATATATTATTTGATAGTCTTTCAAAATTTATAATTTCATTCATCTTTTACATAAATATTTATATATTGTGTATCTTGTTTAAAGTTTATGATTTTTTATTTTATCAAAGTCACATCTAATATTTATTAAATTGTTTCGACCAAGTTCAAATCTAATCTAGAATATGTTTTGAGAGTATCATATGAATGCATGTTTCAGCACTATGCATTAAATACATTATGACTTTGTCTACAAATAATGGTAGAAGACCTCCGGACGTTTCTACAGCGATGTTAAATTTGACGGCCGTTTGCACGTCGTTTTCATTTTTGCCCGTGACTTTTTAGTTTGTATTTTTAAAAACCTATTATTAACTGCTGTTTTTTCGACTGCTTTTTTTCTATTCGCTTTTTCTGCATGCTGAATTGTCTTTAAATACTCAATAACAACTAAACCAAAACACAAATTACTCTATTTTGTTCAGACGCTTTTTAATATGGATCGTTTCAGCGGGTCCTATTCCGCAGCATGTTGCGATCATAATGGAAAAAGGTATACGAACATGAAAATGATGAAGCTTAAGGGTGAATTGAGGATATTTACCGTCTACACCTTCAGTATACAATAAATTTCAGAACCGTACACTGGACGAGGTCGAGACGCTCTGAAGTTGATGCACGATACGGCTCAACAACTTCCTTCTTTAGGAGATCTCGTTTTTCTTTGTGGGTATGTTAAGCTCCAATTTTGTGGCCCGATTCGTCGTTCAGAGATCTAATCAAGGCGGTTCTGAATTCAGAAATCTTACGTCATTTTTGACACGATAAATAGGAGATCGTTTGACTACGCGGAGGATTTGAGGCGTTAGTATAGAGAAAGCTGATATTTCTGAAAAGAAGATTAATGCGGAGGATATTGAGCGTCATTTGTATACGAAGAATTGTCCAGAGCCACTTTGACTGTTGATCAGGACTTTTGAGACCCTTTTCATTCTAGCTTTTACTTAGTCATTTTATTTTTATAAATCGGCCTGTTTCTGTTTGTCGGTTCCACTATTTTATTTGACCTAATGGAATTCACCCTTGATCCTTTATTTTGGGAAGGCATAGTTGCAAATGGATTGGATAACATAATGATTTAGTATTCATTATTTTGTTGTAACTAAAATTCCTTTACAAACATGATATGAAGGAAGTAGTCTAGTCTGGTATACATATGTTGCCCTTGATCACCTGACAACTTTAAACATTGTTGACTTCAAAGTTTAAGAAGCCATAAAAGGTAAAGCAAAATAAATCTTTTCTTGGACATAAAATAAGAACAAGGAATATTATGAAGATAAGAGATTTGAATTGTTTGGGAACGCCTAGTTTTAGTCAAAGAAATAGATGGAAAGAGGTGTAGGGCCAAGAACATTTTTGGGTTGATTTGTATTTTACATTGAATGCAAGGCTAAGTGGATACATGACAAACTTTGACAAGCAGGTAGAAGCACAAGTTGCAATTGAAATATGGAAACAATGATTTTCTTGGAATAGGCTAAAAGTATGCATGAATTCTTTTGTTGGATTTCCCACCTAAACTAGAATTGACACCCTCTAGCTTTGACAGGGTTAGAGGGTTGTCAATATTTTTGAAACACTTGGTTACCGTATAATGAATTTGCAAGAAGGAACCTTTTGAAATTTGGCATGATGATGCATATTTAGCCAACACTTTGTGTTGTTGTGGGGCTAAAAACATAGAGATGGGAAGAGTGATGAGTGGTACAACGATGCCATTGGGGCATGGTAAATAACATGACATATTGTACATGGCAGTGGTATATTGATACTTGCAGGGAATACCTTCAGTGCAAATGTTCTTTATTGGACACATGAATGAAGACTAAATAATTTCTATTTCCTTGGTTTTGCTATGACAAACATGTATAATGCACTCATTAGTAGGTAAGAAGGTGTTTAAGAGAGGTGTATGCAAATTTACCTACCTATAAGCGATCTCAGATGGAATTGAGAATGAATTATTCCTTACCTACAGACATTTCAAGTAAGTAACATGCATGTTAGGTAAGTGAAAATCTTTATTCGGTAAGATAGACTTATTTAAGGAAGAGGAAAACTGACCTACAACAAGGAGCTTTATGACGAAAACATCATTTTCTTCCCAGCAATGGTTTCATTAAAGATATCTTGTGTATACTACCTCCCCTCTTCGAGAATAAAAAATCTATGTGAGGATGATTAGCTAAGGGCCCCTGTATTATAATGTACATATTTAAACATGCATACATATGTGCAATCTAATGTATTCTACTCAACATTATAATAGATGCACATGTAAGGTCTGTAATTGGAAATGACTATTATGTAATAAGGTGCAATTGATGATCAAAACACATGTCCACCTAATGTTGACAAATGATTAGTTGTATAATTAGATGTAGGTGGTTTCAAGGTTGTTGTGGGTCCCAAATGATATATAAGCCAAATAGAGGATATTTTATGGGATTTATCTCTCCCATGTGATTGTTATTTGTGAATCAATAGAATGCATGGCAGCAGTATATCAAATCAAGAGCAATATGAGGAGTGGTGCACTTCCTCCTTGGGAGACATCTTGTTATGCTGAAGGCATTTCCCCTATAAGAAAGGGCTTTGCAGACATTCATGTCACTATGTTAAATTTGACAGCGGAAATAACGGTTTTGTTATTCTTGGCTTTAAGTGGAGTTATCCCTTTTTGTTTCTAGCTCATACATGATCTTATAGAAGAAGATAAGATCATATGTTCGATAGAATTTCTCATATTTTTGCATGAATCTCGAAAATAACATGTTACGTGGTTGGTATTCGGTGATCTTATCTAAAACAAGAGTAATTAAATTGTATTTTTAAGGTTGATGAGATGCATCTAAGATTTAAAAATTGCATGGCCATGCACAACGAGACGAGCTTCAATTATGTAGTTAAATTATGTTTTTCTTATGAATTATGTATCGGCAATAACAATGGCGATTGAATTATAAAAGCACTGGAAGCAAAGCAAACCGTATGTGAATTAGGGTCTGTGTAATCATGGCTACACCAAGTATTTTGCCTGGTAATTGTAATTGGCTTATATGTTTACTGCAACGATCTTTAGGGTCTATGTAACCATAGCTACACCAAGTATTTTGCATCTGGTAATTGTAATCGGCTTATATGTTTATTGTAACGAGCTTTAGAGTCTGTGCAATCATGGCTACACCAAGTATTTTGCAGCTGGTAATTGTAATTGGCTTATATGTTTACTACAACGGAGCTCAAACCATTCCAGATGAGGCTAAGAGTTACAGAGCATCGTTGATACGCAAATACTCCTCGTTGTCGCAGCTCCAAGTTTCATATCCCTTCTATAAGTAATCACACAAATTTGTTTGTAAAATTCTTCTAGATTTTCAGCGTAGTTGTTTGTTGTATCTATGTGCTATTTTTGGTTAATAATATCCGTGAAAAACATGTTATTAGTTATTATTCCCATGGTTATAGCTTTACAACTCTAGAAATGAAATGGCATAATTTTAGTATTGTTCACAAAGCTTGGAGTTATGCCTCTGGTAGTTATTATATGGTTCCTTCCATCTTCCTTGGAGTTTATTCGAACACCATGCTTCCCAGCCATTTCTGTTGTGAAAATCTAGACCAAGATATTTATGTTCTCCAGCCACATTTAGGAGAGTACTTGAACTGGAGTTTTGAAGTTTTGAAGTTGTTATTTCCATTGAAGAGGATCCTCAAGAGGTTTTCCAACTTCTTTAGGACTTGGATTCTTTCATCATTCCAAATCCTTACTTGCTTCTGAAGGCTGAACACATTAGGATATTTTATCTATTTGATTCTAATTTAAATCTCTAGAAGGGATTCCCTCAGCAAGAATGGCTACAATTTGACCTTTCGTTACCCTCAACAGTTCATTTGGGTTTTCTTCTTCTTTTCCTTATCTTTTCTCACCAGTGGAAATTTAGCTGATGCTTTCCTAGAACTAAGGATATATTTTGTATTGACTGATTTGATGCGGGAGGACTCTAATTTGGCAGACATGAAGCTGCAATGTGCCCATAGAAGTGATAGATGTAGCACTCTTACTATGGGCCAATTATTATTTGCTTTTTGCATGTAAATCCACTCAAATTGTCCATTTTTACACAAGACTAAGCACAAGTTAAGATCTTATATGTTGTGCCTTGACAGTTGCTATAGAGACACATATTTCTGGAATAAATCATAAAATAATTTACAATTTTGTAGATCTCTAATAACAGAGGGAAATTAATAATTAAGGAGTTTATCCACAATGGAGTCAAGTGTTAAAATTGGAGAGTAGGGATGGGAGACATGGAGCCATGTTACATGGAGAGTGTACCCTTCACCAAGTAAAAGCAGAGTATACCATGTAAACGTCCATTAGACCTTTTTATTTTGTCTTTGAAATTTTTATGGAGTGCGTAATAACTATCCCTCTAAATCAAATAACATATACCGTTCGGCGTTCACATTGCATTGTACACATGCGATTGCTAGATTAATTACTTTGAACTTAGTTTGAGTAGGATACAAACTGAATAACTGAAAAAATTCAACTTCATGATAACTGGATATACTGAAATGTCGAGGTTCCTTGTTGACATGAAAATCATTGAAAATACCGAAATCAAACCTACACCGGCCGAATAGCTAAACTATATATGAGTCTATTTCGAAAAAAAATATCAGAAAACACAGTATCGTGCAATTGAGAATGATTTTGGCCTTGACCTTTTTCGGTAAATATAACCCCCCTATATATCATGACTCCGCATTTATATTGACTTATATCTTTAAATGCATGTTGCATTTTCCATTCACATATTTTCCCCGGAAACAGAGAAGATTATAATTATAAAAATATGCATTGGTATTATTAGTTGCCCTCACTTAATGTAGTGAGTGAATTCATACCATGGAACCCAAATTCTAAAATTTAGCTTCGTTGGAGATCCATCTTGTTTGTATTTGATAGATTACAAGATTTCTTTTGACAGAGATTAACTGAACTTTTTAAGCAAGGAAAAGCGTAATTTAAATTCAAACATTTGCTCTAAGCCTGGCACCAATGAACGTGTTAGAAAATTAGCTGCCACCATGTCTGCGAACTGTACACAGAAACAGTCTTTGGATGTCAAACCATCTCCAAAATTTTGATATTGCCTTTAGAATTTGCAGCAACCAATGTTTGGGACTGCCCTCTCCAGCATACAGAAGATACAAACTGCCCACTATCATCATCTATCTTGAGATCATTCATGGTGTCCACACAGTTAAACTTGTAGCATGCAACCGGCATTGGAATTGATCTATGATACACAAATACCTGAAGACAACAAACTAATGCGAGTTACCAAATCATCCCTACAAAGCATAACTACGCAATTGTTTCCAAATCTTTCCCTAAATTGCAACACTGACAAAAACCCATTTGTAGCTGAAAGTTTTTCAGAGGGGAACCTTTGGCAGTTTATATGAACTAAAACAAGCAAAGATCATCTCTGAAACATGTGAATTCTTTTTCCACGTAACAAAAATTACAAGGTTAGATAAATGTTGTCAGATGACAAGAAGTGCAAATTAAGCTGTGACAACAGAATTAAGCTGGACAGTGTAAATGTTTGTTTGCAGAACTAACATAGAATTTCTTCAAAAAAAAAAATGGCATTAACCAAAAAAAGGAAAGTTAGAGATAGGCTGTAAAGTATGTGCTCAAGATAGCTTAGAATTGCCTTCTTATTAGAGTCATGGCCCGAACTTTCTGTAAATTTATAGAAAATTGTATCATCTAAGTTTTAGAATGTTTCCACATAAATAATATTAAAGAGAACCCATAAATATTAAGAATGAAATAATCTAGGAATTGGCCATCGGTACCCAGCGAATTATTATCTAACTATAAGCGAAAAAATCCTTATCGAGAAAGTAACGAGGAGAGGATCATAACATCAAAGAATCCAGATGTATGGAACAAAGTACCTCATTTGTTTCGAGAGAGGGGGGGCCGAGAGACGGGCTCGGCTCCCCCCAGATCGATCGGGGGGAGAGGCCCCCCTCTCTATTCTAATCTTATCTCGGTAGTCTCTCCCCCCCCCCTCTCTCACCCCCCCTCTCTCTATATGGGTGAGAGAGGGGGGGCGAGAGAGGGCTCGGCTCCCCGGGGGCCCTCTCTATTCTATCTTATCTCGGTATTCTCTATATCTTATCTATCTGGCGAGGGGCAGCCTAGACTATAGAGATCTAGCGGCCCCCACTCTCTATATAGATCTCCCGAGCATGCATAACTATAGACAGTCCCCCACTCTCTCTATATGGCCGAGTCATATATAGATAGGGGGAGGAGATCCAGCGCGGCTATATGGCACTCGACGTTTCTATATAGATAGGGCGGGAGGGGGAGAGGGAGAGCCCCTATCTATATACAACCCCTGGCAGTCCGGTAGGGCGGCCCTATCTACATATCTGATCATCCATCATCTATCTGCATCTATTCTCTACGTGATACGACTGAGCTGGCCCCCCCCCTCCATATAGAGAATTCTCTATGGCCCCTCTCTCTCCCCTATAGAGTTCAGGGGGGGGGGGCCGCTGGGATCAAAGCGAGAATCCCCCTCTATCTAGCCTATCTATATAGAAGAGATGGGGGATGGGGTCGGCGGCGGCCATACCATATACGAGTTTGCCCCACCCCGGCCAGGGGCAAGGTTGGCTATACGCTCCAGAGAGCGACTGCCCAGAGAGTCTAGATAGCGTTGCCCAGCCCATATATCTCTTCTTTCTATATATCTAGTAACTATATCTAGATAGGCGTCTAGAGAAGACCCTAGAACTCGGCTTGGGGCACTCCCCCGCCCGGCCTAACTCGGGTGGCCCCTATCCTATAGACTCGGCACCCTATAGATAATATATGGCGCTAGTCCCCTGGCACCCTATATACATATAGTGGCGCTCCTATCTCCTATCCCCTCTCCATATCTAGGGGGGAGGGGAGCCCTGTACGGTATACTCTATATGGATAGAAAGCCCATGGCCAATCCCATATAGTCTTAGATTCGCTACTCAAAGTTGGATAGGGTGGGCATCTACATACGTAACATGATGGACCACACTACAACTACACGTATAGTGAAGTGGACTATTCTCTGATCAATGATACTCGGACCCCATATCTATTCTCTATTGGGATTGGACGAAGGATAGTCGGCTAGGCTCAGGACTCAGCTGGGTTCTAGATCTATGGGGTAGGGGCGGCTATAGCGGAGAGGTCTAGGTCAATGACCTATCGTCGGCCCCACTCTATTATAGTTCCAGGGCGCCCGAATGGCTTAGGTCCCCCTACCCTATAGATAGATAGTCAACCACACCACAACCACTCATATAGATAGGGGTTCTTCTCCGTTCGACCGATACTACATGGCCGTTGGCCTCTTTCTCTCCATAGGGGCGGGCCCCCCATAGAACTCTAGGCGACCCCGCCCCGCCCCCCTAATGGATTGGATAGGACAATAATCTATCTATTATATGGGGCGCCCATATCTATATCTATCTGGGGCTATCTATATATATAGATATATAGATAGATATGGGGAGGGCCTCGGCATCCGACCGGGCATTCATGCTCTCTCCGCCCCACCCCCCCCTCTCTAGTTATATCTCGGCTCCATCTCTCTATACCCCACCCCTCTATAGAGAGATCTATCTGGCCCCTATATACTGAGGTTCATCTACCTTTCTAGAGAGCGGTGAGACGAATCGAACAGTGCCTATCTATATCTATATATGGCCGCATCTTTCACGACCCCCCCCCCCCCAGAGAATAGAGGGGAGATAGGGCCCCCCCTCTCTCTATCTGAGGGTATAGGGGCGAGGGGGAGGGCTATCTATATATATGGCTCGGCCTCCCGGGAGACCGGCAACGCCCAGGCGGGATAAATGAATGCCATATATGGATAGGATTTCTGCGAGCAGAAACGAACATAACATATTACGGTTCGGTTCGGTTTCGGTTCGGTTCGGTTCGGTTCGGTTCGGTTCGGTTTCGGTTCGGATAATAGGCGGCACGGGGCCATGAAGACATGTGTTCTATTGGCCATTACAACCTTTCATATGCCACGCACCCTTTATATCTATATATGGGCGATGGATCGAGGGAGACTCGACCCTCGGCACTCGGCCTCCTCCAGATAGATAGGCTTGGCCAGGGGCGACCCTATCTAATCTCTATCTATCGATCCGGCCATATCTAGAATCTATATAGGGGGGGGGGCCCTCCCTATGACGATATGGGGCCCCCATATAGTTATAGGCCCCAACTCCAAGTCTCAATGATTGGTCCGATAAGCCCGACTCTCTATATGGGGGAGCCGAGATAGAATAGAGAGGGGGGGGGCTCCCCAGATAGATATCTCTATTCTATCCATAGCTGAGCGGGGCTGGGATATCTGGATGAACCGGTGGGTTATGAACAGATATATAGATAGGAGGCGAACAGTGCCATATAGAATAGAGGCCGCATCTTTTGAACCGGTGGGACAGACCCCCGAACTATCTTATCTAGAGGGCAGGGCCCTATCTATATAAGGCGGAGGTGGCCCCCCAGATATCTTATAGTTCTAGATGGGGGAGGAAGGGCCCGGTATAGTATATAGATCTGGTCGGCACTCTATAGAGAGAGGTTTCGGCCATATATCTCATTTCCCGAGGGGGGAGGGAGCGTGGTATATATAGTTTAATTGGCCTCGTCTTATCGCCGGGGCCTAACCTTACTTTAGAGAGAGTGGGGAGCGCCCATCTAGAACCCATATATAGATAGGGCCTGCCATATATCTATAGGGGGGCACCGGGCAGTCGAGTGCCCCCCCCCCTCCATATGGATAATGAATCTATCTCTATCTATAGCCACCCACTCTCTATATAGAGTATATAGCCGACGGCCTACCCTACCCCTACTATATACAGCTTAGAGCTCATAGCTGGGGGAGAAGGGGCCCTATCTCTATCTATGGGCGGGAGAGGTCGAGATCATCCACCAGAGAGGGGTCGAGCATCTCACCCGCGTCCCATACCCCATACATATAGAGGGGAGGGGGGTCGAGGATGCATTCCAATTACGTATGCATTTATGCTTTGCTCGGGAGATATAAGATATATACAGTGGGCAGTGGGCAGTGGGCAGTGGGGGTGCCCCTATCTCCACTCGCTTCTCGATCCGACGCCCAAGCAAAAAGGAATGCGAGTGTCTCCCTCCCCCTCCGCCTATATATGGAGGGGCGGGGGAGTGCCCGCCCTCGATTCTCCCTATAGATTTCTATGGCAATCGAGCCCCCCCCCTATCTATATCTGGGGACCCCCCCCCCCCTACCCCCCCTATTATAGATTAGATCATAGATATGGCCGAGATCAAAATCTATAGGAGGGGGGCGCCATATCTGTATATAGGTGGCCCCCACCCCTTCCTATCTTATCTTAGAGTTCTAGATAGGGGACCTCGGCCTCCAGAGAACCTATAGATGGGCAGCCATATTCTATGATCTATATAGGGAGGGGGGGTTGCCCATATAGAGAGAGGGGGTCCTCCACCTCCTCTCTATATAGGGTAGGGGCGGGGAGTGCCCCACCCCATATAGAGAACTAGATAGGGGGCCCCCAATAGAGAATATAGATAGGGGGACCTCGACATTCATTCATTTAGAAATGGAGGGAATGCTTGACCGGCCCTATAGGAGATTGCGGGGGAACAGATAGAGCCGAGCCTACCATGCCCTAGAGTTCTATATGCTATATACTACCGCCGATCTGCCCCCCCCCTCTCTATATGGGCGAGATTGGCTTCCCCCCTCCCTATACTCTCCGGAGAAATAAAATGTGGTCGGCGGGAGGGCCCCCTCTCTCTAGACTTCCCCAATCTATGAGTCCCGGGCATAGCTCATTCCGGTGAGAGATAATAGGTCAGGGAGGGGTGGAGGGGGGGGGGGCCCATCTATCTAATCTCTATAGGAGGGGGGGGGGGGGGGGGGGTGCCGACTCTATTCTATATAGCCGATAGCCGCCCTCTCCCGATGGTCGGGACCATCCATTACATTCTATACGTGATATGACCGATGACTGGTTGTATCACGTATATAATAGATGGTGGCATCACTATCGGCATCACTCGACCAACCAGGCAGTGAGCGACAGCGCCCGAGCAAGCCAATACTAGTAATCATTTGATTTGGGTAGGGGGGTCGCGGAGCCGCCGACGGATAACGAATAGCGAGTAACGAATAATAGGTACCCAAACCCAATGCAGAGTGAGGCAGAGTTCGTGAGCCGTGTAATAGGCGACCATCTCGCGCGGTTCGGAGGGCACTTGAGCCGCAGCGCGTTGACCCCCTATCCAATTCCCGGGCCAATCCCCCTTCCGTACCACCAAAAATGGAGATTCTCGCCGAATCCGAGTTTGCTGCTCCAACCATTACCGAACTAATGCCTATTCCGTTTAGGTACTTTAGGTGCTTTCGTGGCGTATCATGTCAATCTCGTAGCGGATCAATTCCAACGAGCCTTTCAAACTAGTACTTTCCGGTAATCGACTCTATTGCTCTTTAAATAAACGCTGGTTGCCCGATCAAGTTTTCAATGACTTCATAGTCAGATCGTTCACGCGTTTCGGATACGAAGTCTCATTCGAAGCTTCAGACAAAGGTGCTATTGAGATATTGGGCCCTTATGGTATTTCGTACACATTCCGGCAATTGGCCAAGCGAATGAGTCAACTTCAAAGGGATTCGTCGTGCGAGGAGGCGTTACAACCCGTGGCCGCCTTGCCCCCTCACCCCTCTATTTATTCTATGGAGGGGGGGGGGGTGGCTCCTCCGTTGTGGGTAACCGGTAAACCCGACTCTACTCTCCTTCGGCGGAGATATAGATCTGGGGGGGCGTTAAGACCGGAGCTTTCTAGTAGTGCCAGCATGCAAGCAGGAATGCAAAGTGAATGAATTCCCCTCCTTCACGAGGCGACCCTAGCTATAAGATAGGGGAGCGGCCATCTAGCGGGGAGTCGCTGCGTAGTATGCCAGTCCCTATGGACAAGGGGCAAGTCATCGCGGGCGCAGGCAGCCCTCTACCATCCCATTGGCATTCTCTTCCCTATTCCATGCCGGGCCCCGGGTGATGCCTATATAGCCATCTCGGGGGGTGGATTACAAGACCCATATCCATTCGTCAGATATATAGAGATGGGTGCATCGTCCTCATTCCATTCTATATCTCGCTTGGATCTGGTCGTCAATCAATAGGACAGGCCTATTCTAGGGGTAGGGGCTTATCACCATTACTATTACTATACTAGTCCAGGGAGCGTAATTGCCAGAGCACGGGGGATAGTAATGATTTCGGCAGGAGCAGCCGGACGCTATAGCAAGCAGAAACTATAGAGAAGGGCCGAGCGAGCCTCTGGGATCCCTGTAAACATCCCCATGATGTGGCAGAGGGGGGATATCGGGGGAAGCAAGTGAGTGGAGATTCCCCCTGCGGAGAGCCGGATGAGGGGGACCTTCACGTCCGGTCGGAGGGCGGGGATATCCCGACCCTACTATCACTATGCCTTTGCAATGCCACTCGGTTTAACTCCACTTGCGACTTTTTTCCGTTATGTGGATCTTCTATCCCCTGGGTAGATAATCGATCGTCTTTCATTTCGATAGTGAGTAGTTTCTTCCCCGGGTAGCGGGGCAACCAACCGCGAGGGCGAGAAGCTATTCTGAAGGCTCCCCGATATTCTCCGGTTCGACTAAGGGAAGCATGCCGCTCGGCCGAGTGCCAACGCCATGGGGGGCGGGGGCAGCTAGATCTGATCTATATAGGTCTTGTCTGGGTCCAGATATAGATAGATACTCTCGCCCTATCTATAGTTCGGGGTGTGAGCGGAGCTAGTCTATATAGTTCAATTGGCGCCCGCCCGCATATAGATAAGAGATATCTATATATCTATATAGGGCAGACCAGACCCCCGGAGAAAAGAAAATAGAGGGCGGGCCATCTCTTCTTATACTATAGAGAGGCCATCTATCCCATCTCTCTATATGGGGGGGCCGGCCAACTAAACTATATACAGGCCATCCCATCTCTCTATATATCAGCCGCCCTACTATATATGGGGCGGACTCCTCTAGAGTCGGCCTATAGTATAGTCGGCACCCCCCCCCTGGTAAATTAGGGGGGATAGGGAGGCCTAGAACTCTATGGGGAAACCCTCTCCCTGTCGGTCGAGGGAGATAGATGGATAGGAGGCTCTCGACCGCCATCTATCTATCTATATAGGGGAGAGGGAGATAGATGGATAGGCTCGACCCCCCCTCTCTATTATATCTCGGCTCGGCGCGACCCGACGAAACCTGACAAAAGCAACTGAAAAGTGATTGCCCAACCGCCATCGTGCATGTGGAACAAAGTGAGTGCGGTGAGCGACAGCGGGCCCCCCCTCTCTCTATATGGGGGATATATAGGGAGTTCTCGATAGTAAGAGTTGATAGTCCCCCAATCAATGTTAACTCGATAGTAAGAGTTGATAGTCCCTATTGCTCAGTGCTCCTTCCTCGAATTCAGATGACTGATAGAATCTCCCCCCCGACCTCCTCTCGCGCATAAATGCCGTTCCGGTCCGAAGGTCATTTATCGACGGTAGCCACACCAACACCAGTACCAGCAAAGGGCGAGTCCCGAACCGAACGAACGCGGCCCTGCCCTGCCCTGCCCTGCCCTGCCCTATAATACATATGGCGGACGGATCAAAAACACAACAATAGGGCTCCCGATAGGCCCGCGTGATTGACTCCCGATGGCCCGGGGGTCCGTCAATAGAAAGAGATAGGGGGCGGGGGTCGTATACCGTTCTAGGATCGCCCCCCCCCTATATCTATATGGCGTCCCCATCATGCATAGAACAACGATTACGTAGATGATCAGATGATCTCGGCCCCCCCTCTCTCTGGGTATGCTCATGCTCCTCCCGGGTATCCGGTATCTCAAGTGGCATTTCGGGTCGTATCTGGAATTCTCATTGGATTGGCCCGGACGACTCCTGTCGTATCCGGGCGGGGCCCACTCACCGCGCACTCCCCGGCCCGGCCCTATTGTTTAGTTGCATATATCGCATAGGAAAGAAAGGCATCGGGACGGCTGCGGGACTCGAACCGCAGGTGAGCTTTGGAAATGATGATCCGGCGTATCTCTCCGGCGTATCTCCTCTATCCTATTATTCTCCATTCCGTACTCCCCAAGCGGAATGGTTTCACTGGTCTCGGCCCCCCCCTCCCCTCCCATGAACTATTCTTATCTTATCTATGGGGCCTCTCTTCACCCCGCGGCTCGTATGGAGTTAAAGGAGGATATTGATATTGAATGTCATGAAGCTCCATGCCCACTCCCCATCAATGAAATCATGGAAGAATATGTGGTGAGTAAAGTTGGGCAGTCGGTGCCTCCCGGCCGCCCCTCCCAAGGGCAAGGCCTTTC
>JAHRHJ020002474.1:0-11878 GCA_019776745.2 Taxus chinensis | reverse complement strand
ATGGTATATTCCGACCGCTACTGATTGTCCAATATTAACCCTAGTGCCATCATATAGTCTCATCCCCTTATGCTCCCCAAAAGGCATCGTTTGTTTCGTTAAAACAACAGAGCCGTTGGTTCGATGACAATCCTTCTTTGTACTTGACTAGCCATATGTGCTCCCGAGATCGTACCTTCCAATTGTTAGATTGTTCCTGAAAGGACCCTCTCTGATATACCAATTGTTGAGCACAAGACTAATACTGAGAGGTGGGATGAATCAGTATTACTGAAATTATATTTCAAACTTTAATACGTGAACTAGATTTCATAATCAACGAAGCATGTGAATATATCAAAATCAATAAGAACCAAAAAACTTAAATGCAAGTAGACGAGATCATCGTGGAAACCCTTTGGAGAAAACCACGGAAAAACTTCTTTCTTATATTATTTCTCAAAAATTTGTAGCACCACCCCTACTGGCGACACCAATCCCAAATACAGTTTTTGTAGGCACCAACCTACAGGAGCACCCACCCTTTTTGCTAAGCACCAACTCAGCAAGAGACCAACCGATCTCTTCCAATACGAGCAACCACCTTTCCTTACAAAATTGCTTTCCACTTTTGAACTTGTTTGCTTCCCTCAACGATAATGGAAAATTCTTCTTCTTACTTTCAGATTTGCTGTTCTAAAATCTGCCCTTACTCTTCCCCTCTTCTTCTTCTTTTTCCTTAAGTATTCAACTTGAATCCATGTTTATAGTCTCATATAATCTTCTTATATAGCCTTTCACTACCTTTCGAAAGGGCAATTACACAATTAAACCATCACCACCCTTTCATTAACATTAGTTTGGCCTTTATTTATTAATTTATTCTTTCTAAACAAATCGCTGCCCCCTTTGAATTTAATTAATAATCACACATAACTACTAGCTCCAAATAATTTAATTATCACCTAAACATTCAATGCGCCCTTAAGACTGAGTGCTGCTCCTACGCAAGTCGCGGCCCCAAGGCATAAATATGGTCTTCGATAAAAAAACGCGCTTTCTTCTCATCATGGTTGTCAAGATCTTCCTCTTTCTTGAATGCTGTTCGATTTACACAGATTATTGCTTGTATTTCTCCTATAACGGCGACCCCTTTTCACATATATAATATCTTGATGTCTGCTCTTTTTTGCCTACTCTATAGGTTGCTGGTTTATTTACCCGGTTGACATACTCAAATTCCATGAATATTCCGTTACTTTCTGACAGATTTCGTGTACCAGTTCCACACCTCTTTTGACTCAATGACAATATTTCCAACATTACGATACCCCCCTCTTTGTTTCCATCGTTTTCAATGAGGGTGAAAACCTATTTCTCCTCATCCCCCTCCACCTCATTTTTTCACCAATTAGGTGGTTAGCTTGTTTGCGTAACAACGGAATTGCCGAAGTGTCATAATAATCATGATTTCTAAACTGCTTGCAATCACAAAAGATCACCATATCATGTGACTCTTTGTTGCCCATTTAAACAAATGCAATGCACCATTTTAATATGTTAAGCAAAGCAAAATGGGAGTTGACACACAATCTGGAGGGTAAACTTGCACGCAATACAACAGGAAAAGCGTGGCATATTACATCATTTGGGTTTCTCATGATCGACTCAGAATTTTGCAGATATAGACCTTGGTGAATCGCTATTGATGTTAAGTTGATGACAACTGGATATGTTAGAACATGCGGAGAGAGAAGGAAAAAGAAAGAATAGAATGTTACAAAGAATGAAGTGAAGAGAAACCAGAATGCCCAATTATCATTGTGTGTCGTCATTTTATTTATTCGAAAGTGGTTGCAACGTGGTGAAGTAGTTCAACCGGTATTAGTCAACTTTAACTAAGATAACATAACGTTAACTAAGCTAATATTTGAATACCACTCTTAAGGCTAGTCTATAGAACATGTTGGACAAAGATTAAAATAACATCACCAAAACAAGACTACACATTCGTATAGCTTTCCCTTCTGAAAACATTGCTTTGACCAAATAGAACTCCATCATGTTGCCTCCCCAACCCTCGTAAAGGTGTAGTTCCCAAGCTGAATTCACGAGTTCCCCAATTCCACCTCCTTGAACTCCTGAATTATAGAATCTCCCGAATTGTTGGACAACCATCCATATTGAGCTACTCCTATAGTGTTCCATCAAGTTGTCTCATGACCCTCGTAAGGATAAATTCCCAAGATTCACAGACTATCGAAGTAACGGGGACCACATTATGCGAGTTTTACCTTACAGGGGTTCCTTCATGTTTCAAAGTGTTGTGATTCTTTTAATTAAAATACACATTCTCTCTGAGTGAGGTCATCAAGTCAGGATTGGTCGATTTCAACCTTGCTTCATTTGGTTATCTGGAAATTTCCTTCATCTTTTTCTTTTACGATCTTATCCGTCTCTTGAAACATATTGTCAATAACTTGATGATATAAACTTTCTTCATAATTCTTTATCATTGGCTCTAAGAGCAACACAGTCCATTTATGGCCAAATAAAAATCCCCAGTTTATGATTTGCAACATCAAATATTATTTATGTGCCCTAGATTTCGTATTTACTTGAAACACTGTCTTTCTCCTGAAATTCGCGACTGTTTTTGGTTCTTTGATGTCATGCATTGCCTTGCAACCAGACATGGTCTGTTTATTGACTTTCTTGTGAAACTCTTCATGACTGGTATTTTTTGTTTCGTAACTGCTATTTTCTATTTCATGATTGGAATCTTATGACTCGAGACTAATGGAGGCCCTCAATTTAATCTGTTGCAGGCCCTAGATTTAATTTTTCTTTGCAATTTTGTTGCCCTTTCGCGACTTTCTTTGTTCAAGTCTAAACCTTAAAAATCCTCTCACAACTTCTGTTCAGGCCTTTATATGACCGTATTTATTTAAAACGCGCCCTTGAAATATCCACGTTGTTTTTGTTTTGCCTCACGAATCGTTTGGCTCTTGATTGGCTGGATGGTAAATTAATTGTCTTTAATGTGTAATTGACCTTCACGTTCTTCTTGCGTGACGTGATTGGATTTGACTGAACTGAAATTAGGGTTTGGGGTGTGCACCATTGGTTTTGTACTGTTTGCCCTCGATATGTCCAGAATATGCCCTATATTTTTGAAAATCCTCACAAGAAAGTGAATTTGAGAATCCCAAATGTAAACTCAAAAATCTCACGAAAAAGCATAGTACCTAAAGTATTAGGGACGGGTAGTCGGAGGAACGGGTGTTCCAGGACGGCCAAAAAAATTTCGCAAATTTGGGGGACGGACCACGAAGTTACTACTTTTAAAAAATAAATAAAAATTAAGCTTTCAATTATTTAACTTTTTTTAATGACTTTAGGATTTTAAACTGTATTTAATGTATTTTAGGTATTTTTAAGATTATAATTTGATGTCCTTGGTAAAAATAACATCTTTTTAAAAGTAAAAATAGTATAAATTTTTGAAAGATTAAATTTTTTTTGGGAAAAGCCAAAGCGGAGTAGCGGGCTGGTAGAGGAAAATGAATATTTTACCTTTTCCCAAAAAGGTCAAAATGTTACTATTGTAAATATCTCCCCACCTGGGTAGATATAGACAAGCAGAAGAATATGGAAATCAAAGAAACTCAGAGCTCGATATTTATTGCGTCACCAAAGGTAAAGGGCACAGGTAAATGAGTTTTGACCACAAATATGGATGCGCCCATGGTGCAAGTAAAGGGCGCAGGTAAATGAGTGTCGACACAAATATGGATGCGCCCATGGCACAGGTAAAGGGCACAGGTAAATGAGTGTCGACACAAATATGGATGTGCCCATGGTGCAGGTAAGAGAGTATCGACACAAATATGGATGCGCCCATGGCACAGGTAAAGGGCGTAGGTAAATGAGTGTCGACACAAATGTGGATGTGCCTATGCCGCAGGTAAGAGAGTGTCAACACAAAAATGGATGCGCCCATGGTGCAGGTAAAAGGCGCACGACAGAAGGTGTTAACACGAAAATGGATGCGCCCATGGCACAGGTAAAAGGTGCAAAGCAAGAGAAGCATTGACATGGAAAAATTCATGCCTTATCACATGTAAGGGTATGTCGACATAAGGATGGATGCGCCTTGGCGCATCTTCAGGAGGCGCAACATTTTGAGCGCTGATAGGAAGCAGACCCTGGCGCAGATATTCAGATGGCCATAACTTTTCACAGGGAGCTCGGATTCATGCAAGGTTGGACTTTTCGGAAATCTTACGAGGTCCTCTATCCAACTACAACTGGATATCTTTGGTTGGGTTAGAACAAGTTCTTAAAATACAAAATACAGTTTTCCACTTTTTGGGTTTGTTAGGGTTCTCACCTACCACCATAATGAGATGAATTAAATGCAACCTTCCACCACTCCACAAGGTGTTGGTAAGAAAAATACAGCTCCAAACATGCAAGGACAGCCCAAACCACCTTCTAAGCCAGCTCAAATGCCAGCTATTGCTGCCCATAGCGCAAGAAAGGAATGTATAGGCCAAAGGACAGCGAAGAGATCTTTCGTCCCCATTTAGCATCATTGATAAAATGAAGAAGATGAATGTGAATATATCGATGTGGGAATATTTATCCATCCCAGGACAAAGAGATCTTCTACAAGCTGCCATTAAGAATTGGTCAACTTTGAACCAGTAGGCCCATATGCAAGAGAAGGTCCTCACAAATGCTGCTCAACCTGAAGGAAATCATGGAGGACAACAAGGTAAAGTTTTGAAACCCCCTCCAATCTATGTTTCATTAATCATCGGGGATAAATTAGTACACAATTGCATGATTGATTCAAGGGCAAGTAGTTCTGTCATGCCCAAGCAAATTGCTGATCAGCTGGGGTCTCCAATATGAAGTCATATCAAAGGGGGTAGTGCAATTGGATGGGACAGCAGTAGCAACGGTAGGAGTGATTAAAAATTTGAATCTTACCTTGCATGCATACCCCAACGTTACCATTTTGCAAGATGTTTCAGTGATAGATTTGCCACCACTCTTTGCTCTATGCTTATCAAGGGATTTCACAGCCAAAATTGGAGGCTACTTATCTGCTAATTGGTCACACATGTTGTTCAGAACAAGAAATGGTACTAAGGTCACAATCAGATCCGAACCAATTGCAAACTTTCATATTGAGCCTCATACTCCAAGCCAAATCAATGCCAACTATTCAGCATTTGATCAAGAAGATTATCCAAGCATAGATGAAGCTGACACCAAAGTTGGAAGCATTCCAGATTTGACTCTTGATGAATGGGCAAGCAAGGTACATGTTTTTGATCCCTACCAAGAAGTAGAAGAATCTGAACTAGGAGTCTATTGCATACGTGAAGAAAACTAGCCTATTCCTAGCATCACCAAACAAAACCATAAGGATGACAATGAGGTATGGAAATTATTTTTCGATGGATCAAGGAGTAGGCAAGGTGCAGGAGGAGGAGCTATGCTTGTTTCACCTCAAGGCATCAAATATTATTAAGCTTTCCATTTCCAATTTTCCTGTTCACACACAACACAGCTGAATACGAGGCATTGATTCACGGACTTCATTAGGTTAGGAAAAAGGGCATAAAGAACTTGCAAGTGTTCAGGGATAGCGAGCTGATCATCAATCAAGTCAGGGGACAACATGCTACAAAGAATGACCTACTGAAGAAACTACAAGAACAGGGTGTGGGACCTCGTTGAGGATTTTGAAGCTTTCAACATCATGTCCATACCCAGGAAGAAAAATGAAGCCGCGGATAGGCTCGCAGCAGTTGGATCAACGTTTGATGTGGTTGACAACATCAAAAGGGAAAAAACACAACCACATATCCATGTGATTGTGAGGCCAGCAGTTCCAGATAATAACACAAGCTGGTAGGTTTTTGAGAACGATCAACAGATCGTCAATTTCTTACAAGAAGAGGCTAAATTATCAGCTAGGCATCAAGACATATTAGAGCATCAATATGGGGATCAAGTAGTGCAGCTACAGACAAACAATCTTCCCAAGGGTTTAGTAACATTGGATTCTATCTTCAAACCCTAACGACCAGTTCCGTAAGGAAAAGGCTAACATACAGGTCAAGAGAGAAGATTCAGAGCCAATTCTGGTTGGAGAAGGAAAAAACACTTCAAATTGGTAAAGTGGCCACAGAGCAGGAGAAATCAAATTTCATACAGCTTTGCCAAGAATTTCTAGATGTCTTCACTTGGAGCTATGAAGACTTGAGAGGATTCAATCCAAATTTTGCACAACATACCATAGAGTTGGATCTAGATGCTAAGCCCAATAGGGAGAAGCAGAGACCAGTCAACCCTCACATTGAGCCTCTAATGAAGAAAGAGTTAAACAAGCTAATAGAGGCAAGCATTATATTTCCGATCAAGCACTCAAGCTGGGTTGCAAACTTGGTTCCGGTCAGGAAGAAGAGCAGAGAAATTAGGTTGTGCGTGGAATTCCGAGACCTCAACAGGGCATCTCTCAAAGACCATTACCCACTTCCTTCAATGGAACAAATATTGCAAGTGGTATTCCGGTTCGGAGAGATTCTCTCTCCTAGATGGCTACTCAGGGTATAATCAAATAATGATGAAATAAGATGACCAGTTTAAGACGGATTTCACCACCAAATGGGGCACCTATGCCTACAAGAAGATGCCATTTGGGCTATCAAATGTTGGAGCCACTTTCCAAAGGGCAATGGATATGGCATTCAAGGGGTTGATCAATAAAATAGTTCTGATATATCTTGACGACATCACTGTATTCTCCAAAAATGTAGCAGAGATCACCTTTTTCATTTGAGGTAGTTATTTCAGAGGTGTAGAAAATTTGGGGTATCATTGAATCCCAAAAAATGTATATTCTTGGCTCATGAGGGAAAACTTCTAGGCCATATTGTTTCAAAGGAGGGATTGTCGATTGACCTAGAAAGAGTTGAAGCAATTCGAGCGTTTGCCATTGCCAAGTCATAAGAAGGCTCTTCAAAGCTTCTTAGAAAGGATCAATTTTTTCCGCAGGTTTGTGCCAAATTTTGCCACTCTCGTGAAGCCAATAATGCTGATGTTGAAGAAGAGCATGGTATTTAAGTGGACAGCTGAAGGCAAGGCAAGTTTTGAGGCAATAAAAGAGGCTATATCTCAAGCTCCGACTCTCGTCAATCCAGACTTCTCCAAGGACTTCATGTTGTATTCCTTTGGTGGTGGAGACACAATTTCTGCAATCTTGGTACAGCAAAACAAAGAAGGATTAGAGCAATCAGTTGCTTTCTTCAGTCAAGGCCTAGAGGAATACGAAACAAGGTACTCTTTCATTGAAAAGCATGTCCTTGCAGTAATTATTACTTAAAGAAATTCAAGCACCTAGTATCAAACAACAAGATCCAATTATTGGTCTCTCATGCAGGAGTCAGGGACTTCCTTCTAAACAAGGATTTTGAATGAGAAATGTGCAGGATGGATCACTCATGTCATGGAATATGACATCAAAATTAAGGTCACTAAGCTGGTCCGTGGAAAGGGATTATGTGAACAACTAGCCTTAAGTCAACAAGTTGAAGCAGGTGATGAAAAAGAGACTGTCTTGGTATTACAGGGTGGTCAAGAATAGGAAAATGATGATGTGCCTACTCCTTGTTGGACTCAGAGTATGATACACTTCCTATAGACAGGCCTATGCCCTCCAGAAATGAGCAAAGCAAAGAGGAGATTACTTTAGATTACAAGCCATTCCATATGTGCTTGTTGATGGTGTTTTGCTCAAGAAAGACATCAATGGAGTTCTATTGAGGTGCATTGGGACAGGTCAAATTGAGAGGGTGTTACGAGATTTTCACGATGGAGATTCTGGAGGAAATTTCGCCCCATGAGTAACAGCTCTCAAGATAATGAAGGTAGGGTATTATTGGCCCATGGTGTTCAATGACTGCTATACATGGATAAGAAAGTGCAAGAAATGTGTACTCTTCACAGGCAAAGAAATTCTAGCAGCACTCCCATTGCACCCAATTTTGGTTGACCAACCATTTATGCAGTGGGGATTAGACTTCATTGGGGTCATAAATCCTAACTCAAGTTAAGGCCACAAGTGGATTCTCACGGGCAACGGACTACTTCACCAAGTGGACTAAAGCAGTAAGCACTCAAAGAAACAAATGAGTCTAACATACTAGACTTTTATGAAGGGATAGTGACTAGGTTCGGTGTACTAGCCACTATCATATCAGATAATGCATTGGCATTCATAGGTTCCAAGATTACAGAATGGGCTGTCAAGAATGGAATCTATTTGAGCACCTCTTCAAATTATTACCTGCAGGGTAATGGACAGGCAGAGTCCATGAACAAGAATTTGCTAAGAATCATTAGAAGGAATCTGGATGAAAACCAAAGGACATGGCATACCAAGCTAAAATCAGCATTATGGGCTGACAGGATAATGCCAAAGAGATCTACAGGTAATTCTCCCTACAAGTTGGTCTATGGGAAAGAGGCAGTATTGCCTATATCATTAGAATTGCCAGCATTGGAACTAATGAAGTAGTTGGAGTTGTCTGCGTTCGAACCAATGGAGACCAGGTATGCAGAGTTGATGGAATTGGAAGAAATAAGAGAACATGTAGTTCTGATGATTGAAAAGGATCAGGCCTTAGTAAAAATATGGTTTGATAAGAAGGCAAGAGCAAGGACCTTCCAGGAAGGGGACCTAGTTCTGAAATGGGATGCATATCGGGAAAAACCAGGAAGGAATTCCAAGTTTGATGCCATTTGGAGTGGTCCCTACATGGTCACGGGATGTAAAAGTAGTAATGCCTTCCAATTGTCTACATTGGATAGAGAGGAACTTCTGATTTCGGTTAACGGAATCTATCTTAAACATTGCTACTAAAAGGAAAAGGTTGCCCTTGTAAATATTAGCCTAGATTTCAATTCCTCTAAGTGCGTATGCACATTGTCTTGTTGTAGTTAGGTTTCAATTTCTCTAAGTGCTTTGGCACAGGGTTTTTTTGCTCTCAGGTTGAATTTCTATAGTTCAGCATGCTCTTGGAGAAGGAGTTGTGGTATCAGGCTCGGGATCAAAGATCAAGTTGGTTTCAAGTTATTGCTTATGACTCCATGCCCAATGGATTGCTAAAAGGTCACTGATCTTCTACCTAGCAGGCAGGTGATCCCGTTGAGTCGGAAAATTGTTGTAAATATCTCCCCCCCGGGTAGATATAGACAAGCAGAAGAATATGGAAATCAAAGAAACTCAGATCCCGATATTTATTGTGTCACCAAAGGTAAAGGGCGCAGGTAAATGAGTGTCGACACAAATATGGATGTGCCCATGGCGTAGGTAAAGGACACAGGTAAATGAGTGTCGACACAAATATGGATGCACCCATGGCGCAGGTAAGAGAGTGTCGACACAAATATGGATGCGCCCATGGCACAGGTAAAGGGCATAGGTAAATGAGTGTCGACAAAAATGTGGATGCGCCTATGGCGCAGGTAAGAGAGTGTCAACACAAAAATGGATGCGCCCATGGCGCAGGTAAAAGGTGCATGACAGAAGGTGTTAACACAAAAATGGATGTGCCCATGGCGCAGGTAAAAGGTGCAAATCAAGAAGTGTCGACATGGAAAAAATTTCACCTTGGCATGTAAGGGTATGTCGACATAAGGATGGATGCACCTAGGCGCATCTTCAGGGGGCGCAACATTTTGAGCGCTAACATGAAGCAGACCCTAGCATGAATATTCAGATGGCCATAACTTTTCATAGGGAGCTCAGATTCATGCAAGGTTGGACTTTTCGGAAATCTTACAAGGTCTTCTATCCAACTACGACTGGATATCTTTGGTTGGGTTAGAAAAATTTCTTTAAAATACAAAATACAGTTTGCCACTTTTTGGGTTTGCTAGGGTTCTCACCTACCACCATAATGAGATGAATTAAATGCAACCTAGAGGTGGTTGGGGTAGATTTGGAATCTCTCTCATTCTTCCTATAAACTATAAGGAGGGGCTTCTTTCTAAAGGTTGGACATTCTTGTTTTTCCCCTCCCTTCTTCTCTTTGGCAGGTGAATTTGTGGAGTTCAAACCTCCCATCTAAAACTGTAATGCAACTTTACCTCTTGGCATTTTGTAGTGAATTGTATCAAATATTTGGAGTAAATAATGCATGTCTGTGGATGATTTTCAACCCTCTCTATGTTCATTTTGCATCCTTCTGATCTTTCACTACAATTTGGTTATCTGTGCATGATATTGCATTACATTTTATTGGTTTGTGTTTATTGGCAAGACAGGTGTTCTTCATTCCTTGGTGCATCACCTTTGTTAGTCTAGGTTTTATTCTTATGCATCTTCTTACCCTGTCTCCTTGGCAAGTTAGATTAGGTTTTGAGTAAACCCTCTGCATTTTTACGTGTGCATCTGAATAGAGGAATAGGAACTGGCCTTCATCCGGAGAGCTTTTCCGATTTAGCAAGGTCCCACACTTGGGAAAAAGCTCCATGTTATGCAATCGCACTGAGACTCTCAACCCATCGAGTTGCAGACATTTAGGGGTGCTGTGATTCACCATCAACAGTTACAATGAGAGTCGCACACCCATTTCCAACCAGATTGTGCCATGTGTCCAGATCAAATTGGAGCAGCGGGACTGCAGAGGTAAATGAGATTTTGCACCATTTTGTAAAAAAGGTTAAAATGTCTAGAAATGCATCACGACCTCATTTCTAATCACAACTTACCACGTGTCCAAGTCAAAAAAGCAGAGTGGGGCTACGAGGAAATCTGTTCGAAAGTGCCACAACACAAAAATTCACGAAAATGAAAGGGGCTTCCCCCACGCTCACTCTAATCTTCTCCTTCCACGTGGATGGATCGATTTGAACATTTTAGCAGCAAATCAATAGTTCATATCAAAACTAGCAAATAAAATGAAATGTCTGTGTATTCACATAAATTGGTTTTCTGCCATGGTTTTTCTTTGCGATTGGATGATTTTGGAAGGGCACGAAAGATCAAATTTGTTTTGCAAAACATTTTGCTCACCTGGAGGAAGTTGAAACCACTTTTTCACGAGCTATTTGATGAGCTCTAGAAAACCATTGTCGGGTGGGGAATTCTAATATGTTGAGACTGTAATTTTGAGCCGAAAAATCAATAAAAGAGATTCTTTTTCTTTTTCCTCTATTTTCCTCTCTCCCTCTGCTCTGTTTTGTGAATCATTTCATCAAATAGAAGATAAGAAACTTTTTGTTCTTCAAAATGTAATTCTGAGAACTTTTTATGTCTGTGTGATTACACCTGGTAAAAACGGTGAATGATTATTCTCTGTAATTCATTTATCCAATGCAATTAGGGGTTCTCTCTTCAATCTCTTTTCCCTGAAAGTATTGCCTTCTTCTGCCTTTTCGTTCCCCTTCATTATTCTATTTTCTTATGCTGGTGTTTTTCCTTGGAGAAAACACATTTTCATATGTTAGAAGACCACATTTGATGAGAGTTAGAGATTTGTAAATAATCTTGTTTCTGGCTTTCAATAAGGGAACCTCTCCCATCAAAGAGGAGGGACTTGTTTGTCCCCTGGTTGTGGTTTCATCCCAAGTGCAAATTTGAAACCCAACAGTTTTGGCGACTCTAGTGGGGAAAGCTTTCAACAGATTCCTTTCTAATAAGAACAACAATTTGATCATTCCATTGATCTGGCGACTCTGAGATACCCACGTGGTTTTTATAGATCTCTAGAGTGAAGATTCTCGATTTCACTTCTAAACAACAAGTTTTTCCCCTCTTCCTCCAACAAGAAAACAACAAAGATATCTTCGTCAAAAAACTCCTATGAAGACAAAG
>JAHRHJ020002473.1:0-11882 GCA_019776745.2 Taxus chinensis | reverse complement strand
GACAAAGAAGCACCGAGGCGCTCCTGCCCTTTTGGATGCCCCTGACCCTCTTTGTCTTCCTCTTACTCTTTTTGGGTCTCTTTTAATTTTGGTCATCTTTTAAAACTTTGGTTCATCCTTTTAGTTGTCAATTACGAAATTCAAACAAGGGAATCATATATAACCATAGTTTATAGCATCTCAAATAGGGGGCAAGACAACTCACTAAGCATTATCTACCTCCCCTCAGCTACATCTAAAGGCAACCAGATCACTTAAAGGAATCATCTAGCACACTTTACAAGGGCAAAGGACTAGCTGGCATCAACTCTGCATACATAGCATAGGAGGGGGAAGTTCATTTTATTCCATGACACACATTCTATACATTGCTACATTCTAGATCTAGCCCGCTATCACTATGCAACTTGCACAAGGGAAACCTAGAGTATCACTTTACATAGAGACACATATAACTACATGGAGTCTTAAATGTAGTGCAGCACTCGATACTACGTTCACTCTTCGAGTGACCATCGGGGTAATTTTGACTCCACATTTTACATTTTTTATTATATTTGATGTGGTTTGTGGACATGTACAAGAAGACAATTGTTTTGCAGGTTACAAGTACAATCAACGATCTAGGAGTGAAGCTAGAGTGACAAAAGGAAACTAAAAGTGAAGCTCCTCCTACACAGAAAATGATAGAACCTAGGCACCTAATTGGAAACTATGCCCAAACAAGTCACTAGACTGGTGCTCCCCGTCCTCCTTCCTCCTTGGCACTTTTGTCATGTATATTACTGAGTCCTATAACTTCTCAGTGAGCCTTGACGACACTACTTACAGTTTATTTCAATAGTTCTCCTACCTAGATCATCTCCAAATTGTGTGAAATCATCTAAGTCACCCTCTCTCTCCCTCTTACTTATGGTTTCATATTATTTCTTACTTATTTTTTGTGCCTTATTGTATATTATCACTTGTATATCATTAAGTAGGGGTAAAAGTTCTTTGAAATTATCTTTAATACATTTTATTAAATCATTTTTTTGGGAACCCACCCCACATGTGACCAAACACTTGGATCTTTATTCTTCCTACTTTATCAGATCTTATTTCATGGATCCTCAAGTCTCCTTGTATTAATTACTTCAAATACACCCACCTTGCAAATGTGTTCTCCAAAAATCCCTAGGCATTATGCACCTCCCTCACAATACGCCACCTAAACAAGTAAGTTCCATTTTTTATCGTCATTTGACGACCCTATCAATCTTGATACCACCACCAATCAACTCACCTTAGAGTCAATTAAAAGCTTTCACCATACTTTTCAAGATAACTTTCAAGCGATTAAACCCACGATACATCCCTCAAATATGCATCCAAATCAAAGGTTGTTTCTCAGGCCCCATGTTGTTCTCTTCTTCTACACCCCCTCCTAATCCCTGTATACTACATTGCTCATACAAGTGAAGCCAAAGTATTAACCGCTACATCAACCTCTAACTTTTTGGACTCTAATTCTAAGCAATGTATATTCTTCCTACGATCCTCACTCACCCAGTTGAATCCACTTTCCACCTACTCATTACTACCCCCTTATCGGCTTCCAAATACAAAGGCCACCCCTTTTTTAATATCATATCTATGAATCATGGCAATGACTACTATGCTTCAAAACGAAGAATTGGGAACCTTGAGTATTAGAGTTTTATTTCGTTTGCTACATAACATTCTGCTAAATGCTCATCTCTAATTACTAAATCCCACTTGGTTTCCCAAATCTCCTCCCTCTATTTCTAATGAGCATCATGCCATACTTGTTAATGTTCCTTCTCTAGTAATTCAAGAGTTGTGTATTCAACCCAGTGTCATACCACCTTTAAAAATACTTACGCCATTACCTCCTCCTATCAAGTCCTATACAACATTACCAACTACAAATAAGAAACCGCCTATAAAAATACTTACCCCATTATCTCCTCCTATCAAGTCCTCTACAGTGTTACCAAATACAAATAAGCAACCACCTTAAAAAATAATTACCCCATTGCCTCCTCCTATCAAGTCATATGCAACATTATCAATCCCAAATCAAAAACCACCATCCAAGGAATCACAACCAGTTCACTTGACACAAGCTTTGATCCGTCACCTACTTGCCTTTCCTCCGTTAAGCCCAAAATCTGATATTGGTCATACTCTTGCTCCTACCTACCATTGTGACAACCATATGTTTTCTTATGACACATTTCAAACTCCGCCACCATGGCATGTTCCTTCTCATGTCAGCACATATATCTCCATTACTCACACACTTGGGGGTTTTAGCCTTCCTCCCCCATCTATCTCTCTCGGTATCACTCTTGGTTATCTCTAGTATCTACTTATAGTTTCTCTGTTGTACTTCACATTTTGTGCTCTGATAGAGTTACTAGCAGCTACTCGCATAATGTCGTGCTCATTATCGATGACACACTCTTGTTATATGGTTCATACTTGACTATTGAGGTGAAAATTCTTGAATGAACCTCGCATCCTTTTCTTCTAAGCTTCTTTTCTATACACTTTGTGCTCCATGATGAATATTTTCAAGCATTCTCACATCACTTTTGGTACACATATTTTACGTCCTATTTCCCCCAGTGTGCCTCTAGTTCCACATTTCATACTTGCCATTGAGTTTCCAATTCATCAAATGAACCTCACATCACCTACTCTTTCTTATTTTTATGGGTTTTCATGAACATATTCTCAAACACTATCACATATTTGGTATACAAATTGTACCATCATTTCACGCTCTTGTTATATGGTTCATTATTAACTATTGAGGGAGAATTTCTAAATGAGCCTCATTGCACGCTCATCCACTAGGGGGAAATGTGGCTCTCCTCCTTTTCACATCCTACACATTCTAGCACCATCATATGCACACCATCTACATTCTTGGTTGCATTTACTCTTGTTAGCTTATTCCTACTCATGTTACATTTATATTCGCCAGATTAGTTGGGATACTTATAAGTCATTGGTATTTTCTATATACACATGTCTGTTCACTTGGTATTTTGAGTTGAATGTGGGACCTTTAACATATTCAAACACGATGCATGATGCTTGACACTTCTCTTTACCAGTCCTACCGAGGATCCTAGGGCAATCTACCTTTACAAATCTCACACTCTACACATCACAAGTTCTATATTTACATTATTTATTACTTCTCATTACTGTCACTTTACCTTTCATTGATTTCTACACACTTTGGCATACTATTTATCTCACTAACATACTAACGGGTGCTTCATGTGTAGAATTTTGCTTGCACGATTACATACAACCATGGTTATCTATCAGGTTGTGTCGTGGTTATGGGGGTGCGACAACTCTGCCCTCTGTGCGTACTCATTATTTGTCTATGGTGCTCCAAGCTGAGTGTCTTGTGAAATTTTGATCGTGTCCCATGTAATGAAAATCCATTTCGGCAGGCACCTATTGTCCCTCATATTGGTTTATTATATTGCTTTCTAGTCAGCTAGCTATTATACCTAATCTTGTTCCTAGCTCCATCTGGTTTGTCATGTGCTTTGGTGTCCCACCATTCACATCCCCTACCCCCTATAGTCATCCATTATCAAATATGCATATTTTTATCCAGTCCTCTAATTTGGGTTGCCTTATCCTACTTTCGTCACATACACCCAAAATAAGGGGGGCATCATTCGGGTGAGCAAAGCACCCTTACAACAGCACAAATTTACATATCAGAGCATAAAAGTATAGATTTGGAAACAAAACATAGTCATAAAATGGCCCAGAATCATACTTGGGTCACAAACACAGACCATACACTAGCACCTAGATCAGACAGGAACGTGGGGGTATATGTCCCACTGGTGAAACTTGGTTTTGGGGCCAAATAGTCAATTTCTATATCCATCATAGTTTCCAGCAGTTCACATCATAGTTCTACAGTAGCAGTCACTTGACTCCAATTTGAGAATTATGTTTACATTTAGATTACATTCAGTTGAAACATTTACAATAGTTATGTGTCATCTGCAATGACACTTATTTGGGAAGCATTATGGATGGAGAGTAAAATAGACTTCTCTCCCCAACACTCTTCTCTTTGTGTGAGATCAACCAAAAAACTCACCCATTCGGAAACAATTTCAGCGGTATCTGCAAGAAAAAATAGGACAATTTTCTATCTTTTACTCTTTTATACATTAGGAACACACTTTCCTTTTACACACTTTTACTTACTTATACACATGTTAATTCAATTTTCTTTAAATGGGACTTTGATAATTTATTTCTTCTTTTGCCTGGTCCATCCTTATATGACCACAAGAAATAAACTCAAATCAACAAGCAAAAAACTCCGACACATACCTCTCCACCCCTAGGGTCTACCTCCCTTCCTAGTTACATGCTTCCCACTTTATGATCACTTCATCTTACTTTCCAATCGGATGTTATCAACTACACTCTTCTCTATAGGATCACAAGGTTTGCATATTCTATCTACTTTATGCTATCGAGTATTCACTCAATAGCATAAAGTGGGGGGGAAATATAGACACAAAATTTATGCACTTGGGTACGTTTTTAGGTCCTATAGCATACTAATATATACATGATTCCTAAGTAATAAAACTAGTGATTGACAACGTATTTTTGGCATTTTTCTTTTTTTTCTTATATTTTGTTGACTTACACACCTTACAAAAATATTTTGCCAGGGTTAACAAAAAAAACACCTGTTTTATTTATATTATTTTATGGCCCCCCCTCTCAAACACTAACACCATTTAGGACAGAAAAACATAGGACACTCTGTCCTTCGGGTGCTCCTAACCCTCTTTGCCTAACTCTTACTCTTTTTGGGTATCTTTTACTTTTGGTCAAATTTTACAACTTTTGGTCGGCCTTTTAGTTGTTAATTACGAAATTCAAACAAGGGAATCATATGTAAGTAGTTATAGCTCTCAAATAGGCGGGGGGCGGGGGGGGGGGGGGGGGGGGGGGGGGGGGGGGGGGTGGGGGGGGGTTTTGAGGGGGGGGGGGGGCGCTAAGCATTATCTACTATACTAAGCTGATCCAAAAGGAACAAGAGTATTTCAAAGGCATTCAACTAGCACACTCATACAAGGACAAGGGTTGCATCACTCTACATACACAGCATAGGATGGGGAAGCTTGTTATATTCTATCACACACATTTTATTCATTGTTACATTCTAAATCTAGCCCGCTATCATCATGCAACTTACACAAGGGAAACTTATAGCATCACTATACACACATACACATAAAACTACATAGATTTTTAAATGTAGTGCACCACTCGATACTAAGTTCACTCTTCGGGTGACCGTCGGGGTCATTCCAACTCCATATTTTACATTTTTTTAATTATATTTGATGTGATTTGTGGACATGTGTAGGTAGACAATTGTTTTGTAGGTTGCATGTATAATTGATGATCTAGGAGCGAAGCTAGAGTGACAGAAGGAAACTAACAACAAAGCTCCTCCTGCATAGAAAAGGACAAAACCTGAGAACCTGACTGGACACTAGTGCCCAAACAAGTCACTAGCACCTAGGTGTTCTCATCCTATTGTGGGTGCTTCTGTATTGTATATTCCTAAGTCCCAAAACTCTTAGTGAGCCTAAACGACACTACTTACAGTCTGTCTCAATAGTTCTCCTACCCATATCATCTCTAGATTGTGTGAAATCAGCTAAGTTGCCCTCTCCATCCTCTTGTTAGGGTTCATATATTTTGACATATGTTGGTCTTTACTAATATTATCATGGGTAATCATTAATTATAATAAATTTTCTCTAAAATAAGATTTATTACACTATATAAATCAACACAGAACTCATACAAATACATCACCCACAGACAATCCACACAGCTCTTTCACTCCTCATCCACCGATCATCTCAGTTGATTTCCTATCTCCACAGCTCCTTTGATCAGTATCAGCATGTTACTTCAGACAACCTAATCTTCGATTCAAAAATCTATTCCTGTCCATCTGCATCTATCCCACCTATGAACGAGTGTCATGTCAGTATCTTCCTTTTCACAACAAGCATCCATGCGCCTTTTCTCACAGTATGGTCATATCTCTTCTCAGTATATCCCACAACATCATGCCCCCTTGTCAACACTTATATTCCTATCCCCTATCAATACATCCAACCTTTATAACATTAGTCTATAAATACACTCAATCATAATCTCAGCAAGGTATTCATCCTCTCTCAACATATTCCATGACCATATCCACTTATATCAATAATCAAACCCTACACATATAATCAATCACTCCTTCTCAAACACACAACACCCATCATAAAAATCCCATGCAGGCATTTCTTAAGGTCATAATAGATAGCCTTGAAGCTGCCACTATGGGACCTAAGAGTAAACTTTCATACGAATAAATCTATAATGAACATATCAACCCATATGTTCCTTTCAAGGCATATCCTCCACACTTGGAGCTCCTTAAATTCATCAAATTTTACAGTAAGGAAGAAATGCACCAACATATTAGGGCCTTTTGTCATACATATTATCTTATTGCTCATGACCAAGATCTCATGTTGAGGATGTTCCCCATGTCCTTAGCTGGTCCTACCCTTGATTGGTACAACAGTATCCCGCAACATTCTCTTTTCTCATTTGTACAACTTGCACCATTGTTTTTAAAACACTTCTCCATCAATATCTCCCATAAAACCTCCATCATTGATCTTTATTTCATCAAACAATTTGAGGATGAATTCGTTGCCATTTTCATCACTAGATGGTGAGGGATTATCAACCAAGTCTCTTTCTCCCTTCCACAAAATAAGTTGATCGAGTTATTTTCTCAATCATATGCCAAACACATATCATCAACTCTTTAGATTCAATCCTTTCAAATATTTGATGAAGCCTTTACCATGGCTAAAAAACTAGAACCACGTGCCCTTGAGGATGTTAAGTTTAAACTGTGATCCAAGAAACCTAAACCTGAGTCCTCTTATAAACCTTCTTCTAATAAGGTCAAATATAAAGGGTTTGAAAATTCGGTTGTTCTAAAGACTACATCCAAAGGTCATTTAGACTCCTTATGATCCAAACCTCAACGTAAATACACACCTTTAGGGGAGTCCTATAGTGTTATCTTTGACAAAATTCTAATCATTTTTATGATTACACTCCCTCCCATCTGACCCATCGACATATCCACTTCCAAACCATCATGGTATAGGGACAACGATTACTTTAAATACCATCAAGTCTGAGGACTTGACATTGAAAAGTTTTTCTCATTTATAAACTTCCTGCAAGACCTTATCAACCAGGGTAAATTATAACTTGACAATCCAAACGCTCCTTTGATTCAAAACTTGGATGTGTTTAATCAACCTTTTCTGAATCATCCCCCAACCAGCAATCAACCTCAGGATAATGTCATAGCATCTCATCATAACATCAATATTGCCAACTAGTACTCACCCACATCTACAGCACCGACCGTTTCCATAGCTAGAATATCAACCAAATAACATCACTCCTAGGATTTCCCCACCACTGAGATCGGAATCTCATCTACATCGCAACAACTAGACACTACCACATCCACTAATATAGATCTTCCACCATAAAAGGAACCCTTCATCAAAATATTACATGGCTCCTTCCAAGACCATGTCATCTAACACAATCCCAAAATCTTGGTAATCTAACACAAAAATGTACACATCACCCACCTAGAAAAATGAAAATCTTGCAACACACTCACCAAACAAACACACAACAAGGTAACGTGTCCTTCCCTTTCATTTTGGGGCCTCACCATTCATCCAAATTTACGATCATTGTTTATCATCCAAATTTTAATGGTGACAGTCCAGGGTGTACGTGAACCTTATCACATGTGGGTTTCTAAACTCCTATTACTGTAGAGCCTCCAAAGGCTAGATTTTTACTAAGACACACATACAAACCTAATAAAACTAGAAAAATTGACTTCTGAGGTCCCACCGGGTGTGCCAAAAAATTTATCACCAAAAAACAACACCCTCTTAATTTCTTACATGTGAAGGGAATGGGCAATCATTTTTTTTGGTAAACATGGAATTATCTCAAGGTGTGGGACCAAGAAACTAAGATAATTCTCCAAATAATGTTGGTTCCTCTTCCTAATCTAATGCCAAAACTACTCCTACTGTTGGAAATACAACTATTTATCCTATCCTATGATTCCAAGGGACCAAAGAGAAGGAAAAAATCATGAAAATGAAGAAATCGTACACTAAGGGGGGTGATATCACCAGAAAAAGGGGGTGGAAATATCCTAGTGAGGGTGAAAGAAGAAAAGAAAATGGAGTGAGAGAGATCTGACAAATGTGACAACACTCCCAAGGTATCATTTTCAAAATAAAGTCTCATGAAAAAACACAACAACTTGAACATTGTAAATGAGAAAAAAAAATGCACAGAAAAAAACTACTACGAATGGAGCGTAAGGAACCATAAAATAAATGCCGGGTTGAGAGAAAAACACCAACACAAATTTTATCACTTCATAATGTTGCCAACTAGTACATTACATTGATGAAAGTAGATGCAAAATGCATTTTCAAGACCCAAGGTTATGGTTTTATCAATTTAAATTGACGGAAACCATTTTTTGATAGGATTTCTCATACCCAAAAAATATTCCATATACTTCTCAAATAATGAAAGTTTACATTAGATGAAGAAGATAAAGAAGAGAGAGAGAGAGAAGAGAGAGAGAGGAGAAGAGATAGAATCCTGAATTTCCCCTTCCACCCACCAACAAAAAAAATCATTCAATCGATATGAAAAAAGGCATGAGACCGACAAAAACTCATTCCCCCATGTCCTTTAGCTTGCTGGGAGAAGAAAAACTCCCATAATATATTAAATGTTGTCGTTGGCTTCTTGGAACTGTCATCTAGTGCTATAAGTGTTTTTGTGATTTTTCGCTCATCTACTCCCAGCAAAATTTTTTCGTTTTATTATTCCCCTGGTGGAGAGGAGGGGAATATATTTCACTGAAAGTCCACTTTGTAAAAAAAAAAGGAGCTTCCAGTTCAAAGTTTGGTCAGTTACTCTTCTCCAATTTACGGTGAATCGACTGGTAACCATTATTGCCTGCTTCACCCTCTCTGTGGGTTTCACACTTCTTTGCTTGAATTTTAACCTCATTTCTTATCAGTTAAGTTCCCGTGTATCCATGGCATACTCATCTTTCCCTCTCCTTTTGATTTTCTGAAGTGTTTTTACTTCAGAATTTCGGACCACCACTTGCTTAAAATAAGCTCGAATCACATCCTTTGCAACACTCACTCGTTGCCTTGTATTTCAGTTTATGGGAATACTCTACTTGGTATTGCTGCGCTTTGGTTTGAAGTAGGGCACATCAAAACCTAATACACTACTTTTTCCTTTAGTTTTAATGGGTTTTAAAGTTCGCACCGGTTCAAACCAAGCTTTACTTCTCATTCGCACCCCTTCATTATCCAAAAACACTACTTCTGGCATTTTGCCTTCTTGCAAGTTTTGTCTCCTGACTTTATCACATTTTTAAACCCACTAGTGCTTCAAGGAAAGGCCAGTCAGATGTCAATGTAACTCCTCTTTTCCTACCTGGCTTCATAGATTTTAAATTTCTTTTGCTTAGGTTTGTAAACCTACTGTGCTTTAAGTAGTAATGCCACGTCGCCATCCATGTGAAGCTCCCTTTCTCTTTCCCCATACGTTCCATGGTCTGAGGTTCTGTACATGGGGTGTTTTTAATGAATTGCTTATACTTTGAAAAAAGTTGCCTTTACAAACCCGCATTTACTTATTTTTAACCCTCTTTAGGGTGTTTGCGACTCATTATTACACTCCACGAAGTAGCTGACCATGAGCTCGTCAAGATACTTCAACTTTGCTCCTTTTGCACATTTTTTCCATTTCTCCCAACTTTAATGATTTGGATCTTTTTGGATCAAGGGTTTAGGAAAAAAGGGACAGTAAAGTAAAACCAAGCCAATTTCCTGGAGCTTTCAACATTATTTTTTACCAAGTTTTTGGCCAGTGATATTTGAACTGAAATAAAGGGAGAGCCTTACAAATGGTCCTACCCAATTCCCAATAATCAACCACAACTACATGAGTTTTTTCCATATTTTCCATTGAATCTCTGTCAATGCCCCCAAGTCCATTGTCAAGTTGTCAATTTTGCCCGGGGAGAAACGGATAACAGTATCATTGTTTACTGTATGTGTGAAAAGCACAAGGACTGAGGAGGGTTGGTAATAATCCTTTAGAAATTTTAATTCAATGTCCTTTTCTGTGTGAACCATCACACTAATTGTTGGAAAAATTTTCTTCCTTCCTAATAAATAAAATGAATAATAAACTAGTAATGAAAGTAACTAACAATTCATACTCATGAGGGTTATAGTACTTCAAACGTGATGTTTGGGATGGATAACCAGGTGCCAAGATAGTTGATCTTATGTATTTGATGACTTGTAAAATAGACAGACTAAAAAAAGAGGTGGATTAGATGGGCTATGTGGAGTTTCCCAACAAAGCGATCCCAAGACACGTGTTAATCAGTCCTTGGTGGATGTCAACAGCCCTCTCATTTTAAAGAAAGATATCAGTAAAGGATTGGATACCGATAGCTCTGCAAAAAACAGAAGTATTATGGAATCTAAGAATGTTTAAGATCTTAATCGAAAATATTATGTAGAAGAACTTTCAAATTAAATTTTACCTAGGCTAGGTCGGAGTGACCAAAATAATAGAGAGGCGAAATCGTGGTGATCTTGGGGGAGCGGATCTGGAATGTAATTGAAATATGCAAACCCTACAAGATCTGAATTGAAGTCAAAGGAGATTATGGCTGAGGATCAATCTGTGAAGGATTTAAAGGAGAAGAAACTCGGAAAATTGTAGAAAGACAAAGAGAATTGGAAGAGCCAGATTAGGAATCAAGGACCCCTAGTGTGGTGACTGGAGGGGTAACAAAAACTGAAGAGAGTTGGGTAAGGCCAATAAAAGGAGGGGAATGTATGGGACCTTGACAAGTAAGAGCTAGAAAAAGGATGTGTGTTGAGGGGAGAAGCTGTACGAGTTTGGAGAAATAGATATTGAACCTACGCAAGAACACCTTAGATGTAAGAAAAACATGATAATATGATAAAATATCACATAAATGACACCGCGAAGAGATGATAAATCTCACGAAGAATGATCATGAGTGATGTAAGCAAATTTGAAAAGGATCGATTGCGGGCGGTCTGTAAAGTATGAAGGAATGCTTTGGTACAAATTAAGTTCATAAGTCATGAGGAAGCTCTAAAAAATTTACATGCATTGCTTTCTCTTCTTAATGAACGATTAACTAGTTTTATAGGGTAGACGGGAGAATGGGTTGGGACGTACCGACTACGGGAAAATTTTCCTCCTAATGGGAGAGTTTGGTGTGGTTTTCTGGCATGATTTCCTATTTTTAGAGTTGGATAGTGTTGACCCTAAAAAACTAAGTACCTAAGCTGAAGCCTTGTGGCATGCAGGGAGAAAGAGTAGGAGTCGGATGCGAAGGCGACAGAAGGCACAGGTGAATAGAAGTATCTTAGATAGGCACAAAGCTCGTGCCAGGGAAAAATGGAGGCAGGACTTAGACGTTTTGGACGAACAGGAAAAACGACGCGATAGGGTGCGAACGAAAAATGGAGTCCAGATACCATGTGCTCAAGTTGTGTGAGACTTGCCAAATCAAGGAAAGGATGATTAGTTCCAGGGGCCATCAATACCGTATCTGAAGGGATAAGGACTTGAGTTTGTTAAGGATT
>JAHRHJ020002472.1:0-11896 GCA_019776745.2 Taxus chinensis | reverse complement strand
GAGGTAATTAATGGCATAGAAAAATTGATGATGTGGAAATATATGATTAGGGGATGGAAGTGATGTGGGGTGATGGGTTAGAAAGTAATAATTAGACCCGTGAGGAAAACAACGTGATGTGGCGAGATGAGAGAATTATTAAAGGAGATGATAAATATTAGGGGGGAGATGATGAGAAAAATCGGCTTATAGGGGAAGAGATGGAAGATGAGAGACTTAAAGAAGTGAAAACACTATGAAAAGTAAGACATTAAATAGAGATATATCTTTAAGACACGGCATATTGAACATATCTATGAGATACTTATGGAGGATCAGGAATGGCATGAGGAATATGAAACATCGACAGCTTGTAAAACAGCAGACAATAGCATAAGGGGAGACATTAGAGAGAAAAAACGAATTGACTTAGGAGGCTGTGGATGTGTTTTGTCAATTAGTCGTAGGAAAAGAGGTGACCAGTTTTAGAAATAAGGGATATAAATATCTGTAGAATAATCCCTCACATGGGAATCACAAATAGTAAAACTAATATGTAGAAAATATTAATAACTCTTAATAAAGTCACATAAAATAAAATAACACAACATAAAAGGACCAATTCATTTTAATATGGTTCACCAATTTGGGCTACGTCTTACCGAAAAGAATCCACTTACTCAGTTTTGTTTACAATCATTCTTCTCAAATACAGATACCACAGAATTTTGTTTGGAGCTAATGCTCAAACAGAACTCTACAGAATATCACACACCAAAATTCCAAACATCTATGTATGTTTACGTGTAATGCCTACCATATGCATTAAAACCATCTATACGTTTAGACAACTGCTAAGCAGCTTTACAAAATGTTGTATAAAACCATGGGCTAAGACCGTCTCATAAAACCCCTGCTTCAAGGCCAGACCAGCCACCGAACCCCGCAGACAAACTGTGGACAGTGTAAAGTACTCTTAGTCTACAGTCTTCAAACAATTCCACCTTGAAAAAGCGCTCCAAAAACACCCTAACAATCTCCCCACTTGAGAGACTTAGTTTTCCTTTGAGTAACGCTTCTTCAACCTCTCACTAAGTTTTCTGAAGATCACCACAAGCTAAACACAACTTCAACTTTTCCCTTTTGACCATCCTTGGTCTCTATTGTTGCTAGAGATTCTGACTGGTGTAATTTCGCTAGCTTCCAAATTTTCTTTCCTCCAAATCTATCTGATGCAAATGGTACCTTAACTGTATTGCTTTTGTCCTTAGAGTGGAAAGTAAAGTTCTTAGCTAGTTATAGCACTCTGACTATCACTATGAATTTCCTCCTCTCATCTCCCAACTCCTCAAGTAATTATGTAACCAAATCAATTTCTTTCTTGCCTCTGTGCAGACAACATACTCAAGCCTCTTGTGGTGAAAAAGCCACCAGCTTGTTAGTCATGAAATCAGCTCACTGCTATCACATCCTACAATGTAAAACATATCAACCTGTTTCCATGTTCCTCCCTTATGTCTACATCTCCACCATATCTGAATCATACATAACCATCACAAAGTGTGTCTTGATCCACTTTCGCACAAAAATTTTCCCCATGGTCCCTATCAAATGCGAAGGTTCCACTTTACCGCTGCCAATGATAATCTACCTGGATCACCATCAATCTACTAACACGCTCCAACTTCATGGGCCAATATCAGCCTAGTGCACACAATGTCATACATCAAACTAACAATGCTTGATGAGTAAACGGTACCTTGGACATAGGTTTCTCTCTTTCTTCTATCTTGGGACACTACTGCCCTTGATAACTTAAAATGGCCTGCAAAGGAGTGCCCAACCGGGTTGTCCTGCATATAAACCTCTCCAAGGACTTCTTCATGTCTCTTCCTAAGGATAAATTCAGCTTTCCTTCCTTCCTATCCCAAGATATACTCATACTTAAGGATTTGTTTGGTTGCACCCAATCCTTCATAGCAAAGATTCACTTAGTGCTTCTGAGTACTTTTATTTCCTGCATGTTTTTACCTGCACAACATGTTATCCACATACAGGACATAGGATAAATAACACCCATCCTCACATTTCTTGTATACATGTAATGGTCAGAATGACATCTAATATAACCGACTCCATAATGAAGCTCATCAAATTTATATATCAACATTAACCGGAGCTTGTTTTCAAGCCATACAAGCTTTCTCCGTTGGCACACCATCTCCTCTTTACCTTTGACATCATAGCCTCTAGTGGTGCATATATAGTTCCTCCTCAAATCACCATGGAGAACTGCAGCTATACGTTTCACGCTCTTCTAAGTGCAATCTTTGCTGTGCAACTAATCCTAGAACAGTTCTAATAAAGTCATTTTTACTACGGAGAAAAAATCTCATCAAAAATCTATACCTTTTCTATGCAAACCCCTTGACCACCAACCGGGCCTGTATCTTTCTTGCCTCCTTCTTCCGCTTTGACTCTGAACACCCACTGTTCTGTAATACTCTTTTTCCTCAGGAGCTTCACCCAATCCCCAATGTTGGTTCTCTCCATGAGAGCGATGCTCCTATCCATGGCTTTCTCCCATTTCTTCCTAGCATCTACCTGCATTGCTTCATCAAGCTCTCTATCTCTCCTCCGAATCAGGAGTATAAATAATAAAGAGAAGGAGAACAACCCTTCATGTTCTCTTCTTACACTAGGGAAGACCATCCTTAATATAGGAGTTCGGGTCATGTTGAGGAGGTCATGAACTGATTCATGTGTCACTTTCCATCCAGAAGATCCTCTACCACTGCAATTATTCTGATTCTTCCCTATTTCCCGCATTAAGACCATTATCCTAGATCAAATTGTTTTCTGCCTTAATACTCCAAAATTATATCCAAAAGTCATCGCCACCAGAACAAATGAAAGTAAAATGTTCTAATTAGCCTATAGTTGGTCCATAATCCTGTCTATCTGAAACAAACCACCTCCACAGCCAAAGACTCTAAGAAATGGGAAATGTAATCAACTTTCTACCATACCAAGCTCCTCAGGTATGCTTCAAATCCAAGGGCACTTGGGTGTTCCTTTGATTTTCAAGTACCCAACTGTGCTCACCGACTTCTTCCCAAAAAGAAGAGGCGTCCTGCATGTAACCATCATGCTCCTAGCACATTCAATTTATTGTCTATTACTCCTTTCTGACACCCCATTCTGCTGCGGAGTTCATGGAACTGTATTTTGCTGTGGGATTCATTCCTAGTGAGGAACAATAATAATCCAAATAATGATGCCCAATATTTCCTCCTTAGCTGACTTGAGACATTGTAGTTAAGACTGTTTCAGTCTCTACAAGGGCTTTCCATTTAAAAAAGTTTCAAATACACAGATTTGTTTTATAATATAAATAAACCAAACGTTCCTTGTGCATCATTAATAAACCAGAACATAATAACTTGAACTCCCAAGAGATGTACTTGAGGCTGGCCGCCACAACAATCCGAGTGCCACCAAATCTAACTTACTCTCTTCTTTGTAGGTCCAACCTGGAGAAACCCTACTCCATTATGTTTCCCATATATGGCAGTCCTAATTAGAAACTCCAAATCTGTTTCTGATATATCCATATAGATCTTTTTATGATCTCCATGGGGGGGGGGGGGCCCTTAGACATGTTGACCGTGAGCCTATCAGTGTCACAATGTTGTCTCTATTATGAAGCCACAAGAGTACAAACATTAGTGCTATATTTGTTATACAAGGTTCCACCTTCTTACCTCTTACCACCCACAAGAGAACATTGGTAACCTTCCAAGAGTACAAATGTAACTATCACAATACAAAACCATCACTTCCCAAATGCCCTGCCGATATCCAAATTTGTTTCATGTAGGCAATGTCTGACATCCTTCCACAGCCAAGTATTCCATTCTGCATCTTAACCTAAATAGAACCTTTCCAACTATGCTGCAAGGCTAATCTCACCAAGAAAAACATGCCCAAACTATCCTTGAAATAATGCAACAAAAGAATGCTTATGTGGAGTAGCATGAAAAAGAGCCCCCCGATCTAAACACAAGAGTTAGTAATAGTGTGCAAGAAAGAATCAAAGCATTTTGGGGGACATACATGACCAATTGCACCATTTTAATCTGGTTTTCTTCCTGTGTTCTTCTGTGTCCCGGAAGCTCCCAAAAAGTCTCTACATGCCCAGACTTTCACAATGGCAACATACTATCTTGCTTTTCGGATTTTGACCTTGCCCGATCCTTTGATTTTCCATGGATCCTCATTCTTCTGTATCCCTCTAGTTCCAATGTCAAAGCAGTCCCTGAATTAGAAGATTCACAAGAGAGGATTTTTTCTTCACATTTCCTCGCTTAGCATCAACCCTACAACAGTCCTCAAACTTTCGCAATTGAGTAGCTAGAACCAAGTTGCTTACCGCCATTACCAGCTATTCTGACTCTCAGGTAAAAGAGCACAAAACTAATTAAGCTACATTCTTCATCAAATTCTTTGAACCAGAGAATATTTACAACCATATAAATCATTTGAGATCTGCTCCTGATGAAGCATTCTCAGACATCTTCATTTACACAATTTTTTCATTAAAAGTATCTTATTAGAGGTTAGAGGGGTTTTTCCGTAAAAATTCCCTATAAATCCATCAGTTCTTTTGTAGATTTTCCTTGAAACATAAATAATACCGAAGATTGCAAGACACAACCAGAGTGTCCCAAGTGACTTTCTATCTAGCAAATCCCATTCTGCATCCATCATGCTTGAGGGTTTTTTCACCTTATCAGATAGCGAAATATAAAGATCCTTCTGATAAAGGTAACCTTCCACCTGCATCTTCCAAAGACTGAAATTATGCCCGTTGAATTTATCAACCCTAGATCTTCCCTCTATTGACAGCTCCCACTCAAATAAAATTTCCTGCTATTCCAACTTTTAGAAAACTAAAAACGGCTCTGATACCAATGTTAGGAAAATAGAGGATATTAAAATATGTGGGATAATCCCTCACAGAAATCGTAACAGTAGAAACATTAATATGCAAACAATTACAGATCTTAAATAAAAGTGCAGGAATAAAATAACACACACAAAGAGACAACTATTTAACGTGGTTCACCCAATTTGGGCTTACGTCACCAAGAATTGTTTGCTAAGATTTTATTACAACCCCACCACTCTCTCAATATAATACCCAGATCTATTTGGAGCTATGCTCAACAAACTTTATAAAATTCACACCCAAATTCAGAACACATTTGCAATGTTTATGTCAACCCTACCATATGCACAAAACCACATAAATAGGCAACTGCTTAAGAATTTTTACAATACTCGTGGGTACCAAAGCCATGGTCCAAAACTATCCCATAAACCTATGGGTCAAAAATCCCACCCATATAAGCAAGAACAAGTTTCCCAATATATCGAGCATGATTTTCAAGGCCAAATTGTTTTTATTACTCGGGGGATGTACCCCTGAACCCCTGCTACCGGGGGCCAGGGCCTAGCCCAACGTTGAACCTCGATGAGACAACTGTGGAAGAGTGGACAGCACTTTTAGTGTACAATATTCAACACTTTCTCACATGAAAACATGATCCACAACCTAACAATAGGTGGTACAGTGAGTGGGTAAGGAGGACAATGAGAAAATGTGAGAAAGGAGAGGAAAATAAGAGAAATGGTGCAAAGAGAGGGATTCAAGAGTGATGATATTATATTAAGAGTGGGAAGCATAAGGAATTTAAAAATAAGAAACAAATGAGGAGAAGTATGGGGTGAAAAAAGGGTGGAGAAGCTTAAGATGAATATAAGGACGAAGATGAGGATGAAAATATTGTTTACGTGAAAAATAAAAAGAATGGAGGATGAAGATAATAAATATATTGGCAGGGAATGATGTAGGATGGAGAGATTGGTAGGAAATCACAAAAATAGGTATAGGTGGGGAGAAATCAGAGAAGGAAAAAGAGAGTGAAAGAGGAAACAAAAGATGATGACGAAAGAATGTTAGGGTGAGCTTAAAAACAATTAGGGGTCGGTAACATGGCTGGAAATATGAGAGGATAAGAGAAGAAATAGACTGGTGATTAAATATGAGTCAAGTGAGGATACTTGAGAAGAGGAACACTAATGAACGATGAAGAGGAAGAGTATAAAGGGTAAGAAATTCAATAAATAAGATATGAGAAAATTTTCAGAGAATGGAATGGAGAGAGAAAGATGGTTTTGGGAAAATCAGGAGAAAGGAAAACAGTCAAAAGGAGGGTGATCAAGTAGGATTCATAGGCTAAATATGGTGGACATATCTGATGATTATTATCAGGATCTACTCACGGTAAATTTTAAGGTTCCCTCAAAAAACATAAAAATTATTAGGAAATTTTTGAAAAACCACTTTTGAAAGTAAGGTGAATCATAGGAAAAAATGTTCCATGGGGATGGAATTTTTTTTGCAAAATTTAGGGAAAGGTGTCTATGGCTGTAGTAATAGAATTATGTATACTATCGACCGATGACATGAAAAATGCTATTGTCTGATAGCATTATGTATACTACCGACTGGTATCATTCTACATACTACCAACACTGGTGCACATTCTCCATGCTACCTGGGGCAATAGCATTTTGTATGTTACCGACCAGTAGTATTGTCCATGCTATCGACTAGTAGCACTTCACATATTACCATTTAGTAGCATCCTAGATGTTACTAGCTGGTAGCATTCTATATGTTACCGGTCAGTAGCAAGGAAAATAGTACCAAGTGATAGTGCTCTCCCCATTTCCCTATATAAATACACCCCATCTATTCATTTAAACTTTACACAATCACTTATCCAAACTGGAAAAACCTACAACAAATGAGAAACCAGCCTCTACCATCCACTGACACCTAACATGCCAGCCTAAAAAGGAAGTCATCTCAAAACAAGAATTTATGGCCCCTCATCTCCAAATTTCAAATATGAAGGAACAGTTGTATTCCATTCATTGCAAAAATGCCAAGAAATAAGGTATTTCCAAAGTGCCCATGAGCCCATAGACACAACCAAAAATTTGTAAGTTTTCTTTTAAGATCCTTGTATTTTCTTAATTATACACTATAATGCTCCTTCAACCCTTCCTTCATCATTCTTGTTTGTGTATCGTCTAGATTTGATGTAGTTGTGTGTCCTATCGTTGTGAGGCAACTATATTGAATCTCTCACAGAGAGATAGAACCAAACTCATCGTAATCACTTCCTCTCCATCCCTCGATGATTATTAGTGTCTGATAGTGTAATAATGTTTTTAAATATGATAAATGTAAAAAAATAAAAATGTTTTTTTAATTTGGATATGTACCAAAAAACAAAAATAAATAAATAAGTAAAACAAACAAATAAAACAATTTGATAACTTGTGATTCTTGGTCAACATGTATTGGCAGGAAGAAAGTCATGTTTTGGGGCTTGAGGAAGGCACTTTAGATAAGCACACATATCTGGAAAAAGGTCCTTTGGACTGTAATGGCATCTCACATTGGGATTTTCAAAAAGGAAGGAGAACCTTCAAGCAAAATGCAATTTGACAACCTGTAAAACAAAATTCCCATAACTCTGACAAGCATTGTTTATCCCATCTACTATGTTTGTGCCAAAATAAGGAGTTGGAGATAGGGCATGGATGCACATTAAAGCATAATCAGTTAAATGTTTTAATAGTTTCCAAAAGTAAGAATATTGTAGGCGACATTGTGCAAGGTGTTGGAGAGGGGGGGTTTTTCAATAAATCGGACACAGCAATATATAATCCAGAAAAGCTCTAAACATTTAACATTATTTTGTACAAATTAAACATTTGTGACATTGGGTGGATTTGGTTGCTTCTTGGCATGACTACTGCTAGAAATTTGAATCATGCAAAGGAAGTGAGAAGTTTATCTTTTTTGTCCAGAATTTAGGAAAGTTTATCATTATTTTTCTGTGGTAAAATGATGCATGTGTGTGGAGGAGGATTTAGATTCTTTAGGGACCTGCATCATTTCATTATCAATGGAAAAATACCCATAATAGGCCTTTGATCTACTAAAGGGTTACCATAATTTTGCTTATTTCTTATTACCTTGTCACCAAATTTAGGATGAAAAAATATGACTGCTATAAGGGAACTATGTGTGGATGTATTTTCTTGAATGCTTGAGTATGTTAAGGAAAATGGTTTATTGGGGAAGATTTCAGCAACTCTCTTTGTTATGTGTTGGAAATGGGATTTTGGTTGTATATGTTTAATAGTTGTGATGCCCAACAAGGATTGGAGATAGTTTAGGGGATACTTTTCTTTTCTATAATTCCCTCAAAGAAATGGGGGTTAACAAATGGATTAAGATTTTTTAATATGCACAAAATGTTTTTATTTATTTAACTTGGGATTTATTATTACAATGAAAATGCGTTGTTGTAATCGTAAGCCAATGTAGCCTTACTAAAGAAAACATTTATTGGTGCATGGTAAGATGTGAGCTTGGGATATGTATGGACCACCATGAAAAACATCTAATGGAAGGGGATTATCATGATCAGTTGCAGTAAATTTGAGTGTGGATTGTGTGGCTTGATATGTTAAAATTGGAGAGAGCACATAATGCACAATGGGAGATTTGAATGTTCAAAAAATGCCCAACTACACTTGTATGGAATGTAATGGCATTACGTTGCATAAAATGGGAACTTTGGTGAACTTGATTCTTATTGGAAAGATGCTCTCAAACTCAATTTGGAAATATGAAGTATATTTATTAGCTGTAAATTCAAAATTTGGAATCACACCTGAGGATTGTGAGAACGACATGACAAATGGGCATCAGAAAAATATTTGGTCTACCCCCTCAGAGTGTGTGCAGCTGGACTCGTGAACACCCGTACCCTAAGGCCTGCTCACATTAACATGCATGGTTTTCTCTCTATTTCTAACATGTTTTCGTATTTATAAATTTATCCCTTTAAGGGGTCAGTAGTTAGAAATTAACATAAAGAAAAATTATAAAAGCTTTGGGATATAAAATTGGAAATGTGTTGTAGCTTCAAAACATTAAATTTTCTTTATTTTTTGTACATTTAAAGGAAGTATATTGAGTGTTAGTATCGCTTGGTAAGTCAATTCCTATAACAATAGGAAACTTAGATAAATGGATTACGATAACGAAAACCTCCAAACGAAGAAAAATTTGAACTTGATACTTCATGATAATTTATTGCACTCTTTGAAAACTTAATAAAACACAATTTTTTTTAGACGTAACTCGCAAAACACCCCCTCCAAATCCCATGACCATAGAAGATGTGCTTAAATATGTTAACTAGTAATGTGGGATGCCACATCAACCCATAAAATTATTATAGATAGTCATTTGACAAATTTTTGTCACATGTTAAGGTGTGCCCATTAGGTCAATATCTCAGCGTTGGACAACTGTTAGTAGTTAAGAATTCCATTTGGTTTTGGCTCACGCATTTTGGTACATCAATCAAAGTTTTGTCACCTCATACCTCTAGTATTTCTTGAGGAAAATCATATTTAAACTTTATTTTCAATAAAATTACCTTGGAATTTCATGTTTATAAGGGGGTTTGTAGGCATTCAAGGTCATTCGATGACGAGATAAGCTGAACGTACGCATGATCATGACGAGTAGCTCTAGAGAAGTGAATGCCATTTGAACCCTAGTTGTCAGATCCTAGTTCCAGTAAACTTCTTGGTCCTCCCTATAGATAGGAGAATTAGAGGAAACTTTACTCTTGGTGAGTTTGAGTTCAGGAAAAATGGTTTTTTGAAATCTAGTTTCTAGGGCATTTGTGCTAAATTGGACGTTCCTATAAATTTTTTGCAATATTAGAAAACTATCGCAGAACCTTCTCTTAGCCAAATAACTATTGGAAAGTATATCAACACTATTACATGACCCTATAGAGCTCATTTATGTTTCTTGTTTGGTCAAACTAGCTTGTGGTTAATATGGTGTTTTTCTCTCTTCTCCCTTTTATCTCTCTAGTTTATAATGAAAGGAAATTACATCTGTGATTTTTACTCTCTTTCATTTTGTACTAGTGTTGTAAACTCTTATGTAAATGGAAAATTTTATCTATGTGAAAAAATGTTAGTTGTAGGGGAACACCATTTCAATGTCCTTTTCACTGACCATGTTTACACTAACTTGGTAGGTTATAGGTAGTGTAAGTAGGATTAAAATGGATGTTGAAAATCTAAGTTTAATGTTTATTATTGAAGATGTGTAATCAAGATGGAATTAGAATAGTTATTCTATTTTAGAAATAGTACATGTTGTATTATTAAAGAAAAAGAAGAGTTCCTTTCATTGTGTACATGTGTTAAATAAAGTGATGGTGAAATTTTACTTGTAACCTTACAATTCAACTGTATTGTAGAATGGTGTATTTAGTTAATTATGGTTGAAATCCTCATAATTTTGTATATTGGTATGGTAGTAAGCTAAAACTTGCGAAGTATTTTTGTCGTAAGTATGCAAAGAAAAAGGTTGGTCATTGATAGTATGAATTGTGATGGTTCCTTGAAACCTTTTCAGAACCTTTCCCACCTTGAATAAGAAATCATGTGTTTCCAACATAACTTAGTTAGTGCACCTATCATCTTGCATATAATGTTTAATAGTAGTTGGTATATAGGAAGGCTAATATTTAATTTATAGATGTTGCAATGACTTTTGATATGTAGTTGTCATGTTTTTCTTATAATGTACTCAAATCGTGTTTCCTTGATAAAATAGCTATGGTTAACTCTTCCTCTTCCCAAGGTAAAATATGTTATCTCTAGGTTATTTGGACATCTCGGTCATACACGAGAGGGAGAATTTATTAATAGGGAAAGTGGTTATTCCATTAAAGGGTGCTATAAATTTCCATTTATTATAAGTGTGCATGGTTATCTTAATTTCCACTTTTTTATAAAAAAATTATTCCCTACCCACCATGGCCATGAACAAAATCCCAACCTACACAAAATAAACAATTTTCAATTATGGAGAAGGATGGTGGTGGGTTATAGGGTTGTGAGAAAAAAATTAATATTCATATAAAGTTTAGAACAAGAAACTATGGGTGAAGAGTTAATCATAAGGGCCTTTTGTCTCTTCAAACAATTGATAAATGACAACCATTAGGTGTGAAACCTTCAAGAGGTTAGAATACCATTTATGCTCTACTACTCACCCATGGTAGGGTCACGTTCCTTTTGAATCAAGATAGATTATCCTCTAGACCTTTTAATAGGAATTTCAGTGGATGAAGCCTCAATGTATATTATGTACCACTTGGAATAGTGCCCTAGGGAAACCTTACATCGCTATATGTGGATTTTCTTCTCTTGTAATATGTCTTCTAATGCTTGGGTGGTAAAATATTAATGAAACAAACTTCTTGTGTGGGACTATGCCCTTTGGAAATCCTAAATATCTAAATGGGAAATGAAAGCTTCATCTCTTTGCATTCGTCTTTTAAACAATGTTAAAGGGTGACTTGACTACACAATGTGTTGGTTTGAAAATTTTTCGTTGAAGAAACAATCAATAGTTCAGGGGACTACAGTCCCTCCTCTTTAATTGTGAGGTTCCCTTATTGAGCTAAAAACTTGGAACTCTAAAATATCTACAAATGTACAAAATAATTAGTTTGGAATGAGGATACTGGTGAACATGAATGACCTCATGATTCTCAATACAAAAAATAGATTAAAAAACTAAGAGTAGAAGCATTACAACGGTAAGTTTGTGGAAAGATACATTAATTAGAGAAACATAGTTACAACTAACTAATCAATTGAGGATATACATATCCTCCTTGTTTTTACAAGATTACCATCTGAATTTATGAATGAAATGGAGAAGAAA
>JAHRHJ020002470.1:0-11901 GCA_019776745.2 Taxus chinensis | reverse complement strand
GGTTTTTTTATGTGGGGGCTTGTAGTGCAACTTTTAGTAGATAATTCCTATGTCTTGGTAAGATTGTAGGAGATATTGAAGTTCTTGTAAGTCTAGACATGCCTTGGCTCTCAAGCACCAATCTCCTAGTTATCGTTGTGCATCATTTTGACAATTGCTTGCTTAATTAGCTCCACAACAAAAGATTACACTTATTTAAAATATTTTTAGGACGGGCTGTTTTCACAAACTCATTCATTACACTTGTTCCAATCAATTGTACAATGACAATCACTAATCTAACTATTTTCTTCCTGTTGAAACTATTTATGAAGGGGGAGATGGCTCCCTTTTGAATTATTGGGAAGGAAACGGTTTTTGGAAACTTATTTTGGAGGTCTCTTTTGTTTAAATGAAGTGGGTGTGGGCACTTGTGAAGCACTAAATGAAATGGTGGACAAAAGTATTAGGGATGCTACACTTTGAGCTAATTAATGATTATTTAGTGGGTGGTTTTAGTGCACATGCAATGGTGGCTTTCGGTCTTACTAATTATGGAATTCTTAAGTTTTGTATATCGAGATTGAAAGGCCTTGAAAATTTGAGGCATGGCTTTGCCTCTCATAACCCAATTCATCATTGGGAAATCTCGTTTGAAATGGTTGCTTTGCATTTGACAACATATTTTTTTTATATCAACCATTCAAGAGAATATGTTTGTTAAGGATACTTTTTCAAAGATCACTTGTTGCCTTTCTAGGGGCCATAAAATGGAAATCACTAAACGACGCTCTTTTTTAGTAGACTTAGCTTAATAAGAAGTAAGATTTGATTTATTTTCACAATACGCAAGAGAGTATGACCCTTGATGGAATTGGTTCATTTGTGTTTCCTAGGAGTGTTTATTTTTGATCTATTTAGGTCATAATACAGTGAAAATTTGGATTGTCACCCTTGGGGTGTGCTGATATATACAACTAACAATCACATGTAGCAATGTAAAGTAGATGTTGATATGGATCCATTGAATAACTTAATCTTGAGGATTTAAACTGTAGGAGAGAGGGGATAGTGAGAAGGGGATGAGAGAATCAAGGTGTGGAAAATAAATTAATGTGAAACTTTGCTTCCTTTCCACAAACACATATGAGCTTCCATAATGGATTGATAGAATAGTTAAATTTTCACTATATATGAAACACAAATATTAGTTGCAAGAGTTTTTATCTCATAATCTTTCAAGTGTTCCACAAATCATTTGTCCAACAAAACCGCACACGCGCACCACGCAAACCTGTACCACACATGCCACAACCCGTGTGGTGTGTAAGGGTAGTTCATTTCAACAACACCTATGTTATAGTTGACAATTTTCATCGCTATAGTCTAAGAAGATTCTATAACACATCCCCAAAGAAACCAAAGCTGACTTATACAACGGTAGATTTAATGATGCAAAGATTTGAGAATTTGTACCATTTTAAAAATATTCTCATGAATGAGTGTGAAACAATCCGATTGGAGTTAAAAAGGAGTCCACTAGACGAGTTAGGGGAGAATGGTCATCCCACCCATTGAAAGCTCCCAACAACTCAAATCCCCACCCTTTGTCAGATCACGTCAACATAACCCTCAGATAATACATTAAATGTGTAAGGGTAGTGCAAGGAGATGGGGGGGAAAATGTTGGAAAAAATATGATTTTGATTAAACCATGTTGTAGTTTGAAAAATGTGTTTCACATACTTCATTTACCTAGGTATGGTGTCACCAACCAAGTGCATATGCATTCCTGTTTTTAGAATGCATTGTTACACACAGAACACATCCCCATTCCTATTGGCTTGTTTTGTATTTCTGAAGATATACAGTGTAGGTATGGAGGTCCATCTTTAACTAAACTAATTTTAAAGTATAATTTCCATTTATTCTCTTTATACATTATTATTAAAATATAAAGAAATGATGAAAACATATATCTTTAAAATTATTTTAGTAATATACAAAATTACGGTCCATTCCTAAACACCTTAAGGACCTACGATCGGTCCTCATAACTCCATGAATTATGGTTTAGAAGATAGTTTTTCAAAATCTAATTTGATTAGTAGTTTGGTATTTTTTTAGGATTTCAACATTGAACCTAAAATTGTTATGGAGTAAATTTTACATCTAATAGTCAATTTGAAGGTTTTGGGGCCTTCTGGATTGGTTAATGACATTTTGGAATGATTTAATTGTCCACAATTATATTTGACAAATACAAACTTTGCAATGCCCAAAGATAATGATAGTTGCTCAAATATATGGACCCATGAATTTCCACATCAACGTGGAGTTGAAGTGTTAATTTCATCTTAGAATCATGGCAACATCATATTATGGATGGTTACCTACTTTACAAGCTTGGGACATGCATCATTAATAAGCCCACTCGAGTAATCCTCACAATCAATAATGTAGGGGAGTAACGTTAGTTCCCATCCACACACACATATAATCCTTTAAGCTTAATAATATAGAGTAATAATAGTAAAGATTGGGCAAGAAGATGATCTATTTGAGGACCCTATGATATCTTCATTTGTTCAATAGAAGAACAAAAGATAACTGGAAGAGTTGGAAGTTGAAAGAGTGCATCACATGATCTCTAATTAAACTTTCACAAAGCTAGGGTAGGAGTTGGTGTAAAATGTGTAAAATCTTCCAAACATTCATTTCCTTTCTATGGACATAATCTCAGGTCCTTCATCAAGATTTGTGCTAAACAAGGTAGTTGCATATTTAGCTTATTGTAGGATTAGAAAAGTTGAGTTGAGTGCTACATACTTCATAAACAATCAAATCTACATCAAAATTCACATAAATGCTTTTCAAATATCCTTTGTGTTGTTCCTAAAACACCATTGAAATAAATTCGTATATGGCCAAGACACTATTGAAATATTTTTTGTGCATTGCAACAAAGAACTTGATAAAAGTAGTAAGAGGAAGATAATAAATGAGAGTGTATAGAAAAATTCTCACATTTAGTTTCAAGAAGAGGAAAATCCAAGCCTCACATGCACTTGCCCTTCAGAAGGAGATACAAAAGAATTAGTTATGAATGGAAACATAGGAATTGAACTCGTGATCGTGAAAAGTTGAAGGAAATTGCAGAGTTTAGATTCGCCAATCAAGAAGTGGGTGCATCGATAATTGAAATTACAATGTCAGGAAAACTAGGTACAATAGTTAAGGAAAAGAAGAAGGGAAAAGTTGAATGTATGTTAGAAATGGAATGAAAACACAAGAAATGTCTTGAAGAAATTTTGATAATCCAAAAGAAGGAAGAGGAAATGTTGGGTCTAAAAAAAGTCGTAGAGGAGTTCTAAGGGCTCACGTAATGAATTGGAACATCGATTGTGCACCATATTATCTAATGATTGGGGAATTTTGATATTGTCATGTTATAAGATTTGGGGTTATCTCGGGGGTCAATTAGACATAATTTGACTATTGATTGAACCAATATCTTAACTGGTTCAATCAAGGATGCATTTTAGGCCAATTTGATCCTCATTAACCTAATGGTGTTAGCATGTTGTTATGTGGGTTTTAAATTTCTCTAATTTCATCATTAATTGAACCAATTATTAGGTTTCCTCATTAACATGATTTTGACGATATATGATGTGATTTGGGGCTTGATTGTCCCCATTTTCCATCATAAGTCCTACCAATAAGTCATATAATTCAATAAAAGTAAAAAGCTTTTTGAACCAATTTGCGCCTAAAAACTTAATATCTTGACTATAACAATATGTTTTTTTTTGGTCCTCATTGGCCCCAATTGGCATCAATATTGTATATTGGGTTGATTTGACTCAATACAAGATAGGTAATTTAAGAGGAAGTAGCCTATTTAGCCATATGAACTTGGTCCAGATTAATGTGTAAACCACCTGGTGGACAATACATTAAACGATGGTGCTTAATTGGTGTTATAATAATCAATTTAAAAATGAAATCGACTTTAAAAAACTAAATTTTTCCCCGCACAATTCAAAAATGTATGCAAATTAGAAAACTCCATATGGATAATGTATTCACCGATCTATCTCTTTATTCAAAACAAGTGCTTTATTGCTATTAATGCAAATAATGAAAACTATACTAAAAATAGAATATAAGGTTCAATAGGGGAACAAAGGGTCATCTGACAAAAAAAAAAAAAGGAAGACCATCTATATCCACCTTTGGGATGAATTAAAAAGACAAATTTGAAAATCCCTTCTAAATATTTAGATTATTACTATTATTTTATTTAGTGCTCATTGTTGGGGTCATATCTCCTAGCTTGTTGACTTGATTTGTTACCGTAGGATCCGTTGGAAATATGGTGTATAGAACTTGAAAAAAATCACTACAAAATTAGCCCTTTAAAAACTAAAAAAAAAAATTAATTTAAAAAAACGGCTATCATTGTATAATTGGAAGCCCAAAAATGCTTTGAAGACCCTTATATATGAGAAATACTAAAAGCTATAAAAAACTGCCAATTTTTTTCTCAAAACTTTCCAAAAATAAATATTCAGAAGTCCTATTATGGATCATTCATTCCTCCTTAAAAATCAAGGGGAACAACTGCTCCTAGATTTTTGACTAAGTGTGGAAATGACTTATTAATCTAACTCTTGGTGAACTACTTCCCTTGGTGTGTCATCTACCTTGCCTTCACTACGCGTAGGAGCGTGGATCTATTATGCGTCATGTCCTTGATCACACTGTTAATGATTTAAACAGAGTTCAATGGTTTTACAAAGTTTGGGTTCAAATTTTTACCTTGAAACTACTTACCAATGTTTGATGTATCAAAGATTGAAGGAAAGTATGAGTTGAGTAGCTCAACATTGAAAATTGGATGTAACCTAAGGTAGGGTGGAAGATTGAGCTCAAATGAATTGTATCCCATTTTTGGGTTTATTTATGTAGGACCATTCATAGAGGTTGAGTTTTCATGTATGGGACCCAATTGAGTCACTCTTTATGCAGATGTACCCAAACCTCATCCCCACTTGGAATTGATGAGGAACTCGACGGGTATCATAATGTTGCTTGTACTTCTAGCTGGTTTATTCTAGAATCTCAAGAACTTATTACTGGATGTTTCAAATTTATTCCACAAATTTGGATTCCTTATCCACTTCTTTTTGTGTATGGGAAGATTCTTCTTCCAATACAAAGGGCGATTCTACATTAATGGTAGTTCATGGTTGGAAATGGGTTTTTTCTACTCTTAACTATGAAGAGATTGTGGGGGGGGGATTGTTCTATCTTAGATATACACAAGAATTTCATCCCATGTACATCGATGTTTAGAGTGATACATCTGAAGAATATGCACAATCATGCAATTGACTACCTTGTTTTCTCATCGGTCTAAGAATGGAATATAGTGGACTTGTTTAATTTCATGTTCATCATGGACCATAATCTAGACTAGAATATCCCCCACAAATTTGGAATCCCTATTTGACATGATGATTTTTGAAAGGAAAAAATGAACCCAAATGTTCTCAAATAAAAACTTTGAAGTATCCTCTACTGATATTTTATTTCTGTTGTTAAGATGACTTCCATTCATACTGTATTGAGCTTAGTTGGAGTAGAAGATTTCAACCACCACAGAGAAACTTAATGTCAAGATGACTTTCCTTCATGGTGATTTGGAGGAAGGGAGATTTGATATGCAATAATCCACTTGAGTTATGAAGTCCCACGGTGTAAAATGAGTAAATGAGTATATGTGCATTCCTTGAAAAAGAGCTTGTCATGGGCTATAATTTCACAGCTCCAAGGCAATAGTACCTATGAGGTTTGATAGTTTTAACCCGTGAACATGGTATATATGAGGATGTGAATCTGACCATTGCATGTGTTTGGGAGAAGAAATGCTTCGTTCAAATGGGATCTATATTATTTTGTTATTGTATGTGGATGATATGCTTATTATAGCGATCTAATATGTAGGACATTGGTGAGCATAAATGGAAAATTTTGGGCATCACACATTTGCAATGATTGGACTCTTATGAACTGATGCAAAGAAAATCCTTGGCATTCAAGATACTAAGTAGAGACAACGATGATAGAACAATAAATTATATCTGTTCTTAAATGATAGCTTATGGATCGGAATAAGGTGTCAAGAAAGATGGTAATATGGCTAGAATTCACAAGATGCTATCAACATACACCTATGGTTCAAGATACGTTCAAATTCAAAGCAAATATCAATGTCCTACATCATCATGAGGAGGACTAGAGTACATGACTACACTTCACATAGTTGGTTATTCTTATGTATGTTAAACGTTTATGCCAGACCAGATTATTGCCAAAGTAGTAGAACCGTGAGGAAGTTGTGAGTGTGATTTATAGCTACATATAGGTTAAATGAGCATTGGATTAAGCATGTCTAATGGAATTCATTAGGTATTTGAGAGTGACATCCGATCATGTAGTTATGCAATGGAGGGTTAGATATTTCAATTTACATGACTATGCTGAACTTGAGATATGGGATATTAGACATTTTGGATGTACTAGGAATGAAACACCACTGGATATGTATTCATAGTAGGTGGGTAAGACAGTTAGCTGGATTTCAAGGATTTAGGTCAGAAGTCATTGTGGCTATAGTCTACTATAAAGGTTGAGTATGATTGCAGCTACAAAGGATTGGAACTTGAGATGATAGGATGAACGAGTTTCATGGAAGAGTTAGGAAAGGAGTCAAGAGGATTGGCCACATTAAGACAATTGTATAGTCAAAGTGTGATTCGGTCTGGCAAAAAACTCAACATTTCATGCGAAGAAGTTTGAGGTCCATGTTCATGTTGAGATATCAAATTATATGACATAGTGTTGGGGGATTTTGACGACTTAAATTGGAGAAAATTCATAACAAATAATAGTCCCTGTAAATATGCTCTAATGAAGCCATTGGAAAAGGAATAAGTATAATATTTTTGACTCTCCAGATAAAGAAGTGGTCATTCAAGTTTGAGACTTGAAGAGGGAGAAACATGCCAATGAATACTCATCTAAGAATTGTGAGCTATATGGTACAATGCAATAATTTATCTCTTAGTGGGAGAGTATGGAGCTTAATCTGCTTCACCATTAAACAATGCTTTACTAACTTACTAGAATACATGGTAATCGGTGTCGGTCGACTGACCGACGTCAGCTCACCTGACGACTAATATCAGTCAAGGAATTTTTAGGAGGAACCGACATTAGTTAGGGTCACCAACATCGATTACCTATGCGTGATTGTTTTATTTAACTAACAAGAATTAGATTTAACCTTTTTTATAAAGTTGATCTAATGGCTGTAATAACATTGCTAAGTTGCCCTAAGTTTTTATATGGTTACCATAATGGTATTTTGGGGGGAGGATAATAATCAAAGCAAGACCCCAAGTTTGGAACGAGGCTTGTCAGGGATTGAGAACCTTATCTGAGGATGGCATAATAGATTCCTATAAGAGAGGATTTCTAGTGTGATTTTTGGGATGAGGGCTCGACTAAGGGAACATGCTCATATTATATTGCTTCGTGATAAGTAGACTGGGATTTTGATCATTAAGGTGAAGGTTTGTTTGGGTTTGGAGATGAAGTCCTTATGTGCAGGATTAAGTTCAATATTTTGCTTTAACTAAGGTCATTATAGACCCCCCTCAAAATATTATGAATGGGTGGTGAATCTGCCGACAAATCCATTTGTCTTGTCGGCGATGTACGGAAATGGTTTTCGTGATGACGGTAACAGGATTTTTTTTTTAAAACCCAGTGGGGAACCATCAGTTTGTGTTTTTGATTTTTAAAACACGTCGCACGTAGGAATGTATCGAATGACAACAAAATGTTCCAGTGTTACTAGATCGTAACACCATATTAACTCTGGCCGTAAACCATAACATGGTGTTTCCGTTCGGTAAGAGATTATTACGTTCCAGTGATAGACTATAGTATTCTGACAGGTTCTATGGTATTGTCGGCTGGTAAAATATTGTTGTCGATTGGTAACATGCATTGTTCCGAACCTTTGCTGTTGTCAAAGCTTTTTGTTACCAGCCGGTAATAAAACTGTCATGCACACATTCTTCCTTGATGGTAACATATCTATGGTGTTCTCGGATGGTAACATATATATTTTGTTCTCGGACGGTAATACATATGGAGTTTCGACATTTAATAAGCCACGTGCCTTCCTGACGTATTAATGCACTTTCATTACTATATATATACCCATCACATTCATTTTGGTCCATTTTCATCGTGTAGGTTTTCCAAGATGACTTTTTCAGAGAGTTCTAGATGTTCTCGTCAACTTCCAGTCTTCCAGTTTTTTTAGATAGTAACCAATGCAACCTACACCCGATTTTTATGACAAATCTCAAGAATCATATACAGGATCTTTATCTGCCATTTTCCCAACCTCTTCGTTTTCAAGAAATAACATTCAGGAATAATGGCCCAGAAAAAACCCATTAAACCAACTTCCTATGTTTTACCAAAAAACATTTTAAATCACTCCTAGTTGCTACAACTTCCTCAAAAACCTTGAATAATCAGTTCAATACGTTGGATTCCTAAGTCAAGCTTTCTAGGATTATTTGACATGCCCCAATATCAGATAAACCAAAAATTATTAAAAATTTAATGCAAGTTTAAATCTTCAGGTGCGCATTTCCAGTCAAGTACCATCCCACCAAATTTCACTTCAAAATAACACTTGAAGTATGTTATCGGCTAACAGGCCTACCCCATGAAAACGCATTGCTTGTAACCACTAAAGCTGTTATTTTTTATTAGCAAAAGAAATTTTTAGAGTCTCATTACAATCTCTATGTTGAGGCTAAGGTTAATACTCTAGCCAAAAGAGGCATCAACTCTCAATTTATCCAAAAACGCCTTCTCTGGAAATGGCTGGATTTTCCCAGTCCCGGATCGTTCTACAGGGAAGATACACTGAAATCACGTAGGTAGGCAATGTACTACTTCTTCAAACCCTTTCCGACGTTAGATTCGATTGGTGCTATATCTTGCATCAAATCTTCGTTTTCTGAACTGAAAAATCGAAATAAAATCATGCCTGGGCAATTATGGTTCTTCTTGTATGTTCTTGATGTTTATTATGAGGGTTTTTATAGACTCACAATCTACAAACTATTCAACTGACTCTTCACGAAAAAAATGGATAAACATGGAATTATATGTAGACACCAAAGTGTGTCTTACGAACCCCCTTGGTGACCCGCATCGCATTTCGCAACCTAACACACCACCTAAACCTTACACAATTATTTATTAATTACCTTATAATAATAAAATCCACATCACCATTACCTGCCACCTCAGTGTCGCCACCTCATCATGACCTAGTCTTAACCCTAATAAACGTAATTAAGACCCTATAACTTGAGTCCCAATTCCACACCAATGGACTAATACTCCTCATCCGCACCTAAAACCAATTTATAATGGACTTGGACCAAGCCCCGGCCGTACCAATCCCTCGGAAGAAAGGTGGGAAAGAGGCATTTACCAAAAAATAGCCGCTTTGACCGGCCGAACTGGTTCCTACTCGACGCCGTCTTGTTGCCGTAACCGCCATCGGTTCCCCGTAAAATACAATTCAAACCAAAAACCAAAGGATCAAATTTTTCATTTGATCGGGAGAAGGAGGAAATCAGCGAGGAATCTGGAGTTGCTTGGCCAGCAGAGGGACAGTGAAGAGAGAAAGAAAAAGAGAGATGCAGAGAAGGACCTCAAGCCCAGACGGCAATGAATATAAACAGAGCCCATAACCACTCATCGAGCATCAGAAAGGAACTGAACCAAATTGGGTCGGTCTTCATCACACAGTATGAAAAACTTGCATCTGCATAGGGGCCACAGTAAGTAGTATGTTATGGTTTCTAAGCACCATTTTCTGAAGCCTGTTGAATTAATATAATCAAAGTTTATCTAGATTACTACCAGCCACTACTGCAATTAACCTTCACCACACACCCTGATATTGCCCAGAAGGCCATTTTACCACACTTGAGTCTTCCCTATCCTCCCATCATTCCTCAGCCATCCCCAATCTCAATAACCCCACAATCCCTTGCAACCAATCTCTACAGAAGCACCTAGATTACGCCCCTAACGGGCGTCGAATCCTATAACGACAGCGAGTTCTCTACCCGTGGTCGGTTAATCCTGGACCGCACGGTCATGTGACTTATACCCCAAAAACCCTTTGCTCGCATATTTGCCACATAACAACCCCAAACCCGCTGGGTTTATCCGCTAAACTCAACCTTGACGTATCAAAGACCCGTAACCGAACAAACAACGTGACGCTTTATATTGATAGTTGAGTTTTCTATTGCTTTTAACGAGGATACCTAAATCGTGATTTTGCAATAGGCTTCTATATTATCATTTAGGGTTGAAATCGTATTAAAAGGGGAACTGACCACCTTCGAAAGGAAGTTTTTATATTTGGGCTAAGCAGATCCTCATTTTTGTCTAATTAAAATCTTGGGGTTTGTATTGCTTACTTGCAGGGTAGTCCTTCCAACGACAAAAAGGAGTTCTTTGTAGTCGATCTGATCTTTCTCTACGGAGCGCACACCATATCAACCTCAAACAGGTATTCCTCCTAGCCTAACCCTTATCTGTTTCTCAAAGGAATGATAGGATAGAAGCCAAAGTCTATTATTGCAGAGCCGAAACATTCCGTGGCGAAACACCTATGGATGAACAGTTGGGAGATTTATTAAAAAGCATTTGTCTGGATTCCCTTTACAAAATTAATGGTAAATAATTCTTATAAATAGGTAATATGTAATTTATTATGAACAGGTAAAAGCAAACGAAACACTGGGTGAGAACAATGTCATGCAACTGTTTGATTGCATAACATGTTGGGCCTGAGGGTTTAGTACAACAATGTAATTGATCAAGATTGCCACCATGTCTGATGAATCTTGGCTAGGAAAGTTAGACTAAACAAATAGATGCGTGGTTCCTTGGATTCCTCCTGCTCGGCCCAGTCCTAGAGCAAGGTGAGAACATGCTCTGTAGAGGAAAATCCAGGTTTTATGTTTTACAAACTACACAATTGTTTCAATTTTATTAAATTATTTTACAGACTAATGATGATCTGAATCTCTGATTCTCGACAATGATATGTGTGATTTCATTATCCTAATGTGCCCTGACTAATCGGACTATTTACATTGATGCCTCTGAGAGTGGACTGATCCATAATGGTGGCGGTGGAAGACACGACAGTAATACCTAAGACAAGAACAAGAAGAGCTATCAGTATGCACCCATACATATAATTGTGAAGGGCCCTTCAATTCTAGTACAAAGCCAACCAATAAATAGTGACTTAACACTTTATTGATATTAGTCTTTTAAATTACTTTATGCTGAATTTTATCATATTTTTAGTGTTTTATTAAATAAGGATTTTCCGTGCCAGTGCCACCAACACCCTTCCACTAGGGCCATAGCCACAGTTTGTTGATTATAGACCAAATTCACAATGTAAAGAAATCTCTATTGATTTCAATCTTTTAATTGAAGGTCTACTGTTCGTTTCCATTTTTGTTGTTTGGTTTTTGCTGATTTTAAATAAATTCAAACATACTACATAATGAATTTTGATATTGTTAAAGTATTGTGCTCGTAGGTAGTCGTAGATCTTTGCGATCTGAAATGATACCCTCGGCCATGCCCACGACCCACCTTCTCTGCTCCAACTCCATCTCAGCGCCACAAGGAATACATCAGTGTGACCTCCCTTTCACATCCAGTCATCGGCTCTATGGTAAGGGGAAAAAAAGGCTTGTTCTCCCTAACCATGGGACG
>JAHRHJ020002469.1:0-11911 GCA_019776745.2 Taxus chinensis | reverse complement strand
GAACCCATGTCTAAGATACCTATGTATGAAACCTAGAGTTTCATTCCCTTCTTCTTCAAAAAAAAGGGTACCTTGGAGGAGTGTTTCTAGTTGTGCATAAGTTGTGGGGTAAGCATAATTGTTTCTCTACTTTATCCTTTTAGTATGGTGTGGGCCCCTTTTTAGTGGTAATGAAAATTAGTTGAATGTGGACCTCTTATGAGAATTAGGGTTAATCACACGAAGATATATTTTAAAAAATAGGAAGGGTAGTTATTAGAAGGTCATATGGTGTATAAAATTATAATGGCATGTCACCTTGTAATACGCATTTAATACTTAAATTGCCCAATAATAATTCAAACTTGGATAAGTGTGAAATCATACTCCTTAGTGATATTTAACCTAATAAATGGGAAACTTGCGATATGTAATAGAAAAACATAATCGCACACCCTTTAATTAGGTTTAAAAAATAATATTGAATTATAAAAATTAAGATAAAATTAAATTTAAGGATTGACCCTTTTGAACTCGAGGAAAATCCTCTACCGTGTATCATGATTAATGCAAACTAAGTATCTAATGGAAGTAGATAGAATATACGGCTAGTTGTAATAACTTAAAATAAAATAGGGAAACTCTAGTAATTAGATGTTAATATGGCTTTTTAATGCTCCTGCTCCTCGAATGCTCCCTCAAACCCTAATAGATCTCTTCCTGCTAGCAAACTGAAGATGGAAGTCATGGATGCACACATTTACTAGACAATGGTGATGGCCATAGAGCTAGGAATGCACTCAGAGCTGGGCATATGCTGGATAGAGGTACACTCGTGAATCCACAACCATCTCAGATGAATAAGTGACCCATGAGGATGTGTTTCCTGAAATATTCATTGGTTGTGGGGCCGTGGGTACCAATGGAGCTCTTTTTGGGAACGAATCTAGAACTAAAGTGTCCAATTCTATCAAAAACTTGTAAAGGGGAGAAGGAATGTCTGATATCTCTTTTAAAAATGTTCAAAACTTGTTGGATAATAGGGAAAACCTTGTCATATTTCTTGGGGCCACAATTTCCTCCCCTATTTGTTCATTCAGGGAGGTCTTGCAAAAGAAAAGGGAGATGGCCACAATGAGGCCTACAGAGAACAACCCCAATGTAACCTTTGGCAATGAAGTCATCGAAGTAGAGTCATTCTATGAAGATCATTCCTTTATCTGCAGATCCATTGGCCTATGGCCTAGCCTCCCTATCCTCCATGACTGGATCTCCAAGCATTGGATCCCCCTTTTAGCTGGCAGGGTAGATCTCTACCCTTGTGCTAAAGGGATTTTTATTTTATTTTTTACCTCTGTAGCTAATAAATACATCATTGTTAAATAACTTTAGGTCTGTCAGCAAAATTACCTTATCCTAAAAAAATGGTTCCCACCATTCCACCCTCTTACTGAATCTTTTTCACGCAAACTAATGTAGATCAGGTTACCTCACTTACCCCTATAATTTTGGGATACTAGTTGTCTGATAGCCATAGGTAATACCTTGGGCAGCATCATTAATATTGACTCCCAAACCTATGATTTCACACACACAACCTATGCAACAATCCTATTTGAGAATGATATCTCAAAGGATCTTCCAACCCATATTGAGCTTAAAGTGCAAAATCATACTCAGAATCAACCATTGGACTATGAGGGCATTCCTTTTAGATGCAGGTGATGTTTTTCTTTGGGGAATTATGTTGTTGATTGTGAGATGATAAAACATAAGAATGAGAAGGATAATTGGTGGAGAAATTCCCTCCCAGAGCATTTGGTTTTTTAATCTAAATACATCCCTGATTCTGACACTAAGGAGGAAGATTTGGTAGAATCAGTCCCTAAAACCCCTTTGAGAGAGATTACAGATCATGTAAATAAGAATTTACCCAGGGATGAAACTCAGAGGACCAAAAACACTAAACAAAAAGTGCATGTAGCAGATAAGAAAAATGTTACTCCTTATTCTCCTTGTTCAAGCAACAATTTTCAGCCGATCACAGATTTTGAAGTTGTTCTTCCTTTTCAAAAATTTCAAGACCAGTGGATTACGGTTCATAACAATAAGAAACATATGCACAAAAAACCCACTCCCACCACATAGATAATTTGGTTCCTTTGTTGCTGCATGGATGTTCATATCCTACAATTTTTTTTTGCTAGCAAGCATGTGAGTTGTTCTTCTTCTGTTGTCTAGTAGTTGTTAGGTTGATGTTGTTTGATGTTTTTTGGATTCTCGTTGGAAAATTATCATCTACTTTTGTTCTTCATTGTCTTTTCTAGCTTTTGGGCCTTGTTTTCTTGGGTATGGTCCCCACCTTTCAAAAAACCAATTTGGTTTTATTTATTGATCTAGCTTTTGAGCCCTTCTTTATTCCACGGGGTGTGATACCCTTTAAAACCATTTACCAATAATAATAAAAAAAATAGATGCTAATATGAAAGGAACACATAACCTATTTATTCTGGAACTAATATACTTCCCTTGTGTTATGTGAACCTCCCTTATTGCAACTAAGATAAATTGGAAGAACAAGAAGCATTACCTTTAGAAAATGAATCCTAGGAATAACTTATAGTAGCCTCATGGGTAAATAAATACCCTATTAACAAATAAACAAATTAAACAAGTTGAACTAATAAAATTCCTTGGTTTCATGTGAACATTCCTTGTTGCAACTGAGATAAATTGTAAAACCAAGCAAACATGTAACTTAGACAACAAATCCTTAGAACATACACTAGTATCCTCATATGTGTACATATGTTCCTATTAACAATCAAGCTACATCATTTTATTGTGATAGGATCAACGAGAAAAATCGGATGGAATCATTGCAAGAAAAATATCAAGAAAAATAATTATAATGTAGTCTAGTTTAAAGAAGGATTAAAGACACCATGATAAGTGCCTTTCAAATAATTAAGGTCAATAATGAAATACGATTGTAATAAATATGTAAACCAGGAAATTTTCACGTCATAGACCATACCTATACGGGATTTTATACTTCAATTGAATCATATGTTGTGCTTTGTCATTTAGGGAGAAGTGGCCTTGATGTGCATCATGTATTTTCATAGTATCTATGTGGGTTAATGTTTGTACAAATTTCTTGTGTGTTGTGTGTTTTCCTAAGTGATCTCATGTGGTGTCTTGTATTAAGCAATGTAATTCAAAAAATATTATTCCATTATTTTTACTGTTGTATTTGGGTGTTAAATTTATGGGTGTTATAGAGACGGAGTTCTTGTGACACATGAAATCTTGTGATTTTCCATGGGAATTTCCCTTGCCTATGTGTGCATCACCCACGTGTCACCCTTGGATTGGTGCTTACTACATGTTGACCTACCTTGACCCGCCATGGACCCGAAACTTGATTAGGTGTAACATCCTTCCCTTTCTAGTCCAAAAATTTATAACCATATAGATGGGAATTATACAATCATCTAGTTAAACTGAAGGGTTAGGGATAGTTCTATGTTTCTGGAAATAACTCAAAACTTTATTTAAATGAAATTAAGTTAACATCTAGGAGTCTTAGCTCACACCGGAATTTTCTTTCTTATATATGTTTTATTGCATGTCGCATAGTGATTGTTTGGGTTATTGACCACTTATAAGATCACAACATGATCATTATTATGTTGGAATATTAATGTTTGATATTTTTAACCTCTGGAGTAAAAGTCAATTTTGGAAAGTATATGGTAGCCAATAATTATATTGCGTGTTTATTTTCTTGTTTATACTCCTCACATTGGGTTATTTGTTAGGCCACTCGAACATTAGCTAAGAAATGTTATGAGTTTGTAACTTGTCTATAAAAGTGTTGATTTATTAGAATACTTGGTATGAGCATGGGTAAATACATTAAGTTTTGATTAAAAGGCATGTAGGTTAAATGGATTTTATTAATTTGGAATATTAACTTCACTTGAAAATGGATGAGTGGCATATATTACTATCTTGTTGGGCTTTCGTGGCATCTTCAATGTGTGGCATTGGTGAATTAGGCAAATGACTTGGAAAATGTAGTGTGAACCATACTTGTTTAATGTGATGTGTAGTGGGTATGGTTACATGGCATGATGAAATAACATTGAGATGTTTTGGTTTTAATTAATGGTTTTTCGTCTCCTTGAGAACAGTTAGCTTCCCTGAGAATCCAAACCTAAACTTGGTCACATTCTCTCTCTCATTGATCATTTATTTTGATTTGTTTGAGTTATTTTTGGGGTTTCAAAGGAAGTGTAATTTCTCTCCATCGTGCATGTTTGTTAGTCATAAATGATAAACTAGAAATGGATATAGAGGAACTTTGTTTCAAAAAGGAATGCTTTGATGATTGCTTTATTGCTTTTGATTTATAGAGAATATTGTAGGTGAAAGGAAGTTGAGTTGAGAAAAAACGTGGACATTACATGCATGAGCTTCTTGTTGATACTCTCAATTTGATATGAGATTTTCCATATGTGTTGTACTTTGTACCAAGATTGGATATAAAATTTGATCTTTGTTAAACATAGAAGGTTTTAAGAGTTGTTGGAATATTGCCATAATAGGAAGGAAATAGTATCTATTTGGATATTGTTGCTTTATGAATTGAATTCGTAGTTGATCTAATTGTAGAAAGAGTATGATTAGTTTGCATAATTTTATTAATTGAAGAAATTTTTATGGTTTATTGTGAATTAAAAACTGAAGTTACCTATTTGTTTCATTAAATATGATTCGATATGAATTAATAGTGAAGTTAAATATTTGTTGATTTATTATGGTCTTATGCATATGGATGATGTTATTCTTGTTAATTTAATTTAGTTTTCTTGAATTAAGTAAGTCAAATTGATCTAGTATGGGGCCAAACCTTGATTGTTATTCTTGTTATATAATGGTTATGATATAGAATATGATTGAGTTGAATCACGTCAGTTCTCTCGAATTGACCCATGTATATTTCTCTTTCCTAGCATATGTACAGGTCAGGGAAAATTTTAGTGGTGAATATTCGTAGTTTGATGAATAGTATAATTTTGGGAATTTGATTTTGGCAAATTTTACAGCAATGGCAGTACCCAGGTTTTGCCCAAAATTACACAAACAATAATCTATCCCATGTGAATCGCCAAGGAATTTCTAATCCCAATGTATATTTTAATATTAAATCAGCGCATGATCACTGTAAATTCTATGTTATTCTAGCTTCTGTTGTAGTATGCCTTCCAGAAATAAAATTTAAATTTAAATATTTTCAATTGTCAATGGACGTTTAAATTTATCCACTAAATGAAATTTGTAAAGATTCTAAATTCTTTAAATTCTATTTATCAGAGAACCACATGGTAGGATTCTAGTCCTCCTCAAGGAAAAGGCATTCCCAGACTCTAAGCCTACAAAATGAACCGATTCAATAAATTTTTGGGTCACCGGTGTGGGCATTTAATGATTTGTGAACCTTCTAGATTTAGGCGAGACAAATTAAAATTTCGGGTCTTGTTTTATTTATTCATTGTTGGTTATGGAATATATTTATTAATAAGTTATTATTGATTCAATGTATAAAAGGTAGAGGCATGTGCAATAGTGACGTCAGTTTAAAAGCAATTTTTTTGACAAGATTTACATTTAATATTAACTATCATACTCCCGTTCAGAGGACACGTGTATGTTGTAAAGGTCTAATTGAAGAACTCACTCAAAAATTATAAATTCAAAGCCCATGGTCATGTTTTGACACTTATTGTGTTTTTCAAAATCATGGGAGGAAAAATTTCACACATCGAACCAGTATAGAGCAAAGAATACATGGCAGACATCAATTTTTATTCTGATACAGACTCGGATGTGGTTACTGTTTGGAAATCCTTCGCCTTCTCTACTTCGAGTTCTCCTTCTAAGGGTACTTCCACCCCCCTCTCCTAGACAGTCGATTTCTTCCCATGTTTCCCATCATTCTCCCAGAGCATATCCTATAGAGATCCAATTGGATTTCCTGTCTGATCAACTAATTCTCGAAGCATTTCTGGAACTCTCTATTCTTTATCCAGAAGCCCCTGACCCGGAACCTATGGATTCTCCATGTTTTGCTACAAATGATGTGGATAAGGAAATGGATGATAATGAACCCTAGGTGGCAACCCCTAAGATGGACAGTCAAGTCAAATTGGTGTCTTCCATCCTTGTGAACCTGCAACAAGCTTTTGAAGTGCTTAAAACCTGGAAAGACTATATAGACAACACCAAAGCTATCATTGATAAAGAATGTGTTAAAATAATAACCATGGCTGAAACTCTGGTGGAAAAGATCGATACTGGTGCAACTAGGAAAGTGGTACAAGAACTGAAAAATCTATTATGATATGTAATATTTATGTTATATCTGCAGAACGTGGTTTGCGATAGGACGTGGTCGTAATAAAGTGCGTTTGTGTAAAGCGGGGGTCGGAGGAAAGAAGGGTGAACAATGTACAGGTGTGAATCTCAAAAAACAAATGGATGAGGTTATACTCGTAATGACATAAAAGCTCGGAGCGGGTAGGGATATAACAGAGTGTATGAGGATGGAAAGTGGTGTGGTGCACCTGGATAGAGTTAGGCATACGACCCTAACAAGATACAAGTCTGTGATCGATAGATTGATGAGTGTGTAAAGGTAATGATTAGCAGAGGAGGTACTGTTTTACAACATGACGTGACTGTGTAGTATGTGTGTAAGAAATGAATGGCGTTATACCTACGAACCAGATAAATGACAGGGGGGGACAATAATGTAAAAAGGGAGCGGAAATTGAATTAATGGTATGTATCGGTCCAGGAAGAGGTTGAAAAGCTCCTCACCGCCATTTGGGAAATTTGATCAGGAGAATATCAGATAAACAGGTTCCTCTGGCTGGAGCTGTGTACCATAACATAAGATAAAGCTACATGCAGGAAATAGATTGACAGAATAGTGCGGGGGGTGTGCTGAAGGGTGGAGGGGGTTTATCAGATGTGGGGAGAGAGTAGACACCAAATGTCGGGAATGTTCATGCTGAATGTGTGGTTGAGAGTTGATTGAAATATCTGCAGTGGATTGGTAAGGATGAGGAGTAATAGAACAGGGAGATCCTAAGACGAGAAGCCACACATTGGTTTGCTCCCAAAGAATGGGGAGAGAGATTTAGACTCCACCCGATTATCGGTATAGATTTATATCTTACTAGATTAGGGGACAGACGCCAGCTGGTGCTGTGGTAGTAAGTTTCAGGCCAACAAGGGGGGGTAATGAGAAGGAGATAGTCAGATGGGGGGATCATGGTGCAGGAGGTGCATATGTCATGGGATAACGAAGGACAAGGCTGATAGGGAAAGAGCGGAGATCCAGAGTTGGGAAAAAAGGTCCGTAGAACAATTTAGACAAGGGTCTCTAAGGGTGGTAAGAGGGTAACGTCCAGAATCATTAGAGAAGCTGGACTTCTACCTAGTGGTGTTGAACAGTGGGTGGTGAGATGGGGGAGCTTGTGGGGATTCTGGGTGTGTGATCTGGACAATAGGTATGTAAGAGAGAAGGGGGAAAAGGGGGGGAGCGCTTATTCCCTTGACGCTCGTGTGCTAAGTGGCGGGGGGGGGGGGGGGGTGTGAGAAGGGGGTAAATAGAGGGTACAAAAAGGATGGTGTTAGCAACTGGCTGCTGTAGGGTGAGAGGTTTAAAGGAGATGTTATGGCCCAAGCTTGTTGTGCAACCACACTTTCTACAGGCAACAAGTGGTTCAGACAGTATTTAACTTTTAGGGCCTCGTATCCTGAAGCTAAGCTCCAAGGGTGGGGGGTCCGATTAGTGATCATGTTTAGTTGTCGCGTAGAGATAGGTGGCGATTTTAAGAAGGAGTTCCATCGTTGTGTCGGTTATACGGTACGTCCAGGTTGGAAGAGAAAGTGGAAAGTAATTACGACTGGGTACTGAAGCTTTTGGATGGCAAAAAAGGTCAATGCGTTACCGGCACAGAACGGGGTAGATGGTGCGTCCTCATGTGTTACCAGACTGGGAGAATGTTTTTTTTGCTGACAGGTTAGGGATAGGATGTTGGTGTACTTGAAGATAATTTCGAAAGAGAAAAGGTGGCTGAGTTGAACAAGGGGAGATCGAACGGATTGCTCGCCACTTACTAGAAAAGGTCTTCGAAGCAAAGCGCTTTGCAAGAATTTACCTAGGTGCATTAAGTCCCGCGTGGTCTACATTCCTGTTGGTAGTTAAGGGACAAAATGAAAGAGATTCGATGAAGCTTGGTGGAAGGGGGAGGGGAGGAAAGGTCAAGACCGGACTTGTGGGAGGGGGGGAGCGTATGTACCCCCTAAAGATAATGAGGGGGGGCCCTAGGGACGAATGATTGAATCAAAGGAAATGAATATGGGTGTGCGTTGTAAATGGGGGGGAGTCGAGATGGGAGGGTGGGGGTATACAACAACAAGTGGTTTATAAGGGAATACTTCTTGTACGATCGCGTCGCTCGTGTGGTTGAGTATTATACTACTATAGATGTATCAATTCCGAATCGGCTATCTTAGCCGAGAACAAGTGAACTTCATTGCTTCATGTGACATCTATGCCTCAAGTTTCAGTTTGGGGAAGATTGTGAATGCAACAAGGGGCGTTAAGGTCATCAAACAGGGAGTAACAGGGAAAGTAAAGTGGGAAATGCAGGAGATTCATCTGGATATAACTGACTACTGTATCGTGGAAATGATAAACAGATCGGTGACGAAAGAGGTTTTAGGGCACAAAGTATGGGAACAAGTCCAGAATGCATTGAAAAATGAGGATCCGATAGGAAAATAATGGGGAACAATTAGGGGTGGGGAGGATGATCTATTTGATATTCTCGCACTTAAGAGCAGTTGGAATTAACAGCCTCTGAAGCAATGATGTCAAGGATGGCATTTTTGGAATACAACGCATGTGAGGTACAGATCGACTGTCAGATAAAAATACAAATGGCCCCTGTTTGGAAAATATTCCTGTGTGTTTGCAAGATGAAGGACGATTGGGATGCTTGAATTAACTCTAAAGGAAATTAGTTTTTGGGCTTGTTGCTCAGAACAAGAATAGCACAAATGGACAACTTGAAGTCACTGAGAGAGGATTTATAGTTCCAAGGGCCTTTGGTTAGCGCTAGTCAAAGGGATGTGAGTTGACGTACATCAGAAGGGGGAGTTCTTTTTACAATGTGATGGGTTTGCGGCAAAATAGCTAGAGTTAGCTTTCTCAAAGTTTCAATGTGGTTGCGGAACTGCCGTGCCAAAGGAAGTTGCCTGGATGGTCGAGGAGAATATGGAGGCAACTTGGGAGACATGGGGATCCTCCGTATAAGTTGGAGGGTTAGGAGGTTTAATGGGGAATTGGTGTGTGTTCGCCATATGATATTATGGATTTTGTGAAAGGAAAAGAAATGCACGATAGGATATTTGTAAATAGAAACACAGATAGACAAGCGTTAACTGAAGGTGGTGAAGGGCCTGTAATACGAAATAGAAAGAGGAGACCACCAGAACAAAAAATTCGAAGAGGCATTGGTACGTTCAATTAGAAGATGACATGGGAAAAGGTAGAAATGGGTAACGGGCCAACATGGATGAGGTGCGTCAGACATTGGGATCCCCTCGTCCTCCTAAATTCTGGGTTAAGGAGTCGAGTTTTATAGTGAGGCCCTCTTCGGGCTCACCGCAGGGCCCCTGGGCTGGGGCGGGAATAGTTGTCAGATCACAGCGAAGCGTTTTAAATTGATGCTGTATGCTACAATCGAGGTGGGACGCGCTCATACCAACCTATTTTGAAGATTTTTGAGTCACACACTGACAGGTATGGTTCTACGTGTGAGGGCTCGTGTGGCGAAAGAGGGTTGCACATTGTTTGGCTACATTATTGTTTTTGGAGGGGTTAGTTCCGTGGGGAATGTTATAGGGGGGGGGTGGGGAAATGCCGGTAATCAATCAATCCGTTTAATTGAGCGAGTAAATGCTTAAAAGAATCTAGTATATAATGACTAACCTTCAATGATATTAAAGGGGCCAGACGGGGATGAAAAAAAAAAACGGGGTGGTAGGTTGACCCCGGGTTGCTAAGCATTGGTGGTTAATAAACTGTTCATCACTGGGTAAAGAATGGAAGAAACAGGGGCCCCGATGGAAGAAAATGCTATTTAGTGGCGAAGGAGATAGGACAGTTAACAGTCTTAGTGAGGAATGCACAATAGATTCAGGGGAGTATTGGGGGAAAGAAAATTACCGCACGAGTGATAGAGGAAGTACATTATATTGAATCGCACGTGATTCACATGCTCCATGGACTGGCAATTGGATGTTAAAACTGTGCAGGAAAGACGGAAATAAACGTTAATTACGTGTGGGTGTCAAGAAGGGAAAATCGCAAGTGTAGGAAAAAGGGGGGCCGCCGTGGCAGTTAAAGCCAAACTGGGATCCTGCATGAAAGATAATGTATGAGATGTGGCATTTATTTCAGATGGGGGGGTTGTCACTAAGCTTTATCGAGAAAACAGGTTCGGCTGAGGTCAGGGACTAGAACATAACGGTGTGGTATTTTTCTACGGGGGATTTGAAAGAAAACAGACTAGTTAAGTGTGGGGAGTGAAAAAGGGGGTGGTGTGAATAAATCGTATGCTTGCCAAGTTATGATGTGGGATAGCATTGGATGGAACCACGTTTTCAGCAAAAGGGGCGTTGGAAAAATAATTTGTTGATGGCGAAAAGTTTGTTGAAAACAAGGAGAATCCTCTTCATTACGACTAGCGGGTAAGGGTGAGTTCCATACTGGAACCCTTTATGTAAAATTAGTCCAAATGGGATAGGTGTAGATTTATTCCACAAAAATAAAGGGTTTGGGGGGACGAGGACGTCATGATAGGTCTCAGCGAGGACACGTAAGCTGTCGAAAGCAGTGTTAGGAAATATAGGGTGTTTTATGGCGTTCAGAGATCTCTTGCTGTAGGCAAGGGAGTGTTGTTCGCATTGCGTTTACTGGCAATCAAGCATGGTGCAGGGGGCCCATTTCCCTCCATCAGGGGCGGCTTCCGGTCCTTCTCGAGCGATGTTCCTCATCAAAATTTCCTACCATAATCCCCGCTACCCCGGGGCGCCGTTGCGGGGTAGATAAAGGGCGGGGGGGTGGGGCCCGCCTTTCCATTCATAATATTGGCCCACTGTTAACCCTGTCCACCATTCCCAGTATCGAATGCCAAGACTAAAATCCCTTCCATGCTCTAAGTAACCCCATCGTCCTCCGGCCGTGTCCTTAGGAGAATAAGGAATATTTAAATAAGCCACAATTTTGTACCATTAGTATGCGGGAAAGACAATGTTACTCAACAAGAGAAGGAGAATCTTCTCCACATATGGAAATATTGGAAAATGAGGTGAAACATCAAAAAATATTTGCATCACCTAAATGAATCAACAGGGGAAAAAATGTGAATGATGATGTTTTTGGTAAATTGGGGACAAGATCAAACAAATGAAATTTACAAGAAATTAATTCCCTAGATAATAGACTTGGAAATCTAAGGATCGCCTAGATCACATATGGCCATCTTCAAAGCTATATGTGAGTTTCTTGATCACTAGGTCAGAAGCATCACTCTTCTGTTGAGTCCCTGATGCATTGAGGTACAAAAAAGGGGGAACAGAATCCAGATCATCTCACAAGCTGTTGTAAACTAAAACACCCCCATGCATGGTCACCACTCTGGTTCTATTTTACCTCTCTGGCAGACTATCAAAAATCAAGAATGGGAGATATTGATTCAAGAAATAACATCTTCTGAGTAGGCTGGATGCAATCAGTTTTCTATTTTATTTATGATATTTGTTGTTTTGTATGTTGTTTATTTAT
>JAHRHJ020002468.1:0-11913 GCA_019776745.2 Taxus chinensis | reverse complement strand
CAATCGCTTATCAAGTTCTGACGCTGCTCAAGTAGGTTTGAGCTTTTTTCTCCTTCTGGAAACGACGACCTTCTAATAACGACCCATAGTAATCTTTTCTCCTAAATTTGGGGTGCAGTGAATCTATTCTCCCCCCTCACTCATCATATCATTTTCTCATTTATCATCTTTGCATTTTTATTTTTCCTCACATGTTTTAGCATCATCATTACCAGATGACACACACTTGTGCTTTGGTTCACACCTTGACTATTGAGGGATTACTATTACACTGAACCCCACACATTGCACTATGGGACATATACACCACATCTATTCATTTATTGCACGTAATACATCACACATCATACTAGTTGTAATTTTTCATATATCATACTACGCATCTAGCATCATACACTCCTCATTCTACATACTACACTACTAGTCTATCTACATACATTACATGCCACTTTATACATGACACCTTACATTGCACCCTACACATCATGTATTTACACATTCTACTCATTCCCATGGTCATTACCTGTACTATATCTTCTTTTATGTGCTGTACTCACTACCCTATGACACACTTTAGCTCCTCGGTCCCATACTTGACTACTGAGGGTTTAAAAAATCAAATGGACCTTACACTCATCACACATGTGACAATCCTAGGCTAGTGAGAAATGAATTTTAGGATAAATCATCACTTAGTTCTATCATTTTGTAGTGGTATGCACCTTATGTTACATCACCAATCCATCATTTCATCTTGTAGTGACATACACTTTATGCTAAATTATTAGCTATTTCTATCATTTTGTAGTGGTATACCACCTTAGGTTACATCACCACTTCCTCATTTCATCTTGTACTGATATATGCTTTAGGATAAATCATCACTCATCCATTCATCTTATACTGATATATGCCTTAGGATAAATCATCACTTACATGTTCATCTAGTCGTGATATACAATTTGGCTATAGGGTTCACGCACACATCATTTCTAGGTTGCATCTCATCACTACACTTACACATTTATCACAGTGCATTAGACACAACACACTACGTCGACCATTTCACAATGGCACACTCTCATTTACGGTTCATTCTTGATTGTCGAGGGGTAAAACAAAATGGACCTTATTGCATACACTTCCATTTACTTGGGGGCACGTGGCTCCTATCATTCCATCTTGCATTCCATCCCATCCATCCCCAACATATTGCATTGTCTTGGGGGAATTTAATCTTGTTTACTAGTGTTTTAGATGATCACTTTACTACATTTCTTAGATTGATTTCTTATATGTCATTATCTATACCATACACACATGCATTTTCATGTCTTTGTTTAGTTGTGATTGCAGATAAAAATCTTCTACACACACCATGGATGTTTTCCTTCTACCCTTCCTACACTGGTTGCTGAGGGCATCCACATTTTCCCTTCGAGGTGCTATTGTTTCATTTTATACTCTAGAAATTTACATTACTTGGTTATTCACACTTTGACATAGTGGTTATTTCTCTAACATGCTAATGGGTGTTCCATGTGTAGCACTTTTTTTGTAGGATTACATGTTACAATGACTTCTTTGTTTTCCCATACTTGTCTGTCATTGTTTACTTCTTGTATGCATGCTTTGCCCTATGTTTTTGTGTGCACACTTTTTTGTTATTTGTTGCCATAATAGCCTTACATTTCATGTGACATCGTGAGTGATGTCCCATTTTTATAATCCTCTTTGTGTGGATTCCTTGTCTTCTTGCATGTTGACACTACTGTGCTTGATAGTTTTTAACATTTTCTATGTAGATTACACATTGTATTCTTACATGCATGTGTTTTCGTAATAACACTTGTTTTAGCTAGCCATCCTTGTTTGTGCATGCCTTGGTTTCTACTAAGCACATTCCCTTCTCCCTGCAGGGAAAATTTACAAAGTACATGCAGTTGGTCCTCTTTTGGGGCCGCATTCTCCTATCAGTGACGTTGCATGTGCCCCCAAAGAGGGGGGCATCATGTGGGGTTTTTACGTACTAACATAAAGATTATACACTAGTTCAGTTCATTTATATACAACAAGTGGGTTCATACCAATCTAAAAACCCCATATGCAAAAAATCTTACAGGACATAGTTTCCTTAGTATTCTGAGAAGAAGTTACAGGCTTGGAGGTTAAAATGGGTATGTCTCCCTACACTACTTTGGCCAGTGGAGTTGGGTCACCCAAAAAATTGGGCATGATACAGATATCTCTTCACACACATTCAGGGAATTGGTAAGAGCTTAGAGGACACAAAGTATTTCCTCCCTACACTTCTTTAGCTAGGGTGGCATGAGATCGACCAAAAGTTTCACAGTATAGGATATCCTTCTATATTATTTTTCTCGACATGAATCAGGTGCACATGTTCCATTTACATTCACATGTGTCTTTTGCATTACATTTTTACACATACATACATACATATTTGACTACTTGATCATTTTCTCCTTACAGGTCTGGCCTTATGAGAAACAAATAGTCAAATGGGGGTAACAACAACAACAACAATAACAATGTCAACAACAACACTTCACAACAACACACACATGCAAGTACATTACACACTACATCAACTACACACGCATTCTACCCTAGGTTCACTCTCATCATTTTTTCTTTGTGCATTTTTTCATCTTTAGTTTCCATGCACCTCCATATTTTTGTCATTTCATGCTTTTGTCTAGTCCCTTTGACGCTTTTATACTACACTCTTCATGGACATTAGATATGCATATCTATCTAATTTATGTTACCGAGATTTCCACTCACAAACATAAACTGGGGGAAAATGTAGTCACAAAATCATGCACTTTAGACATTTATTTATCCTGGTCTCATGCTACTATTTAGAAGGTTCTTGAGTGAAGAAAGTACTTATTTAACCCTTTTTTTGGCCATCTTATTTTATTTTATTTCGTCATTACCGACCTCTTGTACCCACATGCCTAGACTATTTCAATCATTTTCCATTATTTTAGCCTCGACTAGGGGTGCCTTGATCCCACCAGAGGTGCCCCAGTCCTTTTTTGCACTTTCCTACCACTATTTGGGCTCTTTCTAGCCATTTTACATCTTTATCTTTCTTATGGTTAATTATGAAATTAGATCAAGGTAACCCTATAAATATAAAGTTATGAGACCATAATGAGGGACATAACATCACTTACTACCATCACTCCATCTAGAGTTATATCGATCTATTGGATTGGAAATCACTTGCAATCCACATAAATCCATCATCAAGGCACGAGGCTTGGACATCTGCATCATACTTCATAGGGGGGGTATTCTATTCTATTCCATGGCACACATTTTATTACATTCCTCTACACATAGTTATTGCTCGCTAATTCAAAAAGTGTGACTAATACAAGAGAAACCTAGGAAGTTTTCACACACACTTGTACATAGAACTACATCGGGTATGAGATAGTGCAACACTCAGTTAGTAAGTCCACCATTATGGAAACTGAGGTTAGTCCAACCCATTCATATGCATTATTATTTTTTAAGGGTTTGATGCTTGTTTTGGGGTCTTGCAAGTATTTCTTTCATCTTAGAGTATCAGTGACATCTAGCACATGACACGCAAAGTTGATGTGAAAAATAACGAGGGTTTCAAACCATCTGCCAAACCAGTAAAGACCAGTTTCAAAGATTTTACACAAACCAGGGTGCCTAGATCGCAGACGAGAGCACCCGCAAGCACCCCAATCTTTCTTTAGGTGATTTAGTCCAGCTAGATCCTCTAGATCCATCCTTTTGAAGATTTCTACACAGTCGTTCCTGCTCGTAATTTTTCCAGTCACCTCTGAAACACTCTTCGATAGGAATATGTTATTTAGCTAACTTATTTCCTCATCCCTCTTGCACATTAGGGTTATAATTTCTTTTTGCATAGTTTTTTTTAATCTTAGTTGCATATTTCTTTACTGCATTTATTTACTTTATTACAGTTGTTTATAGCTTAGATTAACTATCCCATTATTACATAGTAGTCCATTTTTAGTTAATCATTTTGGTGAACCCGTTGGTTTCAACACTTCCTTTTTTTATCATGTCGTATCCTTACTAAGGTACGGCTCAATATTCTTATCATACATATGCACCCAATAAGGTATCAGACATAGTTACTACCACTGCTGATTTCATACGCGTGCGCACCCAAAATCCTCCTCGCTTTGTCACACCAAAGGCTGATTCATCTATTAATGTAGTTACTACCCATTGTGCTCATCTTAATCCACCTATGGCTCCACCCACGTCTATTCCACCACCCATTACGCTGGAATCTCCTCATGTAGCCTCTACAGGTTATGACATCATTGAACAACTTAAAAATACACATGTTAAGATTTCTCTTTATGAATTATTACTTAATTCACCAAATTTTCACAATACCACTCGAAGCTTCGCCTTTTTACCATTCACATTGAAAGTGATAAATCTGCCATTTATTTTGCACATGTTATATAGTCTCTTTATAACCTACCTCATGCCACCTCTTTTATTGATGAGGAACTTTCTTCTTTTACTAAAGGCACTATGTGCACTCCTTTGCTTATCACTATTGTTGTTAGCACTACTTGAATTAAAAGAGTCCTCATTGCTAATGGACCAGCCGTTAATTTATGAGCTCACTCAATTTTAAATAAATTGGGTATTAGCAAAGATTTAATTACTAATAATTATCCCCTCATTCGCGGATATGAATCCGCCACTCGTTCATTTCTCAGTACTATCACATTACATATTCGTGTCAGGCATAAGACTATTATTACCAAGTTATATGTTATTGAAACCTCTTTTTAGTTTAATCTCTTATCAGAAAGGCCTTGGATCTCATGTAATGTACGTAGTCCCATCTACTTTTCATCAATGTGTCAAGTTCTTGCATGACGGTTATGAATATACCATCACCACTGATCCTGAGCCATTCAAATATTGTCACATAGATTCCCATTACTTCTATGCCAATACCACCTTCGTAACGTATTACATATAGCAACATCGGTACATATGACATTGGTAAATATAGTGATTCACAGTCTCCTACCACCAGTTGCAATGCTCCAGCTATATCCACTCACACAACAACCATTATTTCACCTACAATATTCATCCCTGCTAGTTTTCCACCTCCATTAGTTGTGTAACCTTCCACTCCTCCGACTACGGTGCCGCCCACTAACATACTTGATAGTGCCACACAACAAGAGGATGCTTACACTGATGATTCTGATTATTCTAATAACGAGGTTTACGTTATAGAAATTACTAATGAATAATTAGGGAAACTCAATTTTACTCCTCTAGGTGTCGATGATTATTATTTTGAATAAATCTTTGTCCGATGGTCCAGGAGAGTATAGGTTTAATAATCATCCATCTACTAATGTTATGGTATTGTATTAAGGATCAGTCCATAGTGTCGATATTGTTTCCTCTTCTCCTCCATGGGTTACAGCTCCATTGCCTCCTTTTACGTGCACATTATCCATCAATAGGTCCTTTTAGAAGCATATCCCCATCGACTCTATGTGCTTAATAAATATTTTTTCACACGAAAGTTTGGCTAGGTTTAACATAACCTTCAACAACATTATACCACCTCTTCACTCACCACATCTGTATCGTGGCTATTTTAACACTATGACATCTTATGGCTTGTGTGTCTTTCATATAACGATATTTTTTGAATGCACCCCTTGTGACTCTCCACTCACACTTGGTCAGTCTTGGCTTGATTACATTGGCAGTAGAATTGATGCTCATCACTCTTTGCTAACATTTCCTATGCCTTTTGGTCATATCTCTACTCATAATGATTCTTCTCTCACTTACGGTCCAAAAATATCTCATTGGCATGCTCACGATTTCCAACCAATCTCCTTTACTGAAGAATAATATACGATGAACGTGTACACACTTCTTTGTAATGGGACCCATACCCATTCCATAGCTTATCAAGTTTCTGATGTTGCTCTAGTAGGTTTCGATCATGACAATGATGACCTTCTTGATAATGGTCCATAGTCATCTTTTCTATCCTACATTTGGAGGGCATTGCATCTATTCTCCCCCCTCAGTCATTATAGCATTTGTGTATTTATCATCTTTGGATTTTTATTTTTCATCACATGTTTTAGCATCGTCATTACCCAATGATGCACTCTTGTGCTTTGGTTCACACTTGACTGTTGAAGGATTACTACTACATTGAACCCCACATACTGCACTGTAAGACATATACACTGCATATTTTCATATATCACGTGTAATACATCATACATCATAATAGTTATCAATCGGCATATATCATACTAATGTCTAACATCATACACTCCTCATTATACATACTACACTAATAGTCTATCTACATACATTATTGCTTTAGTTTCAATGGTTAGCCATGTACATATCTCCTAGTTTTACTATTACATAGTCCCAAATATCTTTAGAATTCATAAAATATTAAGTAGGTGATTTTATACATCTATTTTGTGTTTTTTATTGTCTGTTTGTTTGTTTGGTTTAAGAAAATTATTTCTATTTGATATGAGTTATAAATATAAGCTAGTATTTATGTTTTTACATCTTTGTAAGATCTGAAATCAACTCTAACATATTCTACGCCTAATTACATTGACCTAAAATTTAACTAAGGGATTAAGTTTTTTGGTGAACCCACTTTTGATTGAATCCTTAACCCAATCTAGGATCTATTCCTTTGTATATTAGGTCTATTGATCTTTAAACCCTAGTTTCTTTAGGGTTTATATATATGCACATGATTATTGTATAGGAATGTGTCTTTTTTTGTTTATCATCATGCCTAATTTCGTGCGTAGACACAAAATATATGCACTTGGGTACATTTCTAGGTCTTAGATTATACTAATATATACATGATTCCTAAGCAAGAAAAATAGTAATTAACAATTTATTTAAGGCCTCTTGCTTTTTTTCTTATACTTTTATTGACCTTACACACCCTACAAACCTTTCGGTATTTGACTGATTTATCTTTTATGGCCTTGGATACTAGCACCCATTTAGGAAAGAAGTGCATAGGTACTCTTGTACCTTATGGGTGCTATAAAACTTCTTTGCTTTTTAATTACCCTTTTTGGGTCTCTTTTACTTTTAGGTCATCTTTTACAAATTCGGGTCATCCTTTTAGTTGTCAATTACAAAATACAAACAAGGGATTTATATATATACATAGTTATAACTATCAAATAAGGGGCCAAGCAACTAAGCACTATCATCATCACATAAGATTGCATTTAATGGAAAAATATCACTTTAAAGGCATCCATCTAGCACACTAAAACAAGGGAGAAGGGTTACATCACTTTGTATAAACAACATAGGAGGGGGAAGTTCATTTTATTCCATCACACACATTCTATAGATTGCTACATTCTAGATCTAGCCAGCTATCATTATGTAACTTACATAAGGGAATCCTAGGGAATAATTATGCACACATTCACACATAACTACATGGAGTTTGAAATATAGTGCATTGTTTAGTACTAAGTTAACTCTTTAGGTGACCATCAGGGTGAATCTGACTCTACATTTTACATATTTATTTATAGATTTGATGTGGTTTGAGGACATAAACAACTAGGTATCTATATTTGCAGGTTATAGGTATAATAAATGATAATACATCAAAACTAGAGTGACAAAAATAAGCTAACACTGAAGCTCCTCCTGCACAGAAAAGGATAAATCCTAAGTATTTTATTGGACACTAGCACCCGAAAACCCCTATCCTTTTGTAGGTGCTTCTATCCTGCAAATATTTGAGTTCCAAGACCTCCATTGATCCTTCGCGATGCTGCTTATAGTCTATTTCAACAATTCCTCTACCCATATCATCTCCAGATGTGTGAAATAAACTAAGTCACCCTCTCTCTCTTGCTTAGAGTTTCATATTATTGCTTGCTTACTACTTGTCCATTACTATATATTTATTATTTGTATATCATTCATTACAATAGTTATTTTGAAATTAGATTTAATTCTACATTTACATTAAATCATTTGGTGAACCACACTCATGATCAAACACTTGGATATTTATTTTTCCTGTTCTATCAAATCTTCTTTCATGTCTCCTTGTATCAATTACTTCAAATGCACCCACCTCATAACAATTTTCTCCAAAAATCCGTAGACACTATGTACCTCCCTCACAATAGGCCACCTGCACAAGTAAGTTCCATATTCGATCATCTCTTCGACGAACCTATCTGTCCTGATACCACAACCAATCAACCCTTTTAGAGTCAATTTAAGCTTTACCCCATGATTTTTAGGAGAAATTTCAAGCTATGGAAACCATGATTACATCCCTTAAATAAGACATACAAAATCTTAAGGATGCTCTTTGGCCACACTATTTCTTCTTCTACACCTCATCCTAATACTATGTCTACTACATGTTCTCATATAAGTGAAGCCAATGTCTTCCCGCTACTAGAACCTCTCAATTTTGATCTAAATGCTAAGCAACATGATATTATTCTTGTGATCCTCAATAACTAGCTGATCAAATTTCCACCTACTCATTACTACCATCCTTATCAGCTTGCACAATTCAAAGGTCACCCATTTTTCAATTATTATAGAATCAATGGACATCATGACAATGATTTCTATGTGTAATAAAAAAAGTGGTGTTAGTGTGCAACTTATAAACTAGGAAATAAATTGATTCAAATCCTAAACTAACACAACTAATCTTCTTACCTTAGATTGATAAATGATGAAAAGAGGGAGAAAATAATATACCTGTGTATACCTACAAGTGAAATGATCCTTCTTTGATAGCTTGGATTTGCTCCTTGGATGGAAGTCAAGATGCTTTAGATTTGTGGACTAATTTTGACAACACTTCCCTTGATAAAATGATGATTTTTGCTTGATTAGATTCTATGGAGATTGATAGTTTTTTTAAAGATTTTAGAAGCATGTATTTTCAATCATTATAATGTGGTGGAAATGGAGGGTGGCACCTCTATTTATAATTAGAGGAAGGATAAATCAAGGGTTGAGATTTATCCATGTTGGAGGAAAATCAATGGTTGAAAATGGATGAGAGTGAGGATGAATCTACAACTAGAAAATTATAGAGATTGAAATAATCCTCCATTGAATTAAAAATTGAATGAAAGAGGAGGAAAATATTTGAATTTTTGAATTAAAAGAGGGAAAAATGGAAAGGCTTCTAGAGATAGAAGCCTCTAGATTTGGAGGATCAATTAGTTTATGGTTATGTGAAGTTAATTATGCTTGGTAGGGTGATTAGATGGTGAGTCTAGGTGTAGAATAGGCATAGAGTAAGTGGTAGGTGGGTAGTAATTTTAAATTACTAGAAAATAATTAATGGAGATTAGTTAGCAGTATAATGGAATATTAATATAACTAAAGGTAGGATGGGATTTTGAAATGAATAATAGAAATAGTTAGAATATAATAATTAATTATTATATGGTTAGTGATAGGAAATGGGTTAATAATGTAAAATGAATATGATTATTTTCTAAATGATCATGTCAACATTTTACATGTCTACATTTTCCCCCTCTTTGAAGTGTTATTGCGGAACAATGACAGTTCAAAGAAAATAAGAGAAGGTAGAATATATGGTGAGATGATGCCCACTCGAGGGGTTAGGTGGGGAGGGATGATTCAGAATACCACGTAAAAAGAGGAGAGGTCTAAGTGAGTGGATGAGATGAGGGGATGAGATTATTAAAGGAATAGGAGAAAGGATTAGAGGAATAAAAGAATAGAAGAGAGGAGTATAGGATTAGAAGAAATATAAGAGAGGATGAGAGGAAGGAGAAATGGGATTAGAAGAAAGAATGAGAGGAAGGGGAGGTAGGTTTAGATGAAATGATATTAGTAGAGGAGATGAGGAAATTGGAGGATGATTAGAGAAATAGAATAGATTAGGATATTAGAGGATTAGAAGATAGAACGGTTTAGATAATTAGTATGAGAAGATTAAAGGAAACTAGTGGAGTTGGGGATTTTCATATTCTAAATGAGAGAATGCCCCAATCGAGGGGTTAGATGTTGAGGATTTTGGATTAGAGTATTCCCTAGTCAAGGGTGAAGATTTAGGATTGGTGTATTATAATATGTCGTAATGAGGGGATATGGGAGTTTAGATGATAAGATGCCCCAGTCAAGGATGAGAATTTGGGGGAAGGATTTGATAATGTCCCATGATGACAAAGGATAAATAATGTGGATGATGGAATAATGACCCAGTCAGGGGGATAAAGTGAAGGTTTGTGAGTGTTGGATGCCCCGGTTAAGGGGAGAGGATATTAGAGGTGGATAGTAAAGATTTGACTGAGGAGGTTAGAGAGTGACTTAAAATGGTGATGGGATGAGAAAGATGAGTAAAAGAGGGTGGATATCACGGGGTGTGCTTACCATAAGTGCCCATTTTTATATCATTACTAGTGTGACTTAGTGACAGTGGCAAGGTGTACCAAGGTATAAAACTCGTGGTGAAGGAGTTCCCATTCTTTGTGTCCTCGTATCATGGGAAATATTCTTAAAACATGGAAAAAGTGACCAATACCATTGGATGATCTTGGGCTCTCCAGTGCCTAGTCCCAAGGTAGACGGAGCCTGCCCCCATTCAAAGGCAAGTGAGTAAGACGGACGACAAGGAAAGGTGCGTGGGAGAAGTGATTGGCACGTGGAAGCAGAAGAGGGTTTGGGGACTTAGCCGCATTTTGAAGGTAGTATCACAGGAGAAACACATGAGGGCCCAAGTAGGTGTGATGAATGGATAAGGTACCAGCCTAGAGCCTTGGTGTTTAAGAAAATAATATTGCACACATAGTATATTCCTAGGAGGATAATTACAGTTAGTGGAGGCCTTTTCAAACTAGAATACACACTCGATCAATTATGGAGGACATCACTTCCCCTTAGGATGTGATTTGCTCATGGGTGAAACTATGGTGGTAGATCTAGATTCTATTTAAGGGAGTTCTTGGGTATGAAATATAGGGGAACAAGAGAAGCAATGAAGTGCTACAACAATTTTGTTACTAGGAATATATGTATGCACTCGAATATGAACAAGGGTTGTAATGGGAATGTGTAGCTAGGATCTTGGTTTAGAGTAGTTCTGTAATGTTGGAATATTATTCATGATGTATATGGTCGGATATGGACCCGTTTGATGTTTAATATGGTATTGTAAATGGATTTAATCAAACCATGGAGCTATTTTTGTATTTGTGTTATGGACTAAAACCTAGCGGCTCATATTATTCAGGTTTAGAATTTATTTTATGGTATGTTGTGTGCGTTTAGTTATTATGGAACATCTATGCTTAGAACTAGATTCACTACATATGTATTAGATTAAATGCATGTGTTCTTTCTCTGCAAACATCTCCTTTAGTAATGGCGGGAAATTTGCATAAGGCTCACATAAAGGAGGGGCTTGGCACCGGGACCCTCGGGAGAGTGCCCCCACTTTGGGTGATAGGATGAACTTGTTTTGGTTCAGAGAACGATTCTCGGTAGATCTAAATTGAGCCTTTACATTTTGGTTCTGTTCTCGGGACATATTTGAATTTATCGCGAGAATGATCTATTATGACGGAGCATATGACCTTGGAAAGTGTTCGACCTGTCATTACAAGAAAAGGAGGTGAGTTTTCTAGAGGTTCAACACTCGATCTGAGTGTATGCAAAAAATGCGGTGGAGGAGAAACCCTGATCAGGTTCTATAAGGACATTTTTTTTGTTTCCCAGTTAGCGTGGAGAAGGGGATTCATCAAGATGCCTCAAGGATGGCGTTGGTATATTAGACCTTATGTT
>JAHRHJ020002467.1:0-11913 GCA_019776745.2 Taxus chinensis | reverse complement strand
TAGTCATACAGATGTAGGGGCCACTAGGTAAACTCTATGGTGGTTCATGTTATTACGTCACTTTCATTGATGATTCAACTATAAAGTTTTGGGGTAGATAATTAGAAATAAATCGGAATTGTTTTGAAACTTTCAAAAGGTGGGAAAGCCTTGTTGAGAATGAAATAGGTCTCAAGTGAAATGTCCTCATGTCCCGGATAATAGAGGGGATATTGCAAGCAATGAATTTATTGATCACTATTCATAACTGGATATGTATTAAAGAATGGTTCCAAATTCCATGGAATAGGGAGGTTAGATATAATGAATAGGACAATCATGGAGTGTTGCTAGGTGCATGATGTTACATGTGGGCTGCTGCTCTGTTATTGGTGGAAGCAGTAAGCACAACTCTCTGATTTATCTCATTTATAAGGACCTCAATGGCCTGGATGGAGGTTTACCTTAGGAGGCCTGTCCTGTGTAAGAAAATTGATTACTCTTTTCTTAAGTATCTTTTTAGATGTGCGGTTTTGTTCACATTGATACGATTCTAGGACCAGTTAGCGGCCTAAGTATGAAACAATGTACCTTTGTTGGATGATGGTGAAGATGACTTGGTGTCCGGGGGGTTTTTTGGAGTCTTAAAGAAGAAAATATTTACGTCTAAGAGATAAATTGGTCTTTTAATTAATGAAATTCCTGTATAAATATTAGTTTGCAGGAATAGAAAGAGGATCAAAGAAAGAGCATATTCTTACACACATTGCGGGACAATAAGTGGTCCAAGGGGGCCAGTTCAGGTTCAACCATGTTTCCGGGCAATAGCCAGTTTAGTATCTACTCATAAAACCCCAAACTCTTAATGTGAGAGGTATGAATTATTTATTGCTCACTAACAGTGGAGAGATATAGTGCTTTGAGAAGCATGCAGTGGAGACAAGGAAGAAGTGGAGCAAGCATGGATGAAGAGAATATATCTCTTAGGAACTAGACTTGGATCTGGTGGAGCTTACCCGAGAAAAGATAGCAATTAGTATTTATGAGTGGGATCTATTTGAGAGCATGGAAGGGTAGTAAGTGGATCTTTCGGTATTGAGAGGACCGGGACAACCTTTGTGTTTCAGTGTATCAGACACTATATTACTTTGATAGTATATTCCACACTGGCACGTTTATTTTCATAGCCGGAGGACAATGACATGTTATGTATTTACGGTTGGTGATAAAGCAGTGAGTTGGATTTCACGTTACAAAAGGTTATGGATTGTTCACCACCACAAGAGTCTGAGTATTTTTTTTTCCGCATGAGGAAGCAGAGTGATTTGGCTACAACAATTACTTTGATGAGTATGTGTCATTAACACCAGTGGAGATCGCGAGGACGTCACCAATACACCAGTGATTAGTAGAAGCGCTTTTTTCACATTGGCTGAGACCTACTACCTTTCATCCACATCTAGGATCAAAGCACATTACAGACCTGAGATACGTCAATTTTCAGTGTAGAAAACTTTGGAAGCAACGATAGTTGAAGCTAGAAAGGTGTCATAAGCCAAGTCACAATCCTATGATATATGACGCAAGTTGGTACTAAGGTGATAACGTGTACCGTTATGTTTAACTATATAAGATTGGCACTCTCAAATAGGTTGATAATGAAGGGTTAAAAAAATTCTCAGTGGAAACATGTCTCATAAGATGGCGATAGATTGTGCGGGTTCTTGTAGGAGCACTGTTTTTGTCCTCTTTGAAAATTCAGTGTGAGTCGTTGGAGACTCGGTAATGAGGTTAAGTTTGGACTACTTCAGGAGAATTTTATGCAGTCTATTTTCTATGAAGTTGTTAGCCGTTGATCAGTTGACGTTGTGTTTTTATGACCATAGCTGTTTCCAACCTGGATGTCAACACAGGTAAAGACTATTTTTTCGCCAGCCATGGGAGTTGAAAGATCACAGCCTATTCTCAATCTTCACTAGGTTCAGAATTTATGGCTTCTTAAGAGAAGGAATTTAATCCATACAATGAGAGTGTTTGGCGTATCCTTGAAGATATCTCGAGTGCTTCAATCCGAAAGGTTCTTTGAGTCTAGGAGATTCACAGCAGGTGATTCTGCAGGAGTGATCAAAGGTTATTGCAAATTGGGTGTTATTGTGGTTTACGCCAATGTGGTTTAGTCATCTTTGGAATTCTGTTGTTGAAGTTCATAACTGAGAGAACAGACTATTACAGATTCGTTTTACTCCTATGTTAATATAAACATATCTGAAGAAGATTCTTTGGTGCGAGACACACCCCGACAGCCAACACTCCATGGGTGAGACCACGATAAATCCTTTTCGGTTCCTTTTCTTCCTTCCTCTCTGCATCAGTATTCCCATCTTATGAATTGTTAATAATTTCTTGCATATAATAATTATGCTCACTAAATTATTTATTCCCCAACTGCTATGGTTTGGGATTTTTTCCACATATTTGTTATACTAATTGCTTTAGTAGTCTCTAATTATGGAAAACGTTGTAAATTGAGAGGCATCAAGAAGGCTATGACGAATCGCAATCTCACGTGGCATGCGCAGAATTTTTGGTAAGCTTTACTATTTAATTCTATGCACCAAATATCACTCTTGCTGTTGTGTTAACTCCAAGGAATATAATGAAAGGTCATGAGTGCTCCCCATAGACTTCATCGAAGTTATATTTTGAAATCCCATGAGCTGAAAGTACACCATGATGGAGAAACATGCTTTCGAATGGTTAAGGCGGTGCAATAGTTTCTATTTGTATATCCTCAACTCCATGCTATTTGTTTCTTAATGCCTGATACAACGTTAAATCCTTCTATACATAGAAGAATTTGGCAAAGAGAATATTGGGTAGCCAAATTTCAGGAGTAGAGCTTGGAAATAAACCGCACCAAATTGGTTAGAGGGAAGGGCTTGTCGTGAGCTGATTATACGAAGGGGTGTATGCCCAAATTGTTAAATGGAGGATGTTTGATACTCCTCTTGTTCATTTTTCAGCTCAACTATGAGTGGTATTTAACATTGGCAGACTTCCTCACTTTGGGGGAATGCTCATCCCATTTGACTGTAAGAGAACAAGAACCACAATTGAGATCCTTCTCATATTGTATTGTGGAAAATGCCATTGTTTAATACGTGGTATTGATGGAAGGTTTTTGAAGATGCATTGATAAGGAACAAACAAAAGAGATTATTCTCAGCTTTTCATTATCAGTCATGTGGGGTCATTTCTCTTTCTGTTGTAAAATCCCACAAGATTCTCTGCTTGGTATTCTGGCCCACATTATTCAGAGATGCATCTAAGTGGGTAAGTAAATGTGAAGCATGCAAAACCTTTTTGATGGAAGACCCAAAATTGGTTCTCTCTTCTCCAAACTAGTAGTGATTGAATATCCTTTTCAACAATGGGTTTTTAGATTAGTTGGCACACTCATCCACCTTCAATGTGCTAGACACACTCATGTTTTTGACTGCCACTAACTATTTCACCATGGGGTGGAATCATTCTAGTGAAAAGTATTTCTAACCTTCGGAGGTTGTTTACAATTTTAACAAGGAGAATATCTTAATAGGTTTTGGAATAAAACAAAAAAGAATTTCACTGAAATGCTCAAACTCTCACTCTTCTGAAATGACTCAATTTTTGCTATTGCAATGGCATTTCCTTGCACACGTCTTCATTATTATTATCTGCAAGGGAATGAGCAAGCTGAAATCAAATGAAGAAGAACTTAGTCAAAATTGTCCCGGAAGTCTTGTAAATGACTTCTCAGATGAATTGGCATAAGAAACTATTATGATGCTTTATGAGCTGATAGAATTACACCTAAGAGAGCCATTGGAATGTCTCCTTTCCAAGTGGTATATAGAATCGATGCTCGGCTACCAGTAATGGTTGAACTGCCAGCCTTACACTTGATGAAGGCCATTGAGGATGCCAGTTTTTCCATCTCATTGGACAAAAGGATTATGTACCTTCAGAGGCTGGATGAAGGATAGATTACAGGTGATTGATAGGATATCAGTTCACCAACTCAATGTAAAATCTCTATTTGACAAGAAGGCTAAGTCTAGAACTTTTCAAGTGGGAGATCGTGTTCTTCTTTGGGAAAAAAGACATGAATGAAGGGACAACCATGGTAAGTTTGATTCTCTTTGGCTGGGCCCATTCAAAATTAGACATCTTGCCGGTGAGAATTATTTCTACTTGGATTACATGGACGGTTCTTCTCTCCCACTTCTTTATAGTGGGAAAAACTTGAATTTATTAAAATCCTAGTGACTTGGGAGTCATTTTTATATTTTGTACGCTTTCCCTTTGTTTTTTTTCCTTTGGTTTTTTTCTTATTTTCTTTTCCTCGTTAAGTGTGTGCTCCCCTTCTGTTTTGAGCTTGTTTTTTACTCCGTTGCCCAATGGATAAAATACCGGTCTTATTTTCACAAAGTTTTTCTAAGGTTCTTGATCTTGCCTTGTTTTTCATGCCAATCCATGTCATCCCCAGATGGATCCAGTTGTTGTCACCCTTGAATTTCCCTCCATTTTTGAAGTTTAAAAAATGTTAAATTTTGAGTTGGTGCCTTTGAAGTATGCTCAAAAGAGGATATTTTTTAAATTTTGTAATTATTAGGAGGTTTTGGACTTTTAAAAATGTATCCATTAGATGGGAAATATCTCCCCCTTTCCAGAAAAGATCAAGAAGTCCCCTTAAATCCTTGTATTTAGAAAGTTATGGCTCGGTGGACCTATGTGGTTAAATTTTCCCTTTGGCGGGTTAGTGGATCTACGGGTTTTCTTTTTAGTTTTTTACACTTTTTTGCCAAACGGATAAGTTGGAAAAAATGACCCACGGGCCCACGTGGAGAAATGGAGAAATAAATTTCATAATCCCTTTAGATTATGACACGTTTGCCTCGGGGTTGTGGGTTAGTGGGAGCAATTTTGTTTTCGCACTATTTGCCAAAGAGTTAAAAGTTCAAGTTTCATTGTCCTCCCTTTGGACCTGCAACGAAGCAAAAGCAACCACATTTCGTTGAGATGGTTGACCCGCAGACCTATGGAGAAAAATGAGTTTTTGTGCAAAATGATCAAAATGTCGTGAATTGAACCATGTCCTTGTAGCCCATCAGATCTCGACACATGTCCTAGTTAAAGTAGAAGGGTGGACCCGCGAGGAAATTTTAGATTTTTTTATTTTTTCCCAAAAGGCTCAAAATGGTTGTTTTGGACTATTTTTTTCTCATCCAATAGGATAGCACCATGTGTCTAGCCTTTGGTGGAGCTGCGGAGAAAATTCGAGAAATCGTGCCTTTTCTCCCAAATGTTGGGAAACATATTTTTTCCACCTAGTTCATTGTCCCTCAGATTTCAACATGTGTATGGTCCCAATTTCTAGGTAAAAGACAGGGCAAATGGCTTATTTACATATGCATCTGATCTTTCATCACCATTTTTAGCTCGATCTTTATAATGGATGAACGTGCATCATTTTTTGTCTTTACTTTTTTTCTCGCTGTCATTGTTTGTGTAAATGTAGTTTGGGCATGTTTTGGAGCAATATCAACATTTTTCAAAGGGATATGATGGATTTTTGAAGAGGCAGAGTTTCTTGTGTTCTTGCAGGGAAAAAAAAAGTAAAAATGTTCCAACTGGGCACTCGAATGTTTTGGAGGTAGTTACAAAGAGATCATGATGAGGGAAAATGGATAAGGAAACCACCATTCATCTCTGCCCAAAAGAAATCATGTTTGAAATAATGATTTTCCCCTTATTAGGGAATTTACATTTTCCATGAATGCATTCTTGTTTCCTGTCTCTTTCCAAACGGATCTCCAACAAACTTGATCCTATTAGGATATTATTTCCCTTGAGGTAAAGAAAAAAAAATGAAATAGGTTTGTTATAAAAACATGCTTTGCCATTGTATATGGGTTCATGTCATTTTTGAGAAGATTGTAAGAAATTGAAATTTCTCAATACATAAATTTTTTCTTATTTTTCCTCTGCTATTCTCTTTATTTTCTGGTTCTTAATTAGTGGATTGTTCATCTATATATGGAAAGAAAGCTTGTGTTCTTGTGTATATGATCTCTTGAACTTTGTGTTTGAAGATTTATACATATTGTGAAGTTGAATGATCTCATTCTGCATTTTTCTATTTCAATACAAGTAAGGTTATACTCTGAAATCTATATATCTAGAAAGTATTGTTGTTCTTCCTTCCCCCCTTTCCACCTCCATTCTTCTGATCCCTTTGTATTGATGACATTTTGGCATGAAATCTCTTAAAGTATCAGGAATCCACATGATGAAAGTTATGTATATGTATATAATTCTTTACTAATTTCAATAAGGGAACCTCTCCCATTAAAGAGGAGGGATTTGTTGTCCCCTAACTGTGGTTTCACCCAAGTTCAAATCTGAAACCCAACACTAGTGAAGTCAACATATTTATCAAACATGTATATCATGTCAGTTAGATGGACATACAAGAACATACATATATTTGACTTCAAAACCAATATATATACATGTAAATATATATATATATATATATATATATATATAATATATATATATATATAGACACACACACATGTATGTGAAATTTTTACATAATTAACATTCTAAATTACCTCTGTGAATGTATGTGTATGCATGGTGCTTTCTGCCTGTTTTCGAGATGAAGATGTGCCTCCCGCGTGCTGTAATATCAATGCATGTACATGTACAAATATAATTATTTTTAAAATGTAACATATATAAGTAAATCAGGTACTCCAAAATTTTTGTAACACACAAAAAAACATAACAAATTACCTGTAAAGGTGACACTGATGAATGTAATCCAAATGTCTCACTCAAAAGGACATATAACATAGTGACATTATCATGTTCACCCCTAGCACCAGGTGCACCAAAATCAGTATGAAAGAAATTATCGTCCTCCTCGGGCCCCAAACATATGCTACCGCATGACAAGAAAAGATGTGGCATCATGCTAGTACTCCCTAAGGGAATACTCTATGTACCTCCACGAGCATCTGGCTCAGAAATATCCCTCGTATGTTGAACAAGGTTCGTAAATATCCCCTGAAGCGTGTGGAGTGTATCAATATCTAATTGTCTCCTTCACTGCTAGAGGGAAAATCCTAGGGTGAGGGGGCTTCTGTGTAGGGAATCTACGCTATTGAATAGGTGCACGTTGTGCACCTGGTTGATCATGTGAAGATCCTTTTCCTTGGCCCTTGGAAATATTAGAAATTAAAATAATTTAGGATCTCGTTGAGGATAAACTCACAATAGAGTTTCCTCATAAAGTATAGTGGCAGCTCATTGTTATTACAAGGTGTAAAATACAACAACATCCACCATCGGTCCCAAAAATTATTTTTAATCAAATTATTATTGCACCAATGGATGGGAAATCATTTACATGACAATGGAATAGGAAAATTAGTGTTGGGGTCCATGAATAAGGTGCATATGAGGTATTTTGAGATTTCTTTTTTCTTTACATCCACATATGTTAATTTGTTGGAATAATAAACCCTACAACCCTCTCTGTAAGTTTTCCAAACAATAAATTTTCCCGGTTGCTGCATCAATTTGAACAAGTAATTCCTCCAATGTGTTTGCAAGAGAGGTGTGGTGGGGGTTTGTAGATTTGCATCTGTCATTGTTTTGATTAAATCCTCAATTTCAATTTTATTTTCAACTATTTGGGATGCGAAATCTTCTTGACTATCTGAGGGATATTGAGAAATTGTGGGAGTGTTCGGAGGGATGACAGGAATAATAGGGTTTGGTTTTGGTTGATTCCCTCGACCTCTAATTGTAACAATAAAAAATATGTATTCAATTCAAATTATTAATCTATAATTATCATATTTCAATGCAATTTTTATAAAATAATTGTGCTTACCTCTTCTCCATGGCACCATCATTGATTTAGATCTTCCTGGCGATCCAGAAACGATCCTTTGAGCTTGAGATCTAGCTAAATGAAAAAACATGAGGGTACAGTTAAGATATGAAACTCACATTTGAGGGAGATAAAATAATAGAGGCTCAGGCCTCTATTTTTTGTTTATAGTAGGCATCACATGTACGCATTTATGCTTCTGTGATTCCCAAGCCAAAAATGTTAAAATGCGAGCATCATTTTAATAAAATGAGTGTTGGTTATTCTTTTTTTAGATTCTTGTCCACTTTTTGGCTCCCCAACTTCGTGCACTTACCCTAAAATTAGATCTATAAATTATCTTCATCAGCGACTAAAATCCCTATTGGATTCAAATGACATAAATTGAGATAGTGAAATAGTTGTTCAAGATCTTAAAATCTCATTAATGAACTCCTTAGTTCCTCTCAGCTAAACGTGTTACCTTGGTTTCTATCAGCATAAACCTTGGTATTTTCTAAAAGGTGGTTTAGCATAAATATGTCCTCTTGAATTAAACTCATATATACTTGAGGTGTACATCATTAGGTGCAATTTGAATTAAACCAAACCGTAGTTGATTAGGAGGTTAACTTGGGGTTCATGTGTAGTTATAATTATTACAACCACATATACTTCTTCAAAATGGTAAACAAGTACTTTCGTAACTCTTTTTGTTATTAAGTGACACAAAAAAAATAACCTAAGAAAAATTGTAAATGAAATGAGAATACAATAGTATATGTGATAATGGTTTAGTAAAAAAAATTCACTTGAAGTCCTTATGGATGATTTAGGCATCAAATTTTTTTTTCCATAATAGATACAAATTTTTCTTGGTATGGAACTAGGAATTGGAGCCAATATAGAGTCCACTAAAAATAAGAATAAAATAAAATAATGTGTTGTAAATGCTTAACTGAATCAAACTGAAATTGGTACTAGAACCACCATAGTTTGAGACCAAATGTGCTTTGTATGGATGGAACTTTATACAAAAGGGAAACATGAACCTTCACCTCATTTAAATTGTATTATTTTTCCCTTGTCAACTTATGGTTGGTCCCCTTTCATAATGAGGGTAAAATTAAACGTCAACTAACCATATTTTGTGAAACAAACCTTTACCATAAAGAAAGAGAATCAATAATCTTATATGCAATTTAAATATGAAAAATACGTATGTATTTGATGGCTATTGTCATAAGTGATAAATCTCAGAGAAATTTAAATGGCCAAAGTGTAAGTTGAATGTGGAATGAACTTACAAACTTGTAGGTGAAAAAGGGAGAAAATTATTCTTACCTAATAATGTTATTGGAATGTTAATTGTAACGAAGATGTTATCATGGTAATGATGTGTTGTGGTTTTGTAAATCCTTGAGTCCCTTTTCTTGTATTTGGGATTATCATGATGGGAAATGATGAATATTTTATTCAATTCCATTGATGTTACAAACAAAAGAGCAAGCCAATATAAACCCCGTAGGAACAGTTCCATAGGGAGCCCGTAAGAACAGTTACACAGGGACAGTTAAGAGTAATCGGTAACTGCATGTGTGGTGATGAATTTATTAATTAAGCTAACATTCCCCCCCTTAATACATTATTCCTACATATGTACCCCCTAAACAAATGAAACTTCACCTTACTGAGAGGCTTGGTGTGAATATCTGCAACCTGAAAATCAGTAGGGCAAAACTGGAGCTGAATTTGGTGGTTCAAGACCTGTTAAAAAATGTAGTGACATTCAACCTCAATATGCTTTGTACATTCATGAAAAATAGGATTCTTCAAAAGCTTTAACACACCTTGATTATCGCAGTGAATGATTGGAGGTTTCTCTTCAGGAATCCCTATATCTTTCCAAGAATACGATGTAACCAAATCGCTTCGCACACAACTCATCGTGAGGCATGATATTCACCTCAGTGGATGAGAGAGGAAACAAAAAATTTCTTCTTGTTAATCCATGAGATAGGCCCAGATCCGAGATGAAAAATATACCCTGAAGTGGATTTCCTTGTCATAAATGGATCCTGCATAATCTGAGTCTATATATCCTTGTAAGAAGAATTGAGTGTTCTTCTAATACTCCAGACCAAAGTCAACTATACCTTAGACATATCTCAACACATGCTTTTCTGTTATCCAATGACATTTCTTCATGGCTCCTGCATAAATCTGGTGAGATAGCTCACTGCAAAGCAAAGATCTAGTCTGGTATGAGTCAAGTAAATGAGACTCCCCACAAGTTGCCTATAGTGAGTGCCATCTACCTGTGGTGAATCCTAGAATCTAGATAATTGTAAACCTTTTTCCATAGGGGTGGACATAGGTTTACAATCTGACATACCATACTTTTCCAGGAGTGTCTTAGCATATTTCATCTGGGAGACGAAGATATGATTCTTATTCTACCATATCTCTAAGCCAAGATAGTAGTGAAGTAGCCCCAAATTAGTTATGTCGAAGGATTTCTTCAGATCATATTTACATCATCCACAAGATTTTCAGAAACTTCCCATGATCACAAGATCATCTACATATAAAACTAGAATGACAATCTCTGTTCCTACCTTCTTGATATACAAATTTGCATCTTAGGGGCATACGATCTCATAAATGAATAATATACTGCAGACATTACATTCTACGTGAATATGGTGTGTCACCCTAAACACTGCAGAATCCATCAAAGGAATTCATACTTCATTGGGGAATGTCTTATTCAGATCCATTAGTGATGATTATAAGTATATAGAAGATGTGATCTCCTTGGTTTAATGTTACTCATGATATGTCAATGGTCAAACTGAGATCCCTGGGGGAAGAGTAACAAGAGTCCACTAGTCACTCAACATATCTCAATCAAGTGGGTTATGGACGTGTGTTACAACTCACTTATGAAGTACATTATACTCAGAAAATACATGAATCATTATTATATATCATGGAGGACATAGTGGCACAATGTGGGGGAGATAAGAAATATCTAATGGTATCCTCATTAAGAGGGACAATAGAGTTATTGGTGGGATTCACACCCCTAGGGAAAAACATTACTTAATTGGTGCACAGATAAGAGTGGCCTTCTGTGAACAAGGTTTGTTAGAGAAAAATATTCACACGTCACTAATATACAGCTTATGATGGGAATACTTACCCCATGGTACATTGGTATCCTGAATTTATGTTCAACAAATACGAACCCCTGTAAATCGACAAGGGAAAGGACACTCTGTCCTAGGTACGATCCCCTGCTCATGGGTACATACTGTATCAGCCTACACTCCAGAAAAACATGATGCGTGCTGTTTCTTGTGCTTTTATCTTTCTACTATCACATGTTTACATCAGGAGCTATAAAAAGGAAATACAATTCTGAACAAGAATGTGACATCTGTTCTTATTATAAAACACACAATAATGAAATCAAACACACAACTGAAATACTTGGCCACCAAATCAAAAACCGCGGCTCGTCGATGGTGCCTGACGAGGGATCGCTGATCACCCCTTCCTCCGTTGCCTCCTGCCTCCATCTGATATCTGCTAACTCAAAGAATTAAAGCCGAGGACATACGCGTCCTTGTCGCGATACAGGGCGGGGTCGAGGAGGCGGAGCCCCAGAGCAGGAACGGTTTTTCATTTTGCATTTTTCCTTAAAAAAATGAGTGTGGATTAACACCGAAAGCACTCATTTGTCCTTTTTTTTTTTTTTTAACCACTTTTCGACTCAGATTTTGATGACAAATAGAAGATAACAAACAATACTAAAAATCACCTATTTTTGACATTTTTAATGACTCTCTAAAAGACACTAAAATAAACTCAAGACTTCAAAATTTTATCAAACCTATTGTATATCGACTAAATTAGGTTAAAACTCGCATCGACTTAAAAGACTATAGACTCAATTTTTCAGGACTTTACTCCTTTTTTTTTTTTAGTACAACTTTTCAACT